>JAGIQG010000022.1:42361313-42796313 GCA_024679065.1 Sphyrna mokarran
TTTCTTTCATCACTATGACAGGACAGGAGTGTAGAACATTCTCCTGTAGGTTTTTATGATCTTGAATTGCGTGAAAGGTTTCTGAGATAAAAATGTTCATTTGTTATACAGCAGACAAAGTAATCAAATTCCTCTGGAATGTACTGACAGAAGGACTTAGAACTGGTTTGTCAGGCCACACACAGAGATCAACAGGGAGAGATATTTTACATAGAACATAGAACATTACAGTGCAGAACAGGCCCTTCAGCCTTCGATGTTGCGCCGACCAATTCGGAACAAGCAGTGACCCTCTAACCTAGACCATTCCCTTTTCATCCATAAACTTATCTACTAACCTCTTAAACGCCACCAAACTTGGCGCATCTACAACTGACGCAGGCAAGGCATTCCATACCCTTACCACCCTCTGGGTAAAGAACCTACCTCTGACATCTATCCTAAAACCACCACCCCTTAATTTAAAGCTATGTCCCCTCGTGCTAGCTTTCTCCATCTAGGAAAAAGGCTATCACTGTCCACCCTATCTAAACCTCTAATCATCTTATATGTTTCAATAAGGTCTCCTCTTAGCCGCCTTCTTCCTAACGAAAACAACCTCAAATCCCTCAGCCTCTCTTCATAAGACCTGCCCTCCATACCAGGCCACATCCTGGTAACCCTCCTCTGTACCCTCTCCAATGCCTCCACATCTTTCTTATAATGCGGGGACCAGAACTGCACACAATACTCCAAGTGCGGCCGCACTAGAGTTTTGTACAGTTGCAACGTGACATTGCGGCTCCGAAATTCAATCCCCCTACCAATAAAAGCTAAGACTCCGTATGCCTTCTTAACAACCTTATCGACTTCATTGATAAGGAATGAAGTCCTTCATTTTGAAAAGGACTTCAGCAGAAGGAATACGCTGAACTCTCTCACTCCCCTAGAACAATTTGAAGAAATTAGCATACTAAAATCTACCAATGAATCAAGATCTCATAAATGCAATATCTTTTATATCCAACTGTATCTAATGAACCAGCTAACTTAAATTGGCTGCCATACTTAACAATTTACGCCTCAAGGTTAAGCAAATAACATCTAACTAGATTTTGTTTGAACTTTTTATTTGAACTCTACCTTTCCTTTCTTCTGACTCCTGTGTGATGCCATTCCTTTCAGTGTTTTTCTCAGTTTAATGATGAATAAATCTGTTCTTTGTCTCAAGAAAACATTGTTTGATTGGCTCCATATTGTTTATTCATAGATATTACAAAAAATCATTTGGATTTGGAAAATAAATTGAAAAATGTTTGTTTCGACTGTCCAAAAAGGCTGAACAGCTGGCAGTCCTTTCACCCCTTCTCACATGGTTATAATATACATTTGAACAAGTGATAGTAAACATCATCTCTTAAGGTCAGATGCCCACTGGAATCACAACAATGGAAATCCCAGGTGTTGATAAAAGCCCATCTGGGTTAACTCTGTATGTCATGCAAGCTGCAAGATGGCTATACAGTCATCCACAGTGATATTTCTTCAACTATGGAAGTTCACCAAGAAAGAAAGCCAAATGCACACACAACCCACATACTGGTAACACGATACAATTTACTCAGATTTATCTACTCATATCCTATGCTCTGTGATTCTTTCATTATACAGATAATAAATAATTTGTTTTCGAAAGGCAAAGTAGGTTATTCCTAGCATTCTCCAATGTGATGACTAGAAGCACCCCATTGTATTAAAGCTGAAGGTCATGGTAACCTTCACCATCACTTTTATTACATTACCAATGGCTGACTGCCTCAGTACGTTTTGAAGGAGCAGATGGCACACCTCAATCGCAGTCTCCCTAATAAACTCAATCATCCTCACTATTCTGCCATAGCCGGTAGCTGACTTTGCTGCAGTAATCCCACTTACTAGTATTCCAATGCAGTTTACTTTTTTTATACAGTGTATTTATTCTCAAACTGTGGAACACTGGAATCTTTGCTGAGGTTAGCATTACTAGAATCACAAATGGCAATGGCTGCAATGTTACACCATCCACTCTTCATGAACAAGTTAAAGATTGGTTCTTTTTTTAAACTTGATATTCAACTCAATCCTTATTTCTAATTTGTATAAGTATATATGCACGTGCTTTATCATTTTTGTTGCATGTAATAATTAACAAACTCACCTGCAGTGAATACTGACTCACAAACTCTCAACAACTTCCTGTTTGTTCTCTGAAAAATAACCACCAATGGCTACTATATCCACTCAGTAAGAATTTAGCAACACCAATTTATAATCCAACCGATTTATTTGATAGTAAAAACGCGAGCTTTCGACTCCTGTGTCTTCTTCAGGAAAATGCAGTGTTCTGGTCTGCAATAGCACACATCAGCACAGACAGTCAGAGATTGCTGATTAGAATGCGAATCCTTACATCTAACCTGCTATTGAAGTGTTAAGTGGCAAACAATGTGTATGAAGGGAATCCTGAGCATGAACTCATATGAAAAAAAAATCACCATTTGTACAAAGGTGAAACTTGAAAATCTTCCTTCTCACAAAGCTCTTTAATGTCAGCTCAGACTTAGAATTGACTGTACACACGCATGTCAATTGCTGCATGAACACATCATTCAGGATCACTAACAATTTTAAAACAAATCAGCTTTTCAGTGTACTTTTTAATCTTACATTATGAAAGCATATGGTATGGCATGGTGGCACCATGGTTAGCACTCCTGCCTCACAGAGCCAGGGGCCCAGGTTCAATCCCCGGCTTGAGTCAAGTTCTCCCCTTGTCTGCGTGGGTTTCCTCCAACAGTCCAAAAGACGTGCTGGTTATATGCATTGGCCATGCTAAATTCTCCCTCAGTGCACTCAGTGCCAGAGTATGGTGACTAGGGGATTTTCACTGTAACTTCATTGCACTGTTAATGTAAGCCTACTTGTGACACTAATAAATAGACTTTAAACTTTATAAAATGCAGAATAACGGTACAGTCATACTTTCCACTCAAGTTGATAATCTCTTTAAAAGCTCTACTTTCTGATAAAGTTGCCAAGCAAACAAAATACAGCTCTTCATTTCTTTGAATTTCAATAGCAGAATGTCACTTCCCAGAGGATGTTCCAAAACTGAATCTCTTTTTACAAAGTCTCCCTGATTCCATCTAAGAAAGCGCTAATAAGATGAAAATAAAACAGAGAAAATAATGCAAAGAAATAGCGAAAGAAAAGATGAGATATATCTGAAAAGATAACTTTCTAAAGAAACTGAAACAAATGCTGGACATATGCAAATCTTCAGCTTGATTAGTCAACAGACTCTGCTAAAGAAGCACATTTGTCAGTTCTACTCTAGTAATCTGCTCAACATTAGTGCATTAAACTAATGAAATACTTGCTAAACATGACTACTTTATGTACAGTAAAAGTGCTTGGCAATCTGCAAGATTCAGTGTAGCAGAAACTAACTCAAGCCTGCTAATAATTCTAAATATTTTATAAAACTACACCAAGTAGCCCATGAGGCTCAAGTCCAAAGCATAACATTGCTCATGATAATTAGCTGTCTAATATTGCCTAAGAAGCATTCAATTTCTCTTTATTTCCTTCCAAGGTTGCTGATATATTTACTAAACACACACAATCAGGAATAATTCGATATAACTAATACCACATGTTGAGGGGCACTCTTCACTTTTATCCATGTTTTGCCATGGTGGACAAGTATCTATCAAACTGGCATCTGGATTTCCTCTCATTGAATTTGAGCTTCAAGTTCAAACTGACCTTTTCTGATAGTAGTTAACTAGTCTCTGAAGTGGCTGAGCAAACCACTCCATGTATCTAACCCAATTTTGGGCAACTAGCAATATAAACAAAAATGTTGAACTTTGCAGCAATTTCCACATTCTGAAAATGATTTAAAAAAAACTTCCCAAGTAATTGACAAGGCCCCATAACACGGCAGGTGGACATCAGACTGCAGTTATCAGACTGTCGAGGCAAGAGCTGTCTTAATCATCATAAATCCCAATGTGCAAAGAAGCACTGAGCTGTAACAATCACAAGGCAACTACTCTGCAGGGAGAAGCTAACGAAATGGTTTATTGAAGTTAAACGATATACAAGAGAGGACGATAAATGCCACCCAATCCTTAACTTTCTGTGCATCAAATGACCTGCCTTAATCGCCGCACCGCAAACTTGCATCTGTGTTCAACTGTTGCTCAACACTCTCTACATGGACATGTCTGTCCATCAAAGAATGGTTTGGTAGTACCACTGCTGACTAAGTTGGCCAAGTCCTGAAGGATACGTGCTGTCAGACTGGACCTGGCAAGTGCTGAGGAAACAAACAAGATTGAAAATAACTTATTTCTCTCGTCCTCGTTTCAGCCAAAAGTGCATCTGTCATGGCAATACTTGTAGGAATGACCGCCGCACTTTGTGGGAGAGAAGGTCCACCTTTGCATTGAGACTATCCTTCATCATATTGCGTGCCATTATGCTAAATGGGATAGATTTCAAGCAAATATCACAACTTAAAACTGGGCACGCATGAGGTGCTGTGGTTGTGTACTCAAACACAATCTGTAACTCTCATGTCCTGGCATATCCCCATTCTACTATTACCACCAATCCAGGGAATCAACCCTTGTTCCAACAACAGTGCAGATGCCAGAAGCAGCATTAGTTTAAGAGTGAGCTGTCAACCAACCAAAGCTACAACACAGGACTACTTACATTCCAAATAGCAGAAGCAGCATGCAACAAACAGAGCCAAGCAATCCAACAACCAACGGAAAAGATCTAAGCTCTGATTCCTGCCACATCCAGTAAAGAACAGAGATGGATAATTAAACAACTGGAGGGAGAAGCTCCACAAATGGACCCATCCTCAATGATGGTGAAGCCCAGCACACAAGTGTAAAGAAGATGACTAAAGCATTTGCAAACGTCTTCAGTCAGAATTACCAACCGGATGATTTGTATTAGTCTCCTCTGGAGGACTGCAGAATGACAGATGCTAGTCTTCATCCAAACATGGATAAATCAGAGGAAAACAGGATGACTACCTTTAACATCATGGCAGCATTCAACAAAGTGTGACATCAAGGAGCCCCACGAAAACGGATGGCAATGGGAATCAAGGAAAACGCTCTCCGTTGGTTGGAGTCACACCAGCACAAAGAAAAATGGTCGTGGTTGTTGGAGTTCAATCATCTCCATCTCAAGACATTGCTGCATAAGTGCCTCGGGGTAGTGTTCTAGGTCCTACCATCTTAAAATACTTCTTCAATGACCTTCTTTCCATCATCAGGTCAGAAGTGGGAATGTTTGCTGATGTTTATGCAATACTCAGCACCATTCGTGACTCCTCAGATACTGAAGCAGTACACGTCCATTGAAAATGTTCAGGCTTGAGATGCTAAATGGCAAGTAACATTCGCACTTCACAAGTGCTAGGCAATGACCATCCACAAGTAGAGGGAATCTAACTAACTATCTCCTCTTCACACTAAATGGCACTACAACCGCTAAATCTCCCAGTATCAGCATCCTGAGGATTACCATTGACTCGAAACTGAATTGGAACAGCTACATATATACTTGGCTACAAGAGTACAGCCTAGGAATTCTGCAGCAACTTACTCACCTCCTAGATCCACAAAAGCATGTCCATTATCAACAAGTCTGGAGTGTGCTGGAATACTCTCCACTTGCCTGGATGAGTGAAGTTCCAACAACACTCAAGAAACTTGTTATCATCCAAGACAAAGCAGCCTACGTGATTGGCATTCCATCCACCACCTTAAACATTCATCCCTCCACCACCGATAAACAATGCTAGTGGTGTTTTCTGTCTAAAAGTTGCATTGAAGTAAACCCCAAGGCTCCTTCCAAAGCACTTTCCAAACCTCTAGCACTGAGAAGGACAAGGGTAACAGATGTATATGAACATCACTATCTGCAAGTTCCTCTTCAAGTCACACACCATCTTGGACTGAAAAATATTGCTGTCCCTTCACTGTCACTGGATCAAAATCCTGAAACTCCATTCCTAACAGCACCATGGGTGTTTCCACAGCACATGGATGCAACAGGTCAAGAAAACAGTTCACTACCTGCTATAATTGTATAGGGTAAGGCTTGTCTCTCACATATACTATTATAACGTATCATGTAAATTGTCTTTTCTCTATCTATAGATAAAAGCTCTTACCAAATCAAGGCACAAGACTCAGACTAAAAAGTAATTTTATTTATATATTTCCCTATTGTCATCAGAATATAAAACAAAGAAGCAATTTGCATTCTCTCTTACGGACCTTTAGCTACCTCATTCTGCTAATCTAGCTAGCAAAAAACTTAAAAACTAAAAAGACTTACAGTTCCCTACTGCAAGCCACGCCATACATACACTTTGACTGCTCCTCCCCTCCCTTTCTCATACTAACAATTTCAAATATAAATCTGAAAGATTAAATTTCTGCTGAGTTCAGAATCACAGATCATAAGTCAATCAAAGGCAGTACTCTCCTTGTAAAGGATTCAGGAGTAATAAAGTCATTACTTCTCGAATAAGGGCTTAATCTTTTTTGCTGTATAACCTAGGGAGCATTCATATTTATCATAACACTTAACCAATTATGGGCAGCACAATGACACAGTGATTAACACTTCTGCGAGGGAAATGTGTTTGATTCCCAGCGCTAGGGACATGGATTCGATTCCCAGCTTGGGTCACTGTCTGTATGGAGTCTGCAATTCTCCCCCTATCTGCGTGGGTTTGATCCAGGTGCTCCGATTTCCTTCCGCCGTCCAAAGATGTGTGGGTTAGGTGGATTTGCCATGCTAAATTGTCCCTTAGTGTCAGGAGCAATAGCTAGGGTAAATGCATGGGGTATGGAGAGAGGACCTGGGTGGGATTGTAGTTGGTGCAGACTCGATGGACCAAATGGACTCCTTCAGCATTGTAGAATTCTAGTTTCTATGAACATTCTAGTTCCCAATGTATGGCACAAAAAAAAACCTACACATTGAATGCAGATAATTCTGTTTTGATAGCCTCTACTGACAAAATGCTTTGTGCTATAGAACATAGAACATTACAGCGCAGAACAGGCCCTTCGGCCTTCGATGTTGCGCCGACCAATTATGAAAAAAGCAATGACCCTCCAAACTAAACCATTCCCTTCTCCTCCATAAACTTATCAACTAACCTCTTAAACGCCACCAAACTTGGCGCATCTACAACTGCTGCAGGCAGGGCATTCCACTCCCGAACCACCCTTTGGGTAAAGAACCTACTCTGATATCCGTCCTATAACTATCACCCCTTAATTTAAAGCTGTGTCCCCTCGTGCTAGCTTTCTCCATCCTAGGAAAAAGGCTATCACTGTCCACCCTATCTAAACCTCTAATCATCTTAGATGTTTCGATTAGGTCCCCTCTTAGCCGCCTCCTTTCTAACGAAAACAACCTCAAATCCCTCAGCCTCTCTTCATAAGACCTGCCCTCCATACCAGGCAACATCCTGGTAAACTCCTCTGTACCCTCTCCAATGCCTCCACATCTTTCTTATAATGCGGGGACCAGAACTGAAAACAATACTCCAAGTGCGGCCGCACTAGAGTTTTGTACAGTTGCAACATGACGTTGCGGCTCCGAAATTCAATCCCCCTACCAATAAAAGCTAAGACTCCATATGCCTTCTTAACAACCTTCTCGACTTGACTGCCTACTTTCAAGGATCTATGCACATACACACCAAGATCCCTCTGTTCATCAAGACTACTAAGAATCCTACCATTATCCCTATACTCTACACATTTATTATTTCTGCCATAGTGCATTACCTCACACTTTTCCACATTAAACTCCATGTGCCACCTCTCGGCCCAGCTCTGCAACTTGTCCAAGTCCCTCTGCAAACTATAACACCCCTCTTCACTATCTACCCCTCCACCGACTTTAGTGTCATCTGAAAATTTACTAATCCATCCTTCAATACCCTCATCCAGATCATTTATAAAAATTACAAACAGCAGGGGCCCCAAAACAGACCCTGAGGTACACCACTTGTCACCGAACTCCAAGATGAATATCTCCCATCAACCACCACCCTCTGTCTTCTATCTGCTAGCCAATTCCTACTCCAATTAGCTAAATCACCCTCTATCCCATACATCTGCATTTTCTGCAGAAGTCTTCCATGGGCCACCTTATCAAACGCCTTACTAAAGTCCATATATACCACATCAACCGCCTTAACCCCCATCCACCTCCTTAGTCACTTTTTCAAAAAACTCAATAAGGTTAGTAAGGCACGACCTACCCTTCACAAAACCATGCTGACTATCCCCAATCAATTCATTTCTCTCTAAATAACTATAAATCCTATCCCTAATAATTCTCTCCAATTCTTTGCCCACAACAGAAGTAAGACTCACTGGCCTATAATTCCCTGGAAAGTCTCTCTTCCACTTCTTGAACAATGGGACCACATTCGCTATCCTCCAGTCTTCCGGAACCAAACCCGTAACCAACGACGACCCGAAGATCAGAGCCAGAGGCTCTGCAATCGCCTCTCTTGCCTCCCAGAGAATCCTAGGGTAAATTCCGTCCGGCCCAGGGGCCTTATCTAACTTCAAACCCTCAAGAATATCTAGCACATCCTCCCTATCTACTTCAATACTTTGCAGTTTGCAACCCTGTACCTCAGTGTTCTCCACAACTACATTTACATCTCCCTGCATGAATACCGAAGAGAAATATTTGTTCAGTGCCTCTCCAATCTCTTCAGGCTCCACGCACAACTTCCCACTGCTGTCTATGACTGGCCCTAATCTTGCCCTAACCAATAGGGCAATCTTGCCCTAACCTATATGAACCAAATTCTTACATGTTGGTTTTTTTCTGTTGGGTATCAAAAGTAAAGTTAAAAAAATTAAAAATGTTGGAAAATTGATCCCAAATGATGCCCTTATAATTTTGTATTTATCCACTAATAAGGTAAAAGGTAGGCAAGAGAACAAACCAGTAAATAAGAAATAAAAGTGGAACTAGAACTGATTTGATGGCTTTTCAAAAATGGGCTGAACATTTTTTCAGGTATCTTCCCTTATGTTTTTTAAAACTTTGAATATGATTTCACAATCATGCTTGCATTGCTTTGCAAAGTGCAATGCAAATCCACTGCAGCCAACCTTTAAAGAGTGATGCACCAAAATGTTATAAAAGATACCTGATGGTGCCTGAAACATATTGTGGAATAGTATTTGCATAGGTTTACAGTCATTCCCTAGAATTAGCTAATACAAAGTTATATCAGGAAAATCAAGAGTGATTATTGGTGAACTGACACTTTAAGAAATTAACTTCTATATATACCACAGGCCAGAAACAGTTTACCTACAAACCCAAAGATTGGTCAGTAGACCAGAAGCTAATTCACAATCATGTGCAAAAGGAGCTTTATCTATTATCTTCCAAAATGGTTTGTTTTGACTGGATCAGATGGAATTTTAAAAACAGATGTGTACCAAACCATGCAAAAATATTAAACACACCACGGGATAGCATACTTGTAGAAATAACCTTTAGATTAAATGAAGTTCTCCAGGAAGCCACGGACAAAACAAATTCAAATGCCTTCAGATAAGAAGCCAAGTATTGTGAAAATATATATGGTCAGGTTGTTGGGATGGAATGAAGCTGTGATCTACACATATGTGTGCTTTATATTTTGTGTACAGAAGTAATGTTTTAACAAACATTTTAACAAAATGTTTTTGTTACAGAAGTAATGTCAAATTGCCATTTTTCTAACTTCCCAATAATATATGCTATATCCACACACAAAAATTTCATGAGGGAGATTCTCCAGTATTTATTCTTTTGCTTCGCATGGAGCATATTCAATCAGGAAGCCACCTATTGACACTCCTTGTTTCTCATTTCAGTAAAGTGCAATAAATCACCCTTTGGCTCGGAGGAGAAACAAATCCACTTTGACAGCGTATGACTGACAGATTAATTCACCAGCTGTCAATTGTCAGCAAAAAGACAGCCTGAAAGGTTTCTAATACATTGCTGTAGTTTCTTCCGTTGTAGGAAGATCTAACAGATTTGCCAGTATTGTTGCACAAGCAAAGAGCAGTGACAAAACCTATAGCAATGGCCTCCCACGATGGAAGTGATGCTTTCCCTGTTAAAATATACAAACTTCTACTAAAAGCTCAGAAACAGCAAAGGCACATTAAAGAATGAGACATCTTAAAGAGGTTTGCATCACATTACCATTGCCTGAGGGTGACCAACAAAACCGTGTGAACAGCAACAAAACAGCGACATGAAAAGTTAGGTTTCAGGGTTAAGCTGTAAGACCAAATTACTGTGGATGCTGGAATCTGAGATCAAAAACAGAAGATGCTGGAAAATCTCAGTAGGTCTGGCATCAACTGTAAGGAGAGAGAAGAGCTGACGTTTCGAGTCCAAATAGCCAAATAAGCTTTGGCAAAATGTCAGCTTTTTTTTCTCCTCACAGATGCTGCCAGACTTGCTGAGATTTTCCAGCATTTACTCTTTTGGTTTCAGGATTAAGCCAATTCTTTACTGAATTACTAATGGACAGATGCTCAGTCCTTATCTTGCAGCTGTGTTTTGGCAAGATTTTTAAAAGTCTGAAATTACCTTCACTGCTTGTTGGACTAAAGGTCTGTTAGAAACACTTTATGAGATAAACCACAATGGAAAACTTGTTCCTGAAGCTACCCAAACAATAAAATTTTGTTTTTGGTGTTCCTGAAGTTTTGAGCGAACAACATTAAAATAGCTCAAAAGTATAACATTTCATACCTTGAAAAAGACAATTTTGTTCGTTACAAATTTGATGTCTGGATGATTGAAGGTAACAATCTGTTAAGCGCCATTGGCTGGTATAGCTAGGATTATAAAAGTAAAACAGAAACATTAAAAATATATAAAATAATTGTGAAATGTAGCTTTTAAAACTTTTAAGTTTCAGAAAAAGATACTTATTAAAGAAAATCTACCTACTGCAGCATCCTTTTAGACTCATAGTCAGAATAGATACTTTCTCATATGGCACATTTATTCTTTGGTGCATAACATAATCTTTTAAACTTCAAAAATAAGATATGCTTTCCTCCAGTCTTTATCACTCCCAAAGAGTTCATATCTACTGTATGCAGACATCAACATTCTGACTCTGACTGCAAAGCGGAAGGGACTTGTTCCAATGCAAAGGCCAATGGACTCACACAGCACAATTTCTGGGCAAACAGACTACAAAGGAATACAGAGCCTTCCAAACTAAGGAGTTGGAATTAATGAATCCAGTGGTGCAGAACAGGCAGGCTGAAGAAGAACAGGCAGGCTGAAGAAGAACAGATGCCAGATCCCTTCAGACTGTGAAACTTAAACAGATCTTATCTGTCCTTTGTAACTCCTACTCTGTGGATTAAGGCACTTAAAACAGTCAGAGTGGAATCTATTTGAACTCAGCCTTAAATTCAGTGGTGTTACTGAGTTCAGGTTTCTACTCCTTTTTGCCTGCCAACAAAAAGTGGACTCGTCCGAAATGGGGACAAGATTTCAGTAATAGAGTCCCTCCCATTATTTTGAGGTCTACAAAAATCCAGCCCTCAGTCTAGGGATAATGGATTGGATTTTTAGGATTAACACAAAGATTTATTTATACAAGGGTTGTGAATATTTAGAACACTGTACCTGATATCACAGAATACTGGTTCTTTGAGTATATTAGGGGTTGGGAGATGTTTGAATAGAACTGAGGAAACTCAGAGTATCAAGGGACAAGAGACTGATGCAAGAACTGAAGCAGAAAAGCCACCATGATCTTAATTACTGGAAAAGCACACTTGAGGGGCTGAATGTTTAATCCTGCTCTTGTTTCTTATGTTCCTACATTCCTACAGGCTCACAGGGAGAAGAGAAATTATGGTCTGGGGAATATACTTGAGGAATGAAGAAAATTGCTGTGCTCCACCTGCTGTGATTTATTTCCCACGGTATTTCTTTATAGAGAGAGGGAACAGGGAGATGAAAGGACTCCTGATGGAAAGATTCCCAGCAACTATGTTGACATAGCCCTTTGGGGTTGAGAGAAAAGAGAGAGTAATGGATAATGGATTTTTTGGGGGCTGGAGGAAGGTTTGTAGCAGAGTTCCTGCAGGGGTCAGTTTTGGGATTCTTGCTTCTCTTGGCATATTATAATAATTTAGAACTTGACGTATAGTGAAAAATTTCTAAGTTTGTAGATGATACAAAACTTGGAAGCACTGTAAACTGCAGGGTAATATTGTAGAATTTCAAAAAGACAGACAGGTTGGTGGAAGGATAAGTAGGCGACAGATACGCCAGAATTCTTCAAAAAATTCAATATGTTGAATTTGTGGAAAAACTGGGGTATTTCAAGCTGGGGGTTTTTTACACTGGGAGTTCACACTAGAATATCCTACACTCTGTGCAATGCACAGACCACAATTGTGAATATCATTACATTTCTGGGGGCAGGGCTTATTCCCACCCGGAGATTGAAACTAACAGGCCTCTGCACATGTGTAGTGGCCTCTGCACTGTCAGCTTCCTGTTTCCTGGCCAGCCCAGGACCCAGGCAGTGCTGAACCTTCCCAACCAATCCCAGACCAAGCCCCAGTCTCCAGTCCGCTTCTCTCACACCCACCCAATTACAGTTCCTCCTCTCGAGCAGTCTTGACCCTAGTAGATAGACATCTCCTTTCCCAAGCCGCCCCTTTCTCCAGCCTCTCCTGCAGTGCAGATCCCCAGGAAGGCCGAATCCCTTTCCTCTAGCCCACCTTGATTGTTGCTCTCCTTCCTGCCTTAACCAATTCCTATGCAGAATGGCAGTAAGATCCCCCTACCCCCACTGATTGCCTCCAAGGCTCTGTCCTCCTCCACCAAGCCACACCCCTTCTGCACTACCCCATGCAGATGGGCAATGCCAAGGTGCCCCTGGCCATGGGCACTTTGCCCCTTGAGAAGAAATTAATTTAATTTTAAAAATTAAATTAATTTCCAAATAGCTTTTTGAATTAAAAATTTAGATTTCAGAACCTTGTGCAGAAGAATGAAATACTGTGAGAACCCTTGGTTTTACTAAACTGTGGTCTATAGTTTCTCCAAAGTCTACTGCATTATGGAAAAAGAGAAAGGGGTTAAGAATTTTGACAAACATCTTTCCTCTACAAGCCTAAACAATCTAAATAGGGGCCAAGATATCAGTTTAGTACCATGAAATTCATGTACAAATTCAATGCCACTATATGATTTATCTTGTTTTAAAAATAGGAATAAAGAAGTCTTCACCCATTCACTTCACTTTATCAAGCATCAGTGACACTACTTTTTTTCTCCTTTCCATTACAGCAGAATATCTTCAAAATGAAAATGACAGGGACTCCTATTCTCTAAATTTAGACTTTCAACTCGGAGACGACGCAGAGGATATCTGCAAAAATGGTACTCAGCGGGAGGAACTTCAGTTATATGGAGAAAATAGGAAAACTGGGATTATGTTCCCAGAGCAGGTTAAGCAGATATTTAATAACATAGTGTTCAAAAACATGAGGGGTGTTGATAAAGTAAATAAGGAGGAACTGTTTCCACGAACATTTAGGTCAAAAACCAAAGGACACAAATTTAAGGTAACAGGCAAACAAAAAACAAAGGGAAGATGAGGAGAATTATTTTTCATGCTGAACTATGATCTGGAATGCACAGCTTGCAAAGGGAAATGGAAGAATATTCAAACTTTCAAATAGGAGTTGGATAAATGCTTGAAGTGCAAAATAAAATCACAGGACTATGGAGAAGATCACAGGAGTGGCATTAGTTGATAGCTTTATATCAAAGAGCTGGCACAGTTGGCACCCTCTGTGCTGCATGCTTTGGTGATTCTTTCAGTTCACAAGATATCAACTTAAGCAGAGGTAACGGCCTAGTGATATCATCATTAGACTATTAAGTGAGTTAATATTCTGGGGTTTGAATCCCACAACACATGGTGGAATTTGAATTCAATAAAAAATATCTGGAATTAAGAAAGTACCGATGACCACAAACCACTTTTGATTGTTGTAAAAATCCATGTGGTTTACTAATGTCCCTTAGTGAAGGAAATCTGCCATCCTTACCTGGTCTGGGCTTATATGTGACTTCATACCCACAGCAACGTGCTGACTTTCAACTGCTCTCGGGCAACTAGGATGGACAATAAATGCTGGCGATGCCCATGTCCCACAAATGAATAAAAAAAAACCTGGATATGTGGGATTTATTGGATTAATTCTTTAAGACAGGATTTATTCCCACTTGGAAATAAATGGATGTATTAGCAAGAGGCAACATGATTTTGTGAAGGGGATGTCATGTCTTACGAACTTGATTGAGTTTTTCAAGGAAGTGATTGATGAGGGTAGGGCAGTGGACGTTGTCTACATGGATTTCAGTAAGGCGTTTGACAAGGTCTCTCATGGCAGACTGCTGCAGAAAGTGAAGTTGCACGGGATCAGAGGTGAACTGGCAAGGTGGATACAAACTGGCTCAGAGACGAGCAGTAGAAGCACGTGTTTCTAAATGAAAGGCTGTGACGAGTGGCATTCCTCAGGGATCAGTGCTGGGACCTTTGCGTTTGTAATATATATAAATGATTTGGAGGAAAACGTAACTGGTTTGATTAGTAAGTTTGCAGATGACACAAAAGTTAGTGGATTTACGGATAGTAATGAGGACCATCAGAAGATGCAGCAGAACATAGATCGGTTGGAGAGTTGGGTGGAGAGATGGCAGATGGAGTTTAATCCAGATAAATACGAGGTAATGCATTTTGAAAAGTCTAATACGGATAGGAAATATACAGTAAATGGCAGAATCCTTAAGAGTACTGATAGGCAAAGGAATCTGGGTGTACAGGTACACAGGTCATTGAAAATGGCAATGCAGGTGGAGAAGGTAGTCAAGAAGGCATACGGCATGCAAATCTTTTTGCCGGGGCACTGAGTTTAAAAAATTGGCAAGTTTATTGACAATGCAATGTTGCAGGATTACAGAATCTTACTTAGGTCACACTTGGAATATAATATTCAATTCCGGTTGCATACTACCAGAAGGATGTAGAGGCTTTGGAGAGGGTACAGAAAAGATTTACCAGCATGTTGCCTGGAGGGCATTATGAGGAATGGTTGGAGAAACTTGGTTTGTTCTCACTGGAATTACAGAGGCTGAGGGGTGACTTGATAGAAGTCTACAAGATTATGAGAGGCATGGACACAGTGGATAGTCAGAAGCTTTTTCCCCAAGGTGGAAGAGTCAATTACTAGGGGCACAGGTTTAAGGTGCGAGGGACAAGATTTAAAAGCAATGTACAAGGCAGATTTTTTTTAATACAGACGTTGGTGAGTATCTGGAACTCGTTGCCGGGGGAGGTAACAGAAGCAGATACAGTAGTGACTTTTAAGGGGCATTTTGACAAATACATGAATAGGATGGGAATAAAGGGATTCAGTCCCCAGAAGGGTAAGGAGTTCTAGTTAAGTCAGGCAGCATGGTCAGTGCAGACTTGGAAGGACAAATGGCCTATTTCTATGCAGTAATTTTGTTTATTCTTTGAGTCTGTTCATGCTTTGCAACCAAAAACCCTCACAAAATGGAAACAAAAACAGAAAATGATGGTGAAGCAACAAGTGGTCAACACTGCTTAGCATTTCACAGCAATTGTGATACTTCATCATTGTAATACTCAAATATTATACTTTCAGGGGTGCAGATTACAATGCTGTGTGTTTTCAGTGTTAGTCTTTTGGCTATGGTCCATAAAAGATGATACTAGACCAGCTTCTTCACAAACTCACTCTATTCTCTTTTACAACTCCACATTCAGATACCCAACACCCAGTGCCACTGTAACCTCTTCATATATCTCAGTGAGTATTATTAAACAATTAACATACAAATTAGGTCTAACGTGGAAGGTTGCAGTTAACCCATTCCTAATATCCTGCAGTACAATTTTAGATTTTTCAACATTTTTCATTTCATCCATTGGTGCATAAACTTCATGCTACAAAGAATGAAAAGAAACAGTTTAGAATCTTAAAAACAATTTAAAAATAAAATGACTAATTAAATCAAACAAACTTTGATATTAGGCTTGGGGGAGGGAGATGGATCAGATGGCTCTCTGATGGGGAGCAGGAGGGAGGGGGAGATCAGATAGTTCCCTAGTGGGGTGGTAGGGAGGCAGGTCAGATGGCTCTCTGACTCAGATCCGGGGAACTGTGGGGGGTGGGGAGGGGGGGGGTGCAGGGAGATCACAGAGGTGTAGGGGGGCAGGCTCAGGGAATTCACTGCCTATGCGCGCGACATTGGGGGAAGGGGGGGGGGGGGGAAATGGTGGTTTGCTGCCACTCCGTGTGTGATCAATACAGCTGAGGGTGGGGGAGGAGTTCCACTGTTACTCTGTGTGTGACCAGTGGGAGCGAAGGAGGGACTCCACTGCCACTCTCTGTGATCAGCGTGGTGGGGGGAACTGGAAGAGCGGAATGACCCCCATTCGGTCTGGGTGGCAGGGGACGGGGGGGGATAAAGGGATCAGATATATTGTGGGGGTGGGGCAACGTCCACGGGTACCAGGAAAGAGTCATTATCCGGCCCAGGAGCAACATAACAGGGGAGCGTTTCTCTATCTTTTCTTTCTGCGCATGTATAGTTGGAGGTACAATGTTTCAGGTGCAATAAACCCTGCCCACATGCTTCTGCAGCACAATTCAGAATCGCTGCTACTTTTTTTTTAGGCAGGGTGCATATGGAGGTGGATCTAAAAATCAAATCTAAAACACTTCCAGTTTCAAATCCGCCCAGCACTTAGAATTAAAATGGTAAAATAGGGCCCAGTGTGTCCCATTTTTAGTATGTTGTCTATATGTAGTAGCGATCACATAGTAATAAGGAAAAACTGTGGCAAATTTTCAGTGCAAGTTACAATAATAAAGCCAAGAAAATCCAGAGAAACACTCAGTGACGATCATTAACTTTTATGGTGATAATTAAAGAGACATCAATCTACATTATCTATTCTTACTTTACATTCACTCTTTGTCACAGTGATAAAGAGCTGGCACTAACAGTGGATAATTTATGGTCATCAGATGGCATTTTATAGCTGAAATACGGGTCATCATTTTACTGTGGCATCAGATTTACATATTCTGCAACACCAGCCAACTGTCTTACTAAGATTTAAAAAATCTCCAGAAAGTCAGTGTGATTACAATAAATGAATCTCTAATCTCCCGTACATTGATTTTTGAAATTACAGTTAAAGAGAAAGACATGCTTATGAGCAACTTCATCAGGATGGGTAATCTAGTCTGTGTAATGTTCAATTGTGATAAATAATGATGTGGATCCCTGTCGAGTCCATTCAGCAAGTTATCTTATATCCATTAAGATACAGAAATGAAATACGAGCCATTCGCATTTAGTTCAATGCACTGGATTTTCAAAAAATCTGTCACTTTTGGAAACAGCATGCATGTCCTTTGTACATTTTACGGTGTTGCTATGTAAATGCAAATTAGTGTTGTAGAACGACCATACTGGGCTTTATTCTTGAGCTTAGGGGTAGATCGACTCATCCACTCTAATAAAATCATCCTTATCCATCCAGAGATCAAGCACATTGAAGGAAATCACATCAAAACTACCAAGCTGTTAACTGACAATGCCATCAGCATAGATGTAACCAAAAACATTTCTTGCAGTATTTTGCATCCCAGTGGCTTAGCAACATGAGGTACAAAAACAAGGAAAGCATACAAGGTATCAGGCTAACTGCAGAAAACAAATTCCACTAAATTCAAAAATATTTCTTATGATGTCAATTAAATGCAATAGAACACCTGCAATACTGGTGAACTATATGGCACAGAGCTTTCCAGGCCCTTCGCTGGCAAATTTACATGCAAGAAGCCTGGAAGATTTTTGGGTAACCTACTCGCCTAAATTGAGATGTTGAGGCCCTTAAATGGCCAATCATTCCCACCTGCAATTTTAAGGCCAGTTAGAGGAGGTCATTGACAGAACGGTGAAATCCGGCAGATCACCGCGCTCAGACCTCAGGCAGGGAAAAGGAGAGGTGGCATCTCCAGTACCAGCCCATGTTCCAGATTGGGTGAACCCTACCACATCATCCACCCTCCCATGCCCAACCTGGCCTTGCCATCACAATCCCCACGCAGTCTCCCTACCATTGCTGGGCCTCCCCTTTCATTCCTCATGCAAGACCCTGAACTTAATTCTTGTTATGGGACAACTCCCAGTGGTGCTTCTGCAGAGCAGCCAGCCAGCCAGTTAGATTGAGGGACAGGAATCTCACCTCCAGTAAGAATGCTTGATGGCTGCAGGTCAGTTAGTTGGCATTAATGGGGTTGTGTTCGCCACCGACCCTTTGGGTAAACCCAATCATCCAAATGTTTGTGTCCAAGGACTCTGATGTGGGGAACCAAACACCAGATACAAATAAAGCTAACATTTAAACCATAGTGCACACGTAGGTGGGTGTTCCCCGATTGACAAATTAACAATTCGTTGTGAAGCAGAGTTATCATTATGAACAATTCCACATTTGATGCCACATTAATATTTTGTTAAATTTTGAAGTATTAACATATTGGATAATTCCTACATCAATGACTGCACAAGAGAATTCCTGCATCAATAAGTGATAACACTACAGTTTCTGGATGAATGTGGAGGTCTGAAGAATGCAGGCGAATTAAAATCTATTTGGCCCATCAAAAGGAAAGTTGCTGCTCAACAAACCAATTTGAAAGGATGGAAGATGTGGTGGATGGGGAAAAAACAGTAATTATCCTTTAAGCGGACTTTCAGAAGACCTTTGGCAAAGTGCCAGATAGGAAAATCAGAGAGAAAAATAACGAAATTGTTTCCACACAAAGGCAATAAATGGGATTAAACATGAGAAAATTTAAGAGTTAAGGACAACTTGTCCGGACAGACTGAGGTTAGTATTTTGCCATACTTTGCTTTTTTTTAAAGAATGTTTTATTCATGTTCAAGGCTTCACATAAATATAAGTTTGTATTGTTGTTGTTAATGGCAGTATTGCAAAGTGCTGCTCTGGGACCGTTTCTGTTTGATCTGTGTATCAACAATTTGAGAGGATGATATCCAAATTTACAGAAAATAAAATAGGAAGCATAGGCAATAATTTTGAAAATCAAAGTGAGCTGCACTGGGGTACGGTGATGGAATGGCTAGAATGAAATAGGATAGGAAAGAAGACATTCCTTCATTGTGGTTGGATAAAGAGTCTGAAACACTATCTGTGAGAGTACTTTCAAGTCATGAACTGCAGTGGTTTGATATGATAATCAACCACAAACTTCTCAAAAGCAACTTGGGCAAAGGAAAGGTAATAAATGCCAAACTAACCACATGAAAAAAAACTACCTGAGAGATCGAAAACAGATTTGCCAGAAACTGAGGACTGTGAGGCTGTTACAGACAGGGAAGGGAGGGTTTAATTTAAACAGCACTAATTCCTCCTCTCATGTCCCATCCTTAAACAGAAAGATGTTTTTGATTTGCTTTCTCTTTATCAGTGCCGGCGCGTTGTCCAACTCCTCAGTTTTGGCATATTGTGCAATCCCTTAGTTTTGGTGTTTCCCAACGTTTGTTTTGATGTATTTCTCAATCCCTCATTTTGGTGTATTTGCTAAGCTTTTGGTTTTGCTTTTTTTTAACCAAACTCTTGGTTTTGGTGTGAGCCAATTTTCTATTAATAAGTTCACAGCAAACTTGAGAGAGGATGAGCTCAAAGGATTATTTTATTTTTACTCTTTCAAAACGCAAAAGTAGTGTTTTTTATATTGATTTATGCGATTTGGGTGTTGTACTTATTGCTCATCCTAATTGGCTTCAGATGTGATAATGAACTGGCTTCTAGAACCATTACCTAAGGAAAGGCGTTAGGGAGAGAATTCCAGGAATTTGACTCAGTGACAATGAAGAAATAATAATATTTTTCCAAGTTAGGCTGGAGCGGAACTTGCAGATGGTGGTGTTCCCAGGTGTCTGCAGCCCATGTCCTTTTAAATGGTAGTGGTCATTGATTTGCAGGGTGCTGCCTAATGAACCTTGATGAGTTCCTACAATACATCTTATACTTGATACATACTGCTGTTACTTTTTGACAGTGGTGGAGGGAGTGAATCATAGAATCCTAAGTGCAAAAAGGAGGCCATTTGGCTCCTCAAGTTTGCACTGACCACAATCCCACCCAAACCCTATCCCCATAATCCCATGCACGTACCCTAGCTATTCCCCTGACACTAAGGTGCAATTTAGCATGACCAATCCACCTAACGCACACATCAGGTCGAGAAGGTTGTTAGGAAGGCATATGGAGTCTTGGCTTTTATTGGTAGAGGGATTGAATTTCGGAGCCGCAACGTCATGTTGCAACTGTACAAAACTCTAGTGCGGCCGCACTTGGAGTATTGTGTGCAGTTCTGGTCCCCACATTATAAGAAAGATGTGGAGGCATTGGAGAGGGTACAGAGGAGGTTTACCAGGATGTTGCCTGGTATGGAGGGCAGGTCTTATGAAGAGAGGCTGAGGGATTTGAGGTTGTTTTCGTTAGAAAGGAGGGGGCTAAGAGGGGACCTGATCGAAACATATAAGATGATTAGAGGTTTAGATAGGGTGGACAGTGATAGCCTTTTTCCTAGGATGGAAAAAGCTAGCACGAGGGGACACAGCTTTAAATTAAGGGGTGATAGTTATAAGACGGATATCAGAGGCAGGTTCTTTACCCAAAGGGTGGTTCGGGAGTGGAATGCCCTGCCTGCAGCAGTTGTAGATGCGCCAAGTTTGGTGGCGTTTAAGAGGTTAGTTGATAAGTATATGGAAGAGAAGGGAATGGTTTAGTTTGGAGGGGCATTGCTTTTTATATTGGTCGGCGCAACATCGAAGGCCGAAGGGCCTGTTCTGTGCTGTAATGTTCTATGTTCTTTGGACTGTGGGAGAAAACCAGAGCACCTGAAGGAAACCCATGCAGACACAGAGAGAACATGCAAAATGCCCATATGGTGACCCAAGCCAGGAATCAAACCTGAATCCCTGGCGCTGTGAGGCAACAGTGCTAACCACTGAGTCACCTTTATGTTTGCAGAAGGGGCAGCAATCAAGCTGGCTGCTTTATCCTGGGTGGTGTCAACTTTCCTGAGTGTTCTGAAGAAGCAGCCATCCAAGCAATTGGACAATATTACATCACACTCCTGACTTGTGCCTTATGGACAGTTACCAGGCTTTAGGGAGTTGGGAGGCGAGTTACTTGTCACAGGATTCCTAGCATCTGACCTGCTCTGGTAGCTAGTCTTTATACTTGTATGGATAATACAGTTCAGTTTCTGGTCAATGGTAGCCCCAAGAACATTGATAGAGGGGAATTCAGTGACGGTAATTCCACTGAATGTCAAGGAGTGTTGGTCAAGCCTTCTCTTGTAGGAGATGGTATGGCACAAACGTTACTTGCCATTTGTCAGCCTAAGCCTGGCTATTGTCCAAGCATTGCTGCATTTAGACATGTTAAAACTTCCCCCTATCCCTACACCACCCTTCCTCTACCACCACCACCATCACCAACACACACCCCCACTTACTTCCAAGACTACAGAGGAACGAAGTATTGGTTCATGGGGGTCCAGATTTCAGAATCAAAGTCCACAGAGATATCTTTTCATTGATGTCTATGGGCTGAAAACTGATACCCTATAATTCACTTTTCCAGTGATAATGACATTGTGCAATGATGCAGAGAAGAATCAGTCTTGGAGGTGATGATACTGAGTTTCCAGCAGAAATAGATAGGGCCAGTTGTTCAACCTTGGTAGAGCTCATTTTCTGTGAGGCTGTTAGTTAGGTGATAAACCTCAGCCAATAATATTGGCTCCACAAGTCAAATGTCCATGTCACATAACTCCCACCTCTCCACACCGTTATTGACAAGAGGCATATCTCCAAGATAGCTGCATGTCTTAACCATTAAGAACTAAAATGCAGCCCTTTATCTTAGCAGACAGGCAGACTCCCATTGGTCAGTCTGGCTTATAAAGTGCAGGTGGCCTTTGCTCAGCTCCCTTTGATCTGTGCAGCCCACAGTGTGTGGATTTCACCAATACTGCAAAGTAGCTTATTTTGTTCTGGGTTACACAGATGTAGATTCTCCCGTTTAGGTCTTTGTCTTAAACCCTAACAGTCCTTGTGGTGCTGGGATATGTATAAAAAGCCTTGGGAATTTCCTTAATACTGCTGGCCAATGACTTTTTGTGATCCCTGTTAGCCCTCCTGACACCTTGCTTAAGTTTCTTTCTAATTTTCTTGCACTCCACACTTGCTTTCTGTGTTCCCAGCCTCCCAGCCTTGCCAACGCTTCCTTTTTCTTTTTAACTCAGTCACAATATCTCTTGTTATCTCAGGTTCCCAAAACTTGCCATACTTATCCTTCATCCTTACAGGAATGTGCCAGTCCTGAATTCCTATCAATTTACACATATTATCACCACACTTTGCATGAATTAAAATTCTTCCAAGTGTTCAACCTCCTAGTTATAATCCCAAATTATTTTCCCTCATCATCACTTCACCAATCTTTCACAATTTATCATCTCAAACTAAAGCAATACTTCAAACACTTGAAGTAGATCTCTTTGAATGACTGTTGCTGTGGTCAATACAGCTTTATCTTCAATGTCCTTGTGAAAATACAATTCCAATATCCTTGAAGTACATACACTACATATATTCTTCCAACGGTTGCCTAATTACTGTCCTCTGTGGATTTATCATCACCTCCTTGTCTTCTATATTATTATGATCCCCATAAAAAGATTAATTTCCCCAGCAACTGACAGAAATAACCGAAGAATACGATTTTACAATTTAAAACTTTTAGTGTAACAAACTAAAATCAACATAGATCAATCATACTCAGTAGGCAACTAACTCACCAAACTAAAGGAGATGTACTTTGCCATAACTAAATACAGGTTGAGTATCCTTCATCTGAAATCCTCGGGGCCAACTGAGTTTTGATATTCAGATATTGTCGGTTTTCAGTGTAGCTTACTTACATTACAATAGGCTAAGTCTTCAGTTATATACTTTGGTGTGATAAAAAGAAAGGAAGAGCATTATTCGGAAGTGTTAACATAAAAAAGATCTGACTATCCTTGTACGCAAGTCAATGGAAGTGGAGAGGCAGGTGCGGCAAGCAATTAGGAAGACAAATGGTATGTTGGCCTTCATTGCAGGAGAATTTGAGTTCAGAAGTAGGGATGTCTTACTGCAGTTGTACTGGGCTTTGGAGAGACCACACCTGGAGTAGTGTGTGCAGTTTTGGTCTCCCTACCTACAAAAGGGTATACTTGAAATAGAGGGAGCGTAGCAGAGGTTCATTACATTGATACGGGAGTTGGTGGGACTGTCCTATGAGAAGAGATTGGTTCAATGGGCTGTATCCACAAGAGTTAAGAAAGGATGAGAGGCAATCAGACTGAAACTATAAAATTTTAACAAGCCTGGACTGTCTAGATGCAGGGAGAATGTTTTCCCTGGTTGAGGAACCAGAACCAGGAGACAGTCTCAGGAAGTGGGAGAGAACATTTAGAACAGAGATGAGAAAACATTTCTTCCCTCAAAGTGTCCATATACATTAGTGAGCCTACCACAGAAATCTCTGCCACAGAAGGCTGTGCAGGCCACTCAATGAATATCTTCAAGAAACAGCTAGATTTTTTTTTGACTTTAATGGCATCAAGGGGTTTGGGGAGAAAGCAGGAATACGGCATTAAGATGAAGGATCGGCCATGATCATACTGAGCAGGGTTGAAGGACCAATGGCCTATTTCTGCTCCTAATTTTTATGTTTCTATAGTCTACAAATACTAGTTCTTTTTCTCAATTTGCCAACTCTCATACACCCTTCTGTCTATCTGTTAACACTTATTATAACTGTAATATAATATTGCACTCCTTTACTAACACAGAATTAACTACACAGTTGTTCAATTTGGATGTGTTTGGTTTTCAGACAGAGTCGTAGAGGTTTACAACATGAAAACAAACTCTTCGGCCCAACTTGTCCATACCGCCCATTTTTTTTTAAAATTTCTAAGCTAGTCCCAACTGCCCACATTTGGCCCATATCCCTCTAACCCACGTAACTGTCTAAAAGACAGAAATGTACCCACTTTTACTATTACCTCGGGCAGCTTATTCCAGACACTCAATGCCCTCTGGACACTTTTGTATCTCCCCCCTCTCACCTTAAACCTATGCTCTCTAGTTTTAGACTCCTCATCTTTGGGAAAATATATTGGCTATCCAGCTGATCACTGCCCCGCATTATTTTATAGACCTCTATAAGATCATCCCTTAGCCTTCTACGCTCCATAGAAAAAATTCCCACTCTATCCAGTCTCTTCTTATAACTCAATCCATCAAGTCCCAGTAGCATCCTAGTAAATCTTTTCTGCACTGTTTCTAGCTTAATAATACTCTTTCTATAATAGGATGACCAGAACAGTACATGTCTCATACAACTTCAACAAGATGTCCAAACTCCTGTATTCAATGTTCTGACCAATGAAACCAAGCATGCTGAATGCCGTCTTCACCACTCTGTCCACCTGTAACTCCACTTTCAAGGAGCTATGAATCTGTACCCTTAGATCTTTTTGTTCTGTAACTCTCCCCAATACCCTATCATTAACTGAGTAAGTCCTGCCCTGGTTCAATCTACCAAAATGCATTACTTCGCATTTATCTAAATTAAACTCCATCTGCCATTCGTCAGCCCACTGACCCAATTGATCAGAATCCTGTTGCAATCCGAGATAACCTTCTTCACTGTCCATGATGCTATCTATCCTAGTGTCATCTGCAAACTATCTAAGCATGCCTCCCATATTCTCAATCAAATCATTGATATAAATTGCAAATAACAGCGGACCTGGCATCGATCCCTGAGGCACACCGCTGGTCACAGGTTTCCAGTTTGAAAATAATCCTCTACAACTACTCTCTGGCTTCCGTCAGGATGAAAGGATAAAGACTATTGTAACTGCGATACATTTGAGATACATCTTACAAGGTCTTTTACTGTACATCTTACTTCCTGCAAGTTATAGTGATAAAAGATTAAGTCCCAAGTTACTCTCAGCTTTCCAACAGGCTTACTTCTTCCTGCCATACTAGGCTGAATCTTCCAGTGTCTTTCAAATATTATTCCACTCTGCCCGAGTATAACAGAACCAACTTTCATTAGTCAGTTCCACCTTGGCAACATTCCTTAAATCTCCAAAAGTCCCATCTGTCCTGTCCACAACTTTTAAAACAGAAAATCAACTTTATAAACATTCTACTTGTTAATGCAAAACAGATCACTTTGCTTTTCACAGTTGCTTTTCTCTACGCCCTTTCTCTCTCTCTCTATGTCTCTGTATCCAAGAAGCAACCAGATCTTTTCCTCATGGTGCAACCCCATCCAAGATATTCCAATCACTTTAAATTAAAGGAGGCATTTCAAAACATAGCCATCTTGAAGTTCAACATATATAATGCTGTTATACATTAAATTCATAATCCCATTTGTCCTTTGTTTTATGGAGGCACCAGCTACCAATTGTTAAAAAAAAACTGAATCATAACAGCCCCTGGGAAACGACTTATTACATGTTATCATAATGTGAATCCTATAATGAATAGTCCATAATGTGGAATGAAATAGACAATGAAAGCCATAAACAAAATGCCAGGTGCCACAGTCCAATAGACTTGCACAGTTTATTTAATCGCGTCACAGAGGAAAAAAAGAGAAGTGGAATGCAAATCTACCACGGTCCAGTAATTATTATAGCCATAAAATCGTAGTTATGTAGGATAGTGCTATAAGAGACTATGAAAATGTGATGAAATGTAAAATCCAGAGTCAAAATTGAAAATGCAGTGACATCACCAACATTTGCAAAAAAAGGTGAGAGAATACTCTGCAATACTTGGCTCACTTTCTCACTCTTTGAAGCCTTTCCATCACCTTTCATTCTTTTGCAATATGAAAGGAGCTAGATCATCCAGATACAGCCGTGTCCCACCGACAACCGCCATCACCAATTCATTGTGACTACAGCGACACAAAATAAAAATTGATCACAGTTATGTGTAGGTTTTCACTGCTCGCAAGTAAGAACATAATTTACACTCTCTACAGATAGAGAAAAAAACTGAGGGCTGCCTGCTTCATCATCTGATCTTAAAAGATAACCATCTGAAATCTGACGTTACTGTGCTCCAGCTGCTTAGTGCTGCTTTTTGGTCTGTTATGTATTGACCAGATAGTTTGTCACCTGTGTTTTTTCATTATTTTTGTTCCCTCGTATATGTCAAAAAGTTTATTTAAATAAAACCACTATCTTAGTTGGTCACACTGTGAGAATTCTTCAAACAATGTTTGTCATTCTAACTGCATATAGAACATAGAACATAGAACATTACAGCACAGAACAGGCCCTTCGGCCTTCGATGTTGTGCCGACCAAAATAAAAAGCAATGCCCCTCCAAACTAAACCATTCCCTTCTCTTCCATAAGAAGAAATGTTAATTGCATGAAGGAGTAAAGAATTTCACACATGATCACTTTAACCCTCCTGCATAGAGGCAAGGAGTTATTGGAGATGGATACAGTTTATGGAGCCAAGTATATTTGAAAAAATATCAAAAATAAATCACAATATCTGAATATACACTATATCCAGGATTCTCCCAAAAACATTTGAAATTTCCAATGTGCGGGAAAATGGGAGTAAATCACACCTTTTTTGTACTGTACTTACCAGAGTGATTCTCTGATACTGTACCTCACAGAGTGCCCTAGCGTGATTCTTTCTGAAAGGTAGGGAATGGGGCCTATTTCCACCCGAGAGGCTAGCATCATAGTGCCGAGTGGGCAACTGTGTATGTGTTGATCTGTCAGCATGGAGTGTCCCTCACTTCACTGCAGGCCTCCCCATCAAACCCCAGCCCCATCCCACAATCGCTGGCCTCCAGGACCTCCTCAGGCCACGCCTGTGCCCCCCCCCTTCCCTATTAGCCCCAATGTCCCCAACCATCCCAATCCCCCTCTCTCCAATGAGCAGTCCTGACCCACTCCCATCTGGATGACCAGCCCAATCGCCTTCACTCCCTCCTTCCCTCCCCTACTGATTGCCCCTCCCCCCAATATATCTGCTATATATCCTGCCCCCTCTCTGGCCCCAACCCCTTGACATTGCCAGTGCACAGCGGTGTGGAGATGCCAGCGTTGGACTGAGGTAAAGAAGTCTGACAACACCAGGTTTAAGTCCAAATAAATTGGTTGGACTTAAACCTGGTGTTATCAAACTTCTCCTAGTGGATAGTGCCAGGATGCCAGGTTGGCAATGTGCCTGGTGCACTCCCACTGACCTCCCAGGAGGGTTTCAATGGGTTCTCTTCCTGCCAGCGGGGTTGGATGCCTATTCCCCATTAGTGAGAAACAGTCATAAACACAGCTGGAGGATGGAGGGGAGGCACTAACGGGCCTGGAGAATTCTCCCCCGGACCTGCTAATTATATTGAAATTTGGATTTCAATGTGATAATCAATGTTTGGATAATCAATGGGATTTGTGGCACAGAGCTAATGACACCAAAACTTTAATCTGGGATGCAAGTGGAGGCTGCCCTGCAGGAATCCCATGAAACAGTCACTGTTGATGTCTCTCGGCTACCCAAGGAACGCAGCAGGCTGGGTGAATCACCCCCACTACGTGCTAAAGCTATTCACACTTTCAGGATTAACCCAGAATGCACAGATAATTAATTCCTGGCTTCTTTTTTTCTGTAAGAAGCTTATTCTATTCTTGTAAACATCCTCTTCCACATCACTCTCGCCTCTAACAATACATGTAAGGAGTTTATGGGCTTCTTTATCACCAAGATTTTGGCCATCAAATTAGCCAACATTGCTGAATTCCTCCTTTCCAATAGAAGTAATTTCTCAAAGCACCTCACACCTCAGTCTTGAATTTGCATCTTTCTCTAGTTTCTCTCCTATCTTCATTCATGCCCTCATTAACTCACCTCGTCCACCTCGAGCTCCCTTGATCCTACCCCCACTAAACTGCTGACAACCCAACTTCCCCTCCTGGTGTTACGTTAATAGCTCTCTCCGTATCCTTTAAAATCTGCTATCATCACATCTTCCCTCTAAAACATCAGCCTTGACTCTTCCATCTTTAAAAACTATTGTCCCATCTCTAATCTGGCTTTTCTCTCCAAAACCATTGAAAGAAAATGACAGAATATCAGGAACCTCTTGCCGCTGGCTGTATGGGGTGAAATTAACAACCCTTTCCTGGTATTCTCCTTATGTGCGAGAGCATGTAAAATAAACCCGCCTATGTCATATGGATTGCAGTGATTCAAGAAGATGGCACATCACCATTTTCTGAAAGGCAATTAAGGTTGGACAATAAATGCTGGCTTAGCCAGCAACACCCACGTTCCATTAAAGAGCACAAAAATAACTTTGTTTCTACTGGAACATGGTCTAACAATGGAACTCTTTCAACCAGAGAGGCCATTAGGTGTGAAAAATGAAAGCAGGAAATTGAATTGGTGCACTGAGGGCTGTTGTTCTGAGGTTAGTAATAAGGTAAATAGTTAGAATGGGAAGTTAGGTGCTTTCATTTGAAACTAACTGTACTTTACATATGAGTGATTGTTGGCAATGACATTAATGCAAAAAATATTCCACTCCTCAGCCTGGATTTTGGTAATTCTGTAAGTGGAAAAGTCACTCAAAATGGAAGATAATACATTAGTGTCACAAAAGATATCTGTATGAAATTGCTGCAGTGTTAGATCAGTGTGTGCAGTTTACTATGGTTCGTCCTGCTGTTATATCATGGAAATGAAACCTTTGCCAATGTATCCTTCAGCCTACATATATAGTACTCTTCACAATTCACTATAATCACAGAGTCCCTGGCCATTTATAAGATGCTATCATTGTAGTAGATAACAGGATTAGCCAATGAGGAAGGAGCTGATGACACAATCACAATATCTACGAGCAAATACACCTTTAGTTCTCATTCTATTATCAGCACAGCTGCAATTTAAACATAATTATTGAATCAACTTACCAAACAGAATCAGCTAATCAAGAAAGCAGGCCTGTTGGACCTACATAGAACAAACATAGCAATAATCATCCAGCAATTTTTTTGTGCTGTGGGTTGGAGCGAGCAGATGGTACATTCAAGTTCTTTGCAGCTTTTAAATTATGCATGGTTCAGTAGAAATGCAGAGATTTGTTTTTAAGCATTAGTGACCAATCAAACTGGTTTTATTTTTGTTCCCTGTGGCCTTTTATGTGTCCTGCTGCTTTTATATTTCCTTGCTACCTCTGTCCAGTCCACTGCGTCTGGCATTCTTTTCTGTCTTTTAACATTCTGGTCTACGACCACATTCAAAACCTTTTAGTTGTTGTCACTTCCTGTGCCCCAGTTTAGAATCAAGGCACAGAAAAGCAAGAGCATCAGAAGGGGAACAATGAAATTCAATGGTGGTAGGAGTATGAAACAAAAAGCAAAATATTTTACTGACACATATGTGAAAAAAGGAACAGGGTCAATTGCTGACAACAGTAGAGAATGGCAGAAATAGAAAATAAATACTTATGTTCAGTATTTACCAGGAAAACAATGATCATGACCTTGGATAATGAGATTAGAAATGGGATCTTCTACATCCACCCGAGAGGGAAGGTAAGTCTTGGTTTAACACTCCACACCATCCTGCAAGAATCTGTTATTAGACTCCTCCTACTTCTCACCTATATATTACTCTCTGCGACATCGTCCAAACACATGGGCAGAAAAATGGTTCGGCACAGCCAAGAAGGGCCGGTCAGTTTCAACATGCATGCTAACAACTTCCAGCTCTCTCTCACTACCACCTCTCTCTACCCCTTCCATTGTCTCCCGATTGTTAGTCTACTTGTCCAACATCTGGTACTGGATGAGCAAAAATTTCCCCCAACAAAGTGTTAAGACTGAAGCCATTGTATTTTGTCCCCACTGCAAATTCTTCACCATGAATTTCATCTCTCTTGTTACAACAGTCTGAACCAGACTGTTTTCAATCAATCTTGGCATCACATTTGATTCAAAGGTGACGTCCATGACATTATTCAACTCCACCTCGCCTTTGGTCATCTGCTGTTGAAACCCTCATGCATTCTTTATTACCTTTAGATTTGATTATTTCACACACTTCTAGCTGGCTCACAGCATTCTATCCTCCATAAAATTGGCATCATCCAAAACTCTCATGTCCATTTGCTAACTAGCATCAAGTTCCTTTACCTGTCTCCAGTGCTCACTCTCCTGATTGAACAGCACCTTGATTTTAAAATTCATATCCATCCGATTTCAAGGCCTGCAAAGACAACTCTCTTGCTATTTCTACAATCTCTTCCACCTCTATAAGTCTCTGAGATATCTGTGCTCCTGCAATTCTGGTCTTGCTCGCATTCCCAATTTTAACTGTTCCATCATTATTAAGACCCTAAGGCTCTGGAATTTGCAAAGTAAATATTTTTGCCTCTCTGTGTCATAGATTCATAGAATCATAGAACCCTACAGTGCAGAAAGAGGCCATTTGGCTCATCGAGGCTTCACCGAACACAATCCCACCCAGGCCCTATCCTCATATCCCTACATATTTTACATGCTAATCCCGCTAATCTATGTGTCTCAGGACAGTAAGGGGCAATTTTTTTAGTGTGACTAATCAACTTAACCCGCACACCTTTGGACTGTGGGAGGAAACCCACGCAGACACTAGGAGAATATGCAAACTTCATACAGACTGTGTGGACTCATATCTCGCCTCCTCCTTTAAGACATTCTTAAAACTTATCCTCTTTAATCAAGTACTTGGTCATCTAACCTAAGAAATCCTTGTGGTTTTAGTTGCAAATTTCATGATTACACTCCTGTGAAGCATCTTGGAATACTTTACTACATTTAAGGCACTATATTTTTTTTTAAGAGCAACACAGCATGGGAAACAGGCCCTTCGGCCCAACGAGCCCGCGCCGCCGTCATAACTATATAGTAGCAAATCCATTATCCTATTATATTATTCCTATATAATAATATATATATTATTCCTAATATGGAAAATTCTCACTATAGGGACAATTTGTTTCCCAATCAGCCTAAGAGCGAATTTTTGGGTTGTGGGAGGAAACCGGAGTGCCCGGAGAAAACCCACGCAACCACGGGGAGAACGCGCAAACTCCCGCAGACACCGGCCCAATTCCAAGTGTCTGCACAGCCACATCGATAGTCTCTGAGCTGTCATGGTGCCCTTCAGATGGTCCACATAAAGCACTCATTTACGACATGAGGTACCAGGCAACCCATGAATCAACATCCAAGAGCTGTCCTCGCACCACCTGCCGAATGCATGCTCAATGTTGGTCAAGTATGGACCGAATTACCTGTGGAAAAAGCCGTAGTTAAACAGTCCTACTATATCCCTCTATCTGCATACTGCTCATGTGGCTGTCCAAGAGACCCTTAAACAGCCCCAGCGTGCCTGCTCCCACCACCTTACTCGGCAGTGCATTCCACACCCCCACTACCCTTTGTGTGAAAAACTGCCCTCTAATATTCGTCCTATACATAGCCCCCCTCACCCTATGGCCATGACCCCTCATCCTATCCATTTCTAAAGGCGGAAAAAGCTTACCTCCATTTACTCTATCTATACCCCTTATAATCTTATACACCTCTATGAGATCCCCTCTAAGCCGACGTCTTTCAAGGGAAACAACCCCAGTCTATTTAATCGTTCCTCATAAGACAGTCCTTCCATACCAGGCAGCATCCTGGTAAACCTCCTCTGCACTCTCTCCAAGGACTCCACGTCCTTCCGATAGTACGGCGACCAGAACTGGACGCAGTATTCCAAGTGAGGCCTAACCAAAGTTCTATACAACGGCAACATCAAACTCCTACTCTTGTATTCTATACCCTTTTCTATGAAAGCTAAGTTAATATAAGTTAATTATTGTTGTAATATTCAATTGCCTCAATTGTCACAGTATTGTACTTCTCACTCTGTACAATTCACCCACTGTGGAACAAAGTATCTTATGAATTAAACTGAATGTCATCTCAACTACCATTTACAAATTCCATCTTTGAAAATGCACGAGTACAATATGAATATTCAGATAGAACACCAGGGTGTTTCATTGCTAGACCCTGAGTTCCACTATTCCACTGGGATGGTGCAAGTGAAATTCCTCAAGGAGCTGCTGAACTTTTAAGGAATTAACAGATGCCACTGAACCCTGCAGCATAAATACAGTGAGCAACTCAGAAAAAATGATCGCTTCTCCACTTCTGTCATTTTAGCAAACTTACTGTGTGCATGAAAAACATTTTACTTTTGAGGCAATTTCAGGGTACATTTTGCTTCCAAGCTCATAGAATCATTGCATCATAGAATCCCAACAATGCAGAAGGAGGCCACTCAGCTCATTGGGTCTGCACCAATCACAATCACACTCAGCCATTTTCCCGTAACCCCACACAGTTAACTTGCTAATCCCACTGACACTAGGGTGGATCAATTTAACATGGCCAATCAACCTAACCTGCACATCTTTGGACTGTGGGAAGAAACTGTGGCACCCAGAAGAAACCACACAGACAAGGGGAGAACGTGCAACGTCCACACAGAGAGTGACTTGTGGCCAGAATTGAACCTGGGTCCCTCGCACTGCGAGGCAGTGGTGTTAACCACTACGCCGGCCCCACTGTGGAATAATTCTCGGTAATGACATTCTCAATGTGTTTTGACAGCACCAAGATTTTTTGATCTGCTTATATCACCTCTGGTTCCCCTCTACAGCACTAACTTCAGTAGTTCTATTTTTAAATCATGCTCAATATATGAAATCTCATGTCCAGTTGCACTTAATCTGCAGGCTGGTCTGATGATTTCAGTCAGAAGGACCCTATTTATAGACCTTGGCCCCTGCCTGGCTGGAACTTTAATTATTGTGTTTAGAAGAGAGCTCTGCAACATGCCTGATTTTCAGAGCTATCTCTCAAATGTTAGAAATTTAAATGATTTAGAAAGTAGAGAAGACAAACGCAGTCAGAATTTTATGTTCCCATTGATGACAGGTTCTGAGGTCTTGGGGGTTGGAGGAGATCGTCTCTGGGTTCCTGCCTACTCCGACCTAATAGCAATCTTATGATAGGATGGGTACAGCCTAGAAGGGGAAGTACACGTTTGCCCCAGTTAAGAGCACGCTCAATGTTTAGGCTGGTGACTGGATGACAGCTCATAGGAGAGGGGAGTTGGGGGGAAGGGGGGGGGGGGGGGAGGCCTGAAATAAAGGGAAATAAATATTCTGGGCACAAAGGAGAAGAGGGGGGCATGCATCAGAAACTCCTTTCTAACTGACATTGTCTTGCCCTTATAGCCCAATAAACCATAGGCCTTCCCTATCCTCAATGCCTGGATCCCTAACAGCTTTTTCTTTGCTTCCTTGGATTTCGGCTGTGCAAGCTTTTCTGCACTGCCTCTTTCAGCCACTACAATGCTGTTCGTGGAGGTATTGGAGAGCAACAGGCCAATCTGATTGGCCAGCAGCTCTCCAAGGTGGGCCTCCTCCCTAGTGAGGGGCAGAAGTCCTGTTGACTACCAAACAAGTCACTAGCATCCCAAAAATTCTGGTCCCAGATCTCTAAACACTTAAATTAAGAACTGGTAAGTTTCAACGCATCTAAGATACCAAATCACTTTGCAAATCAAGATTGACATTGCACTGTAATTTGCACAAAGTGACGTGAGACGATTGTCATTTTACTGCTTCCAGGGTCAAGCTGGATTGAAATCACTAAATTAGAACTGCATGAAGTTGAAGACAAAAAATGCTAAACACCATGTTGTGTTTGAATGCAATACATAAAAATCATCAATGGAATATTCAATTTTTATTTCATTCTTTCACCAGGATATATGAGTGTCCTGTCCTTATTTTTTAAAATTAGAACATATTGCCCTGTGCCAATTGATAGGATGCAGACAATAAATTAAATTTGTGTTGTTTTAATGATTGCTTCGCATAGTTCATTGGGCTGTACATATCAACAGGGGCCTACTATCACAAGTGAGTAGTGCTAATTGATGCATTGAGGTGGTAGAAGTCACTTCATTAATACGTGAATGTTGGCTATGAAACTTTGAGGAAAGGCTGAACATGAGAGTGAAGCACCAATGTTTTCTCACAGTTGTGAAGATCTCAGTACAAGATGTGAAAAGAAGAAGAGACATCTGCTGTCTGCAAGTGGGTAAGCAGTCCTCCAGACATGCTCAGGGAGCAGTAGGAAGATGTAATACTGGAACACAATACCATGGTGACCTACTAAAGTCCTCAACTAACTCCTTTGCAGCAAAACTAACATGTAAACTCAACCCCAGTGATGTGCTCGAACTTGTGGTACCCTTACAGTATTCCAACATTGGAAAACATCCTAAGAAATTTGCCCGGAATTTCATCAAACAAGATTTGGCACCGAGTCACGTAAGAAGATATTATGACATGTTATTAAAGGTTGCACAGAGAGATGCACCTATTAAGGAACTTTTTAAAGTGGGAGATATAGGGGCAGAAAAGTTTAAGGACAGAACTCTTGTTCCATCTCTCTGGTTCTCACAAATGTTTCTTATGGAGCATTTCCAGATTACTTTGCTCTTATTTCAGATATGCAACACTGACTATATGTTGCTTCCATGCTAGTACAGAATCTGGAGTCTCAATGCCCAGAGCTGCCCAAGGATAGCGTCTATAGTCTCCTCAACTGAAGATCCAGAGCCACTGAAAAAGCACCAAAACACTAAGATAGGTAATTGCACACAGAAAGCAGGCACTACGAGACTGCACAGGGTGACTAGTCTATTTCTGTATATGTTACGTAAAGATTTAGTTTATAAAATTAGTTTGGAATGTGCACTTTCTTGTGATTTTTGGATAGTCGGAAAGAGAACAATTTGATGGCCAGCGATAGAAGAAAAGTGAGGAATGTGAAATTGTTGATGAACAGAAAAATGGAATGAGATTATCGGTATTGCCGATTAATTAATTCATCATGTAGAGGTGATCAGAAAGGGGCCATCCTACGTTGCAGGCTCCTTCCATTTCCTGGTCTTCCAATTTTCATTTCACTTCCTCCTCATTCATTTCTGATTGACTGTGGCAAGATTGTTTTTTTCATAATGACCAGGTTGTGTAGAGTTCAGGTTAGTACTACAAACATTGATTCTCACTCAGCTGAGTATTGCAAGGTTCCTCTACTGCAGCATGGGAAGTGGAAGAATTGCTTAAGGACAGCACTCTTACGTTTGCACACATGCGTGGGTTTCGGAGCACTGTCATATGCTAAATAGGTAATCCATGTTGCCCAGTAGGTTGCCTTTGATTTACCAACAATGATCAAATAGAGCTAGGGCAGAGGACTGCTGCAGATTGAAGAAACTATAACTATTGCCAAATGGGCATTCATCTGCATGGTGCTTGTGATCGCAGATTAGCTTGCATACTGAAGGAGTGGAAGCCCTTTAGCATTTATTGGAAATAGACAGGTTCACATGAATCACATACAAGTTAATGTGTGAGCAGTTAATGGCACTGTGCACATCGGGAAACCTACATTTCAGTCTTTATTTCCTCTGGCAAGAGAGAATGAAGTAAAGCTGTCTCTCAGTGTAGAGCGAGATTCAGTGGTCTGTATACAGAGCACCCTGCAAACTGCAGCATGTTGCTTTTATCTCCAGTAGCAGCCTGAAAGATGCGTAAAAGTTGAAAGCATGGGTCAGCTTGACAGCCACTGAAATGCCATCTTTGCTTTGCTATAAGGTGGCAGTTGTGGTTACAGCAGTGCTCCAAAAACATGCAGTATTAATTCAACTAGCAGCCAAAAGAAATAATCCAGCAACCAGCTTGCAAATAATGATAAATCTTTTGGGGCCTTTGGGGGAGGAGAAAATCTTTTAGTCCATTTAATATCGGGCTCAACAGTGCTGATAATCTTTGCAATAGAAAGAAAGGTTTGAAATTCAGCTTGGGATTATACAAAATGGCAAAGAACACAAATGGTCTTTTTCAAACTGAGTCTGGGAATGGTGATTGTGATGAAATCAATGGCAAGAGAATGGAGTTTGTGGCAGGGGCTTGATATTAGACAATAAAGAAGCAACAGGTTAGACTGAACTTACCAATGTATATGTGGAACCTAACTCCATGTCTTTAAACAATGTCTTCAAGGACAGTTCCTCTGGGGACTCAAAAATAACAATAGTAATAAGAAGAGATGTTGACGTTATGTTCATGATGTTTTTTGATGCAGACAGCACTATTTAATAAAGTACTTTGAGCACAAATGAAAAAAATAAAGAGAAACAAGATGGTCAAGCGCATCACCGAACTAATACTTAAATCTGACTTAATAAGGTTCCTTTATATAATTTTCTATTTAGTTGTAGTTCCCCTTAAAGAGGTTATCACTTTAACTTGATTTCATCTATTTAATGTAATCTAGTTGCAGGTCTACCCAAAATCATATAAAGAGAAATTTAAATGGTGCTGAGATGTAATGGACAATGTTGAATTTTTAAACAATAATAGATAAGAGGTTAAAAGATTTAGGGTTTGATTCTTGTATAATTCACATTGAATATATGTAGTAAATATTGTGATTGTGGGTGCTGGATCATCATTGGTCTCCAAAACAACATTTTGCTTTAAGTTTCTTTTAACCCTTTATCTTTTTGTTACAGTGACTCATTAAGAGGCTATCAATTTGTTTATTTTAATTCATTAATCCAGTTGATTTCTCAGATGTTCAAGGGAAACTGTAAATCTACTCCTGGCTCTGGCCAAGTTGGTTCATGATGTGGAGATGCCGGCGTTGGATTGGGGTAAGCACAGTAAGAAGTCTCATAACGCCAGGTTAAAGTCCAACAGGTTTATTTGGTAGCACAAGCCACGAGTTTTTGGAGCGCTGCTCCTTTATTAGGTGAGTGAGTCATGTTCACAAACAGGGCATACAAAGACACAAACTCAATTTACAAGATAATGGTTGGAATGCGAGTCTTTACAGGTAATCAAATGAGTACCTGTAAAGACTCACATTCCAACCATTATCTTGTAAATTGAGTTTGTGTCTTTATACTCCCTGTTTGCGAGCACAAGTCCCACTCACCTGGTGAAGGAGCAGTGCTCTGAAAGCTTGTGGCTTGTGCCACCAAATAAATCTGTTGCACTTTTATCTGGCGTTAAAGTTGGTTTAGACACTAGGAATTCGAGGAGGTCATCCCATTCTGACTCGGTGCTCCTCTTCTATTTGTGACTGGAGGTCCTCAGAAACGGAGCACACATTGTTCACTAGCATGCTTGAGGCCTTCTGTCACCACTGTAAGGGCCCCAAAACCACATTTTAGTTTGATTCCATAAGTTTCCATTATGATTTTTGTCTTTTGCCTGTTTATAGAGCTGTCACTTTAACTTGTCCATCTTTTTATTGTTTCTACTCAATGGAGTATAAAGAGAGACTGCTGGCAGTTTCTTTAATACATGGCTTTAAATCATTGCCTCTTTAAGAAGCTGTCACTTTAATTAGCTAATTAGATGTATGTGCTTTCCTGAAAAGAGCATGAGGAAAGACTGCAGGAACCTTGGCTATTAGGTTGGAGGCAGAAAAAAAAATAAGAGAAACTGGACGGGAAACAGTAACATAGCGGCAATGTTGCTAGACTGCTAATGCAGGCACCCAGGTTAATGCTCTGTGGATGTGGGTTCAATTCCCACCATGGTGGCTGTGGAATTTAAATACTAAATGGTCATAGCTGAGTGATTAAGATGATAGATTTGAAATCCATTGGGGTTTCCCCGTGCAGGCTCAAATCCTGTCAACTACACTTCTAATCATTCCTGATTTTAAGAAACCGTCTGCAGAATTAATTACCAATTAAATGAAATATAAAGAGAAACTGGGGAGGTGGTGGCATGGTGGTAATATCACTGGACTAGTTATCCAAAGGCAGGTTATTGCTCTGAGAATATGAGTTCAAAGCCCACCCACGGCTGCTGGTGCATTTAAATTCAATTAATGAATAAATTTGAAATTAACAGTTCACCCCAGCAGTGAAATTGTTGTCAATTTTCAGAAAAATCCACCTGGTTCAATAACTTCCTTCAGGGAAGGGAATCTGCTATCTTTAACTGATCTGGCCTACATGTGACTTTCAACCCAAAATAACGTGTTTGGCTCACTAACAAGTGCAAGTACTATTGCTGATTGAGTCCTGAGGAACACAGTTGTTAGGACTGAGCTCAGGTGAGGAAACCAATAAGAAGGGAAAACTCACATAACCTCTTCCTCACCATCCTAATTGTCACAGGCGCATCTGTCCATAATCGCGTTGGTATAAGTGACCACCACACAGTCCTTGTGGAGATGAAGTTTGATCTTCACGTTGAGAGTACCTTCCAAAGTGTTATCTGGCAATATCACAGTGTTAAATGGGATAGATTTAGAACACAAGAACATAAGAAATAGGAGCAGGAGTAGGCCATCTAGCCCTTCGAGCCTGCTCCACCATTCAATAAGATCATGGCTGATCTGAAGTGGATCAGTTCCACTTTCCCGCTTTCTCCCCATAACGTTTAATTCCCTAGTCTATCAGAAACCTATCTATCTGTGACTTAAATATATTCAATGAGGTAGCCTCCACCACTTCAATGGGCAGAGAATTCCAGAAATTCACCACCCTTTGGGTGAAGAAGTTCCTCCTCAACTATGTTCTAAACTGTCAAATACAGACTCACAACCAGGCAGCCATAAGGCAATCTGGGTCTTCAGCAGCAGCAGCAGAATTAGATTCAACCACCATCTATAACCTTATAGACTGACATATTCCCCACTCTACCATTACCATCATACTGGGGATCAACCCTAGTTCAATGAAGAGAACAGGAGGATATGCTAGGAACAGCACCAGGAATATCTAAAAATGAGCTGGTAAATCTGGTAAAGCTACAAAACAGAACTACTCTACTGAGAAACTGCTGGGAAACAGAGGTGGTGGGCAGGAAAACTTATGCTGCATTCTGAAAAGAAATGTATTGTCAAGAAAAGTAGTGACGTCTAGTTTCACACTTTACCAACTGGCTTAGGATTAAGAAAGCAGACAAGCTATGAATGGTCACGTAGGTAAAAGCAGAACCAAGCAAAGACAATGTACTGAGACAGTCAGTGGAAGACAGGCATTGGAGGAGGAAGGAAAGATCTATCATGTCAAAGATTGCAGAGCGGTTTAGAATAGGTGGATCCAATAAGATGGATTGTATATGCAGGAAGTGTGTTTGATTCGGAGCTTTCCAGTGCTGTGGCCAGATAGAAATTTGATGAGGAGATTCAAACAATGGAGTCGAAGGGAAGGTGGAAATGGATTTGGGAGGTTATGCCATGTTCATAGGAAAGGGATGTTCAGTAGTATTTTGCCAGAGAGCGGTCGATAGTGAGTGTTATGATGGCCACTTTGAAAGGGCAGAGGGAGGGGGAATTTGCTGAGGAGAAGTACCATTTATGATATTAGCTAGATCAAATATTACTCAGCAGTAGTGAACTATTATTTTGAAGAGGAGAATGTAGCACACTTTGCTTTCATCGCTGTCATTTTTTTTTTGTTCGATAAGCATACATTTGTCAAATTCTCTTGGCTATTATAATTCTCATTACTTCTCAGTTGCTGTTCTGTCATCTTTTAAGCTTCTTAAACAAAGAATACAGCAATTAACAATCACACCATACATAATCCTCATTACAATTTTTAAAATTGATAAATGCTGAAAAATAATGAAAAAGGACAAGTCAGTATGAAATTAGAATGTGCATTGGTTCAATGCACCAATGTTTAGCAGCAAACCTCATTTAAAAAAAATCACTGAAGATCCTTTGAATTCTAAATGCTCTGAAAATTTTGATCTTTTCAAAACGGCTCTTTTAAGAATACGTAGCTATTAACTGGAAGATTTATCATCGATCAGGATGCATGTGCCTTAATAACACAGAGAAAAAGAAAGACTGGTTGAATCTATTGATCAAGTAAAAGGTGGATTTAATAGAAATGCCATCCTGGGTGTTCTGCCTACTGAAATAATTGGCATCCTAAACTGATTCATGCACAATCCAAGAAAGGTTACACCTAAAAAACATGAAAGAATGCCACTATTGTAACACACACAACAGCCTGTGCTGTATATCTCTAACAGTAGCTTATAAGCTAGGAAAGTCAGGCTTTATGCTCAACAATGCCCTTGATATTGATTTCATTACAATTGCGGATGAGACAACCACACTATGAAAATGGCTCCTCACTGGTTTTCAGTGAACTCTCCAAGGACTCATTACAATGCGCCTGACTGCGTGTAATTGAGACTGACACCAGCTCGAAGAGCTTGCCTATGAGTGCACTTCTACAAAACTTTAAAATTGGCAGAGGGAAAATTATGGAGTTCAAATTTGTACAAGTTTTTTTCGAAAGCAATATTAAATCTTTCCAATTTTGTGAATCCCAGGTATAACACTAATATTAGATTGGCTTCACATCTCAGACCACCTCCCGTCGCATAGTTGTCACTGTTTTTGCTCTGGCTGAGGTTAAGTTCCCGCCACCTTCTATACTCTCTGCACCATCACGTGGTCTCTATTATCAAAACGCTTCCTTTGCAAAAAGAAAATCTTATCTTGGGGTCTGAAACATCAATGTCATATTTCATATAGTCAGTGAAGGACAGCTTTATCAAATCCACAACACCACGAAGGTCGGTGGTGTTGTGGATGGTCTGGAGGGATGTCAAAAGTTGCAGCATGACATCGACAGGATGCAAGACTGGGCGGAGAAGTGGCAGATGGACTTCAACGCGGATAAATGTGTTGTGGTCCGTTTTGGCAGATCCAACGGGATGAATGAGTACACTATCAAAGGTAGGAGTCTTAGCTGTGTGGAAGAGCAGAGGGATCTTGGGGTCCGGGTCCATAAGACTCTCAAATCGGCCTCCCAGGTGGAGGATGTGGTTAAGAAAGCTTACGGTGTACTGGCCTTCATTCATCGAGGGATTGAGTTCAGGAGTCAGGAGGTAATGCTGCAGCTTTATAGGACCCTTGTCAGACCACAATTGGAGTACTGTGCGCAGTTCTGGTCGCCTCACTATAGGAAGGACGTGGAAGCTATTGAAAGGGTGCAGAGGAGATTTACAAGGATGTTGCCTGGATTGGGAGGCATGCCTTATCAAGACAGGTTGAGGGTGCTGGGACTGTTCTCCCTGGAGAGACAAAGGTTGAGAGGCGACCTGATAGAGGTTTACAAGACGTTGAGAGGATTAGATAGGGCGGACTCTCAGAAACTATTTCCCAGGGCTGAAATGGTCGCGACAAGAGGGCACAGATTTAAGGTGCAGGGAAGCAAGTACAGAGGGGATGCTAGGGGAAAGTTTTTCACTCAGAGGGTGGTGAGTGAATGGAATCGGCTGCCGTCGGTGGTGGTCGAGGCGAACTCGCTGGGGTCTTTTAAAAGACTTCTGGATGAGTATATGGGATCCAATGGGATTGGGGGTTATAGATAGGTCTATGGCTGGGTAGGTTTTGATGTGTTCGGCACAACTTGAGGGCCGAAGGGCCTGTTTGTGCTGCAGTGTTCTATGTTCTATTAAATGTCCTGACCTTGGCTTTGTAATAAAATATGACTTACACCAATTACTCAATTTAGTTATGACAATCGTGGCTGGTTCTGACCAACTAATTCGATTCTGCATGCCGGCTCGTGGAGATACCACGTGTATTTTGGTCATTGTCAGCCTCCAAAATACGCCCCCCACCCAACCCTCTGTGCTCTGTTGCTGAGACACCAAAGTACTTTGCTTATTCTAGAATGTCTATCTTTTAGAGCTTGTGTTCATGTCACCAATATTGGTGGTTCTATCACTATTTTTTATTGCTATACTACAGTCAAACCTTTATTTTTGCTGTTACAAGAATCTTTAAATAATCATTTTGCTTTCAGGAAATGAACTTGGCACAACGGGACGCAAGTGAACGGTTTCTCAGTAGAACACATCTAATGACAATGATGAATGGTGTTTTCTGCTATTGACAACAGAGTAAGTTACTAACTGAACCCATGAGCCCTAACCCTCGAGTCTAATCCCAATCACTAATCTTAATCACTAACGCTAAATGGTTCAGTGCCAATGATAAGATGCAGGGCCTGTTGTGGTGTCTAAACAGTTATTGTTATACGCTTCATAATCCAATTGGCCATTCCATCAATGATCGTTCCCAAGCTGCTCTTCATACCTTGAAAATATCATAGCAGACATAATACTGTTGATTCAAAATCTAACTGAACCATAGAAGGAAGTGCGTTCATGTTAGTCTTTCATTCTTACAAAACTAGGACCTATCCTCAGAGAGAATGCATTTCAACACCAGGTTCCCTCTTTGGAAAAGGGAAGTAACTGCTAAGTAACTGTTAGCCCTTTTTGGGATAGATCCCTAGCTCTGTCGAATGGAAGACTAATATGGTAGATTGATTCATACTCCCTTATATCCTTCAGTTTGTCTGTGCTGTCCACGTTGTAGTTCTTTACTTGTCAGTATTGCTACTGCTATTTCAAACTAAGTAAACTATTTGAAGAGCGTGCTTGAGTAACCAGATCCCATTAATCAACAGAAAATCAAAACAGTTTGTTTTATTTTCTTCCCCAGAAAGGCAGCACAGTGGTTGGCATTGCTGCCTCACAATACCAGGATCCTGGGTTCAATTCGGCCTTGGATCATGTCTGTGTGGTGTTTGCATGTTCTCCCCATGTCTACATGCGTTTCCTCCGGTTGCTCCATTTCCTCCCACGGTCCAAAGACGTGCAGGTTAGATGGATTGGCCGTGTTAAATTGCTCCTTAGTGTCAGTGAGATTAGCAGGGTAAATACTTGGGGGTTACAATGGTTTGGGCCTGGATCAGATTGTTGTCCGTGCAGTTTTGATGGGCCAAATGACCTCCTTCTGCACTGTAAGGATTCTATGATTTTATAAATACTTTGCAAATTCTGGGTCAAATAGTGTGGCAAGATTCAAAGAACTGATTCTCATAAGATTTACATTAGAGGCAGCAAAAATTGGCAAAGCAGATAACTGCAGGCAAAGTCTAATTACTCCACATTTTGGACAAAAGACATATTTTCCATCAAGATAAACATAACACTCAGGGAATGGTATGATGATGACAAACAATGAGACGGTGGCATCATAATAAATATTTGGCATCTACGATGTACTAAATGTTCTAGCTTCCTATGCGAATACCACCATTCTGTTATTAGGTGATGTATTGATATGATTTTTCCAGTATAAGGCAATCACCCAATCACATGTAGCTGCACAGATGTACTATTCACTGTGCTTTCATTAAGTTCCAGTAGTTACAGATGTTCATTTCTTCACCTTCAGCAACGCAACTCAAACAGTCTTCAAGACATATCCAACTTTCTTCCTGGACAACAGTAAATTTGGCACAGTCACCTGGCATTTTCAGTTCTCCCTCTTACTGTATTTTACGTTAATTATTCATGAATCCTGAGAGATTAATTCTGCTAGTTGTTCCCTGCACCCCTTTCACACTTCCACCTCCCCTCAGAATTTCTTGCTGCCCCTATCTGCCTGTCAGAATGCTTTCCTTGCTTTCTATCATGTTTTTACCAATGTTGCTAACTCCTGTTTGCCTGCCAGGTTTGCTGTCTGATGGAGTGACTCTGTAGGTTGTTGCAGCCAACCTCCCTGCCCAACAGGACCCATATTCCTTCCTTCAGGTCCTCCTGCAGACTGTGTGTGGGTGGTTTTCATCTGAATGTTTTGTTTGGCTCCAAACTCCTGTTTCTCTGTTTCACAGCTCCTGTGTGGTGCTGCTTGATGCTGCAGGGGTTATTTTCTCGCCTCCTACCCTCGTTTTTTTTGTCAGTCTTTCATCTATGTAGTTGGCAATCTATTAGTGTGTAAAAAAAACTGACATTTCCACTGTTCAATCTAAGGGAAATTCACTTTATCCTGACTCACTGTAGAAAGCATTAGAGAAGAGCCACTACTCAAAGGATAAACAAATGATATAAATTACAGGCCAATAAATTCTAGGGGTATGATTTCATTTACATCGCAAGTTCAGTCTTGGTGCAAAGTGATTTGAGCTTCACATTGACACTAAACATATCAATGTAAATCCAAAGTGCAAGTTTAACCTGATTTCAAGGTTAAGGGTCTCTGAAGGAAGTAATGTCACATCACTTCAGTTTGATGCCACATGAAGCGTCAAATCAAAGCATAATTTAAATGCTGTGTAAATCTATTTGCCTTCAGAGTTTAGAGGTGGACTTGTCCTCTCTCCCTTAAAGTCTAAAACATGTAATCTCCCTCAGAAGGGAGCTTTGCATACCTCAATACATTCAAATGCAATGAGCTTTCTCAAACAGCAAGATCACATTTCCAGCCAGCCAGGAGCCAAGCAATGTCAATAAGGTTCTCTGCCTGGCTGGGCCTCAGACTGAAGCCAGTGGTCTTAAATGGCTGACAAGGATTACAAGCAGTAATCAATGAGTCTAAAAGATCCAATTTCATAAGCTGGGGCACAAAGCTTCAGCTGCATCTAGACCTGGCAAAGGCTGCATAAAACACAGTAGTTTTCTTATTATTTAACTTAACAGTCAAATAAAGCTCGAATGGATTAATTTTAAAACATTCCAGGACTCCCAAGATTATAACTTTTTTGTGGTAACATTTTAAAATAGTTTTTTTTGTGATAGCTAGACCTCAGTTACCCCTGAACAAAGATCTTTAGTCTCCAAAAGCCAGTCATGGTAAATAGCGCAGACATTAACCTTCTCCCTGGCTCCTGCTAAAACGTCTCTGAAACCAGCCATATGCACAAGAGGAGTCCCAAGTTGCTTTTGAAGAGTGAAATGTTCCCTGGTAGTTCGACTTGCTTCTCTGGCATGAAGGAAGGAGCCCAACAGTGGAAGAATTTGATTTTTGTCATGGTTGAGATCAATTTCCAGCCAGTACTTGAAATGTGATTGTACCTTGACCTAACTTAGTCCTTTTCCACTGCTTTCTATTTTCTATATGAATCTGTGAAATGTTTTTTGTCCTCTTGGTGAGATTTGGCTCAATCAAACATTTTTATCATTTTAAAGTATTTATTATTTCAAACTGACATAATAGTATCTAGAATAAACAACACAGAAAAAGGCCAACCAGTCTACACTAGCTTTTATATACTACTCGAGCATGTTCCCATTTTTCCTTGTCTAACTGTATTAGGAAAAGAGGATTATGCTTTCTCCCACATATGCTCATCCAGAATTCCTTTAAATGCTTCTATACAATTCACCTTCATTATGCTCTGTGGTAGCAAGTTTCATATTCTCACCATTCTATGTAGATGAACTTTCTTCTGAATTACCTATTTGAACCTTGTTTACTATCTTACGTTGCTAGGGAATGGGGATGTCTTCTGGTTTTGCTCTTCCCTGGAAGTGGAAACATTCTTCCTTAAAGACCTCTTAAGATCTCCCCAGTCTTGTCCTTTCACGAGACAAGAGACCCACAGTTTACTCGATAGGTAAAAGCCTAAAGTTCTGAAATCAGCCTTCTAAATATGTTTAGAACATAGAACACTATAGCACAAACAGGCCCTTCAGTCCACAAGTTGTGCCAATAATATCAGTACTAACCAGACCATAGCTAGATCTGTATTAAATCCTATGTACTCATCCAGAAGTCTCTTAAAAGACCCCAGCGAGTTCGCCTCTACCACCACTGACAGCAGCCGATTCCATTCACTCACCACCCTCTGAGTAAAAATCTTACCTCTAATATCTCCTCTGTACTTGCCTCCAGAACCTTAAACCTGTGTCCTCTCATAGCGACCATTTCAGCCCTGGGAAATAGCCTCTGAGAATCCACTCTATCTATTCCTCTCAACATTTTATAAACCTCTATCAGGTCGCCTCTCAACCTTCGTCTCTCCAGGGAGAAGAGACCTAGGTCTCTCAACCTATCTTCATAAGGCATGCATAAGGTTCATAAGGTTTTGTAGCACATGACTGAGGGAAAAGAGGTTTTGGTGCTGGTAGTAGTGCTAGTGTTGTTCCTATTGCTGCTTTTTGTATTGTTGCTGTTCCTCTGGTTCTTCATCAAAATAAAGCTGCTCTCATATTATACTTCCATAGTGAAGGAACCCTAAGGAAGTGCAGCTGAAGGTGAGGACATACAAGGTGAGAAATTGGCAATCATCTGTCAGGCAGTGAAAGCACTCCCTGAGAAGGAATGCTGTGAGTAGCAGCCTTTCACCTGCCCATAGCTGGAAATCTTCAGTTTCACTGATTAAAGGCTTCCCAGTTCTTTGGTTTCATTGAAGAAGCATCAAACCCATGCTGTGCACTCTCCTAGTTAACCTTGGCATGTTGCTGAGTGTTGGAAAATAGATCCACAGTCTGTTAAAACCAGAATGTAGGCTCAAACAGACACTTAATTGTCTGTTTGCAAACACTAATTACCTTTGCAAAAGCGCCAAGAGACTTCCCTGCTTTCCTTCAAAGCCCGTAAGAAGTCTCACAACCCCAGGTTAAAGTTCAACAGATTTATTTGGTAGCAAAAGTCACTAGTTTTCGGAGTGCTGCTCCTTCGTCAGGTAAGTGAGAGCTCTGTTCTCAAACAGGGCATATAAAAACACAAACTCAATTTACAAAATGATGGTTGGAATGCGAGATTTTACAGGTAATCAAGTCTTAAAGATACAGACAACTTGAGTGGAGAGAGGGTTAAGCACAGGTTAAAGAGATGTATATTGTCTCCAGCTGGGACAGTTAGTGAGATTTTGCAAGTCCAGGCAAGTCATAGGGGTTACAGATAGTATGACATGAACCCAAGATCCCAGTTGAGGCCGTCCTCATGTGTGCAGAACTTGATTATCAGTCTCTGCTTAGTGATTGCATTGTTGTATGTCATGAAGGCCACCTCGGAGAATGCTTACCCAAAGATCAGAGACTGAATACCCCTGACCGTTCAAGTGTTTCCCAACAGGAAGGGAACAGTCTTGCCTAGTGATTGTTAAATGGTGCTCATTCATCCGTTGTCGTAGCAACTGCATGGTCTCCCCAATCTACCATGCCTCCGGACATCCTTTCTTTCAAAGCCATCAAGTAAGGCTGGAAGAGGACGGGATAATGTTACCTATGAATACTGCCCCCAACTCAGCTCCTTGAATTAGTTCAACGTAGAATGTTCAGTACAATTTAAGCTGGATCCTGCCTTAGTTATGGAAACCCTTAACCTTTGTTGCCTCCAGAGTGAGCATATTCACGTAACACCCTCCTGTTAACTGGCTTCTAAACAAGAAATACATCCAGTATAAAATTCTCATCCTTGTATTCAAAACTGTCTATGGTCACACTCAACTCTTCATTCATTCAGCCCTACAACTCAGATCTCTGAATTTCACACTGGCATTCAGCAGCCTGAATTCTGGAATGCCCTCCCTAAATGTTTCCACCTGTCTCCTCCATTTGGTAACTCCTTAACATTTTACCTTCTGACTAAGCTTTTTGCTTCCTTCAGTCACATCTTTTTGTGACTCAATGTTCAATTCTGTTTGTTTACTCTGCTATCAAGTGCCTTTACCTTAATAGGAATCCCCCAAGGCATTATTTGCAAGGTGAAATAAATAGATGGGTAAATAAAGTGCATGGAACAAAATATATTGTTTCTTGATTTGATTTATTATTGTCACATGTATTTGTATGCAGTGAAAAGTATTGTTTCTTGCATGGTCTGAAGACAAGCATATCATAGAGAAGGAAATGAGAGAGTGCAGAATGTACAGTCATAGCTTGGGTGTAGAGAAAAATCAACTTAATGCATGGTAGGTCCATTCAAAAGTTTGATGGCAGAAGGAAAGAAGCTGTTCTTGAGTCAGTTGGTATGTGACTTCACACTTTTGTATCTTTTTCCCAATGAAAGAAGGTGGAAGAGAGAATATTCGACGTGCATGAGGTCCTTATTTATACTGACTGCTTTTCCAAGGCAACGAGGGACTGTAGATAGTGTCAATGGGTGGGAGGCTGGTGTCAGTGGTTGCTTGGGCTTTGTTCACCACCTTTTGTAGTTTCTTGAGGTCTTGGGCAGAGCAGGAGTCATTACAGGCTGTGATACAATCAGAAAGAATGCTTTCTATGGTATATCTGTAAAAGTTGGTGAGAGTCATAGCTGACATGCCAAATTTTCTTAATCTTCTGAGAAAGTAGAGACATTGGTGGATTTTCTTACCTACAGTGTCAGCATGGACCAGGGCAGGGTTGTTGGTGATCTGGACACCTAAAACCTTGAAGCTCTCAACCCTTTCTACTTCAACCCTGTTGATGTAGATAGGTACATGTTCTCCACTACACTTCCTGAAGACAATGATTATTTCCTTCATTTTGTTGACATTAAGGAGGAGATTATTGTTGCACCAGCTCCTCTGTCTCTTTCCTGTACACTGTCTTATCATTGTTTGAGATCTACAGAGGTGTCACCAACAAACTTGAAAATCAAGTTAGAGCGGAATATGGCCACACAATCATAAGTGTACAAAGATTACAGTAAGGGGCCGAGGAGACAGCTTTGTGGGGCACCAGTGTTGAGGATAATCATAGAGGAGGTGTTGTTGCCTATCCTTACTGATTGTAGTCTGTGGGATAGGAAGTTCAGGATCCAGTCACAGAGGGAGGAGCCAAGGCCCAGGCCACAGAGTTTGGAGATAAGTTTCATCAGAATAATGGTGCTGAAGTCTAAACTGTAGTTGATAACTAGAAGGCTTCATTATCTGGGTGTTCCAGGTTGAGTACAGGACCAGGGTGATAGCATTTGCTGTGGACCGCTTGCAATGGTAAGCCAACTGTAGAGGTCCAGTCAATGTGGGAGGCCAGAATTGATTCATGCCATGACTAACCTTTCGAAGCACTTCATAATGATGGATGTCGGAGCCACAGGATGCTTAAGATATGCTGCCTGGTTTTCCTTTGGTACCAGGATGGGGTCATCTTCAGGTTGTTGTAAAAAGAGGTTGAAGATTTCTGCGAGTCAATCTCTAGTTTGATTAGGTTTATAATTTAATATCCCAAACAAAGTTACTAACATTGTACTGGGGCCAGAAGCCAAACTCATGAAGCTCACATCTTTCCCTATTAATGACTGGGCTCAGATGGAAGTGAGGAATGGGAAGTGGAATATAGTAATCTCCAAGAAGCCCATGCGCAATGGGGTGAACTTTCCCATTCCATCCGCCATGGGAATCTTAGCAGGTGAGGGGCAGACTAAGGAAAGGTCCGTTGTCCTCAGGTAGGATTTTCCAGTTTTGGGGTGAGCATGGCTGGAAAATCCTGCCCAATATGTCCATTACCATTTCAAAAGATCTAAGTAAAACAATAAGTGAGGTTTTCTTGATATGCTCTTACATGATCACTTAGCAAGGAAACAAAGTGTAAAGACTATGACAAAAGAACGCACAATCTGCAATAAAAGATTTTGTTCCAAAGTGTTATAGCAACATAAGAAAAAGGAATAGTGTAGATCAAATAGCCCCTTGAGTCTGCTCCGCCATTCAGTAAAAATAAATGTTACAATGGCAGATATTTTTAAAGGAAGTACTTAAAATATTCTTGTGTTAAATTATTGATAAGTAGTGAAGTTGTTTATGGCCTTTTGTGTGTTGTTGCTTTTATGTGTCTGCACAAATATTTCCAACAATAAGTAGCAGATTCACACAAACACATCCTGAGTCAAAACCTTGAGAACAAAGGACAATACAGCACAGGAAACAGGCTCTTCAGTCCTGCAAGCCTGCGCCGCTCATTGGTCCAATTAGACTATTCTTCTGTACCCCTCCATTTCCAGTCTGCTCATGTGACTATCCAGATAAGTCTTAAACAATCCCAGCGGTCTGCCTCCACCACGCTGCTTGGCAGTGCATTCCAGGCTCCCACCACCCTCTGGGTAAAATGCGTCCCTCTAATATCTGAGTTAAACCTCGCCCCCCTCACCTTGAACCTGTGACCCCTCATGTTTGTCACCTCCAACCTGGGAAAAAGCTTCCCACTGTTCACCCTATCCATACCCCTCATAATTTTATACACCTCTATTAAGTCTCACCTCATTCTCCATCTTTCCAGAGAGAACAACCCCAGTTTACCCAATTTTCCTCATAGCTAAGACCCACCATGCCAGGCAACACCCTGGTAAACCTTCTCTGCACTCTCTCCAAAGCCTCCACGTACTTCTAGTAGTATGGTGACCAGAACTAGCCACAGTTCTCCAAATGTGGCCTAACCAACATTCTATACAGCTGTAACATCAGATGCTAATTTTTATACGCTATACTCCATGCTATAAAGGCAACCATGCCATATGCCTTCTTCACCTCATTCTCCACCTACGCTGCCACCTTCAAGGATCTGTGGACTTGCACACCCAGGTCCCTCTGTGCGTCTATACTTCTGATGGTTCTGCCATTTATTGTATAGCTCCCCACTACATTAGGCCTACCAAAATGCATCACTTTGCATTTATCTGGATTAAATTCCTTCTGCCATTTCTCTGCCCAATTTTCCAGTCTATCTATAACCTGCTGTATTCTCCAACAACATTCAATGCTATCTGCAAGTCCAGCCATCTTCATGTCATTCCGCAAAGTTACTGATCACACTGGTTACACCTTCTTCCAAATCATTTATATATATACACAAATAGCAGAGCTCCCAGTACAGAGTCCTGCAGAATACCACTGGTCACAGACCTCCAGTGTGAAAAAAAATACTTCCACTACTACCCACTGTCTTCTGTGGCCAAGGCAGTTCCCTACCCATCTAGCCACCTTTTCTTTTATCCCATGAGATTTAACCTTTTGCACCAACCTGCCCTGAGGGACTTTTTCAAACGCTTTACTAAAATCCATATAGATCACATTCATGGCTCTACCCTCGTCAACCGTTTTTGTCACCTCCTCAAAAAACTAAAGATTCGTGAGGCACAACTTCCATCTTACAAAACCATGCTGTCTGTCACTAGTGAGATTATTCCATTCTAAATGGCATATATCTTATCTCTAAGAATTCTCTCCAACAACTTCCTTACCACGGACATCAAGCTCACCGGCCTATAATTACCTGGATTACCCTTGCTACCCTTCTTAAATAATGGTACCACATTCGCTATTCTCCAATCCTCAGGGACCGCACCTGTATCCAATGAAGAGACAAAGATCTCTATCAGAGGCCCAGCAATTTCATCTCTTGTCTCCCTTTGCAGTGTAGGATAGATGCCATCAGGCCCTGGGGATTTGTCAGTTTTGATGTTCACAAAAATCCTAATACTCCCTCCCTTGTAATGAAGATTTTCTCTAACAAGTCAACACTTCCCCTCTGAGACACTTCCAATCAATACGTCCTTCTCCTTTGTGAACACTGATGCAAATTATTCATTTAGGATCTCCCCTACTTCCTTGGGCTCTAAACATAATTCCCCTCTTTTGGCCTGAGAGGTCCAATTTTTTTCCCTGACAACTCTTTTGTTCCTAACATATGAATAAAATGCCTTAGGATTGTCCTTAATTCTGTCTGCCAAGGACATTTCATGACCCCTTTTTGCCCTTCTAACTCCCCAATTGAGTTCTTTCCTACTTTCTCTGTATTCCTCTAATGCTCTGTCTGTTTTTAGTTGCCTGGACCCAACATACACTTCTCTTTTCTTTTTGATCAGATTCTCAATTTCCCTGGTTATCCACAGCTTTCAAATCCTACCTTTCCTATCCTTCCTTTTTACAGGCACATGCCTGTCCTGCAGCTCCATCAACTGCTCCTTAAAAGACTCCCACATCCCAGATGTGGATTTACCCTCAAACAGCCTCTCCCAATCAATGGCCATCAATTCCTGCCCTTTCCGGCTGTAGTTAGCCTTCCCCCAATTCAGCACTCTACCTGTAGGACAACACTCATCCTTTTCCATTACTATCCTAAAGTTAACAAAATTGTGGTCACTATTTGCCACATGTTCCCCAACTGAAACTTTGATGATCTGACCAGTCTCATTACACAGTACTAGGTCCAATATAGCCTCCTCTCTAGTTGTGCTATTTACATATTGTTCCAAAGAACCTTCCTGTATGCATTTTCCTCACTGTCCAGACCCCAGCCCTAGGCACTTTGCAGTTTATACCAGGGAAATTAAAGTCTCAAACTACAAAATCCTATTTTTTCTGCACCTATATAGAATCTCCTTATGTATCCATTCCTCCACTTCGCATGGGCTGTTTGGTGGCCTGTAGTATACCCTCAGCATAGTGACTGCACCCTTCCTAATTTTGAGTTCCACCCACAGTGATTATTTACATGACCCCTCTGAACTGTCCACCCTCTGCACTGCTGTAATATGCTCCCTAACTAATATTGCTACTCTCCTGCCTCTTTTAGCCCCTGCTCTGTCTTGCCTAGTGCTGTGGACCAGTTGAGGGAAATATCCATACCAAGGGAGGAAGTGTTAGAGCTTCTAGGTAGCATTAAAACAGATAAATCTCTGGGGCCTGATGGCATTTATCCCAGGCTGCTTAGGGAGGTGCGAGGTGAAATTGCTGGGCCTCTGATGCAAATCTTTGTCTCTTCCTTGGACACAGGTGAGGTCCCAGAGGACTGGAGGATAGCTAATGTTGTACCGTTGCTTAAAAAGGGTAGTAGGGATAATCCTGGAAATTATAGGCCAGTGAGTTTGACGTCAGTGGTACGGAAGCTGTTGGAGGGGATTCTTAGAGATAGGATATATAGGCACTTAGAGTGTTGTGATCTGATTAGGGATACGCAGCATGGCTTTGTTAAAGGGAGGTCATGCCTTACAAATTTGGTAGAATTTTTTTGAGGAGGTGACGAAAACGGTCGACGAAGGGCGAACTGTTGATGTCGTCTATATGGATTTCAGTAAGGTGTTTGACAAAGTCCCTCATGAGAGGTTAGTTAAGAAGGTCAAGACTCATGGGATACAAGGACAGGTAGCTAGATGGATAAGTAACTGGCTTAGTAATAGGAGACAGAGAGTAATAGTGGAAGGGCGTTTTTCTAGCTGGAGGTCGGTCACTAGTGGTGTGCTGCAAGGCTCAGTATTGGGACCTCTTCTACTTGTAATATATATAAATGACTTGGAAGAGGGAGTAAGTGGAGTGATCAGAAAGTTTGCAGACGATACAAAGATGGCTGGACTTGTGGATAGTGAGGAGCATTGTCAGACGATGCATCGGAACATAGATAGGCTGGTAGCTTGGGCAGATAGATGGCAGATGGAATTCAATCCTGATGAATGCAAGGTGATGCATTTCGGGTGAAAGAATATAGGGGGGAGGTATATGATAAAGGGTAGACCTATTAAGAGTATAGAAACACAGAGGGACCTGGGGGTGCAGGTGCACAAGTCTCTGAAGGTGGCAGAGCAGGTGGGGAAGGTTGTGAAGAAAGTATACGGTATGCTAGCCTTTATAGGAAGGGGTATAGAGTAGAAGAGCTGGCCTTTAATGTTGCAGTTGTATAAAACGTTGGTTAGACCTCATTTGGAATACTGCGTCCAGTTCTGGTCACCTTACCACCGGAAGGACGTGGAGACTCTGGAGAGAGTGCAGAGGAGGTTTACCAGGATGCTGCCTGGTATAGAAGGTCTGAGTTACGAGGACAGGTTAGGCAAATTGGGGCTGTCTTCCTTAAAAAGACGTAGACTTAGAGGAGATCTAATAGTGGTGTACAAGGTTATCAGGGGTATAGATAGAGTAAACAGGGTTAAGCTTTTTCCTAGGATGGACTCGAATAGCACGAGGGGTCACGGGCTTAGGGTGATGGGGGTAAGTTGTAATTTGGATGCTAGAGGGAGTTTTTTCACACAGAGGATGGTGGGGGTATGGAATGTGCTGTCTAGTAAAGTGGTGGAGGCAGGCACTCTGGAGTTATTTAAGAAATACTTAGATGGGCACATGAACAGAATGGGAATGGAAGGATATAGAAAACTAATTTAAAATAGGCATCATGGGAGTCCCTGAGAAGTGTGTAAATAGATGATGATATTGATGTACTTGTTTTTATCCTACAGGTGCTTTGGTCTACCTTGTTGTCTAACAAGGGGCATACATGCAATGGGTCGTGAGAGGACTGCTCTTGGATTTTTTTTTTGAGAGTATCCTAGCACTTCACATCGTTAGTGTATGCTTGACCTGGACCATTTGATGGGCAACATGACAGCTCAGTGACTATCGCTGTACTGTGCAGATACATGGATTTGGGCCTGTGTCTGTGGGAGTTTGCACATTCTCCCCGTGCTTGTGTGGGTTTTCTCCGGGTGCTCCGGTTTCCGCCACATCCCAAAGATGTGCTGTTAGGCTGATTGGCAGAACAAATTCTTCCTAAACTGTCTCAAATTTGGTTTCAATGCATAGATCTATAAACATAGACAGGGATCACGGGTAGAAGTGGGAACATCGGGGTGGTGACGCGGGCTCATTGGGCCGAAGGGCCTGTTTCCCGTGCTGTTTTGTTCTTTGTTCTTAAAACACTTAAACCCCAGAATATTCAGCTGCCAGTTCTGTCCTTTTAACCAAGTCTCCATCACGCAACCACATCCAAATTTTGCAAAAGCACTAAAGTCCTAAGTTCGTCTGTCTTACCTGTTACGCTCCTTGCATTGAAGCAGATGTACTTCAGACCTCCAAGCCCAATGAGGTCATCCTCCTCCAGAATGCTCTTCTTTTTAGCTAGCCTTGTCTTGTCCCCAAGCTCGTCCCTAGACTCTGTGCTTACTGATCTGCTGTTTTGATCTCCATTCCCCTGCCACATTAGTTTAAATCCTCCCAAAACACTTTAGCAAAACTCCCAGCCAGAACACTGGTGCCCTTCCAGTTTGGGTATTAACCCGTTCTTCTTGTAGAGGTGCCATCCTCTCTTGAAGACTTCCCAGTGATCCATGAATTTGAAACCCTCCCTTTTGCACCAGTCCTTTAGTCATGCGTTCAATTGTATAATCTCCTTGTTCCTAGCCTCAATCATAAACCTTACCTTGAGGTTTGCAATAATTCCTTTGATTAATTCTCAGCCACAAAAGTAGACAAGACAGAACTGAATATGACATAAAATTACATTTCCATATAGCTTAAATATAGATAGCATTTATTGCGTAGACTCATCATTCATTGGCTACTTGAAAATTATAGCATATAGGTACCGTAATGTGGTGACGAGGGAATTTTCACAGTAAGTTCATTGCAATGTTAATGTAAGCCTAACTGTGATACTAAAAAGAAACTTCCACTCTAAATTTGCAGATGAAGAAAGCATTCTAAGATATGGTGCCAAAGGAAATCAGACTCCTGTAGAACCATAAACCAACAAGATTAATTGTGTTCAGAAACATGTTGAGGATGACTGCAGCCTCTTGCTTGTAATTTTTTTGCGTGACTTGCTGAGGTCCTGATCTTAACCTGCATCAGTGTGGGGAAATGCTTCTAAGAACTCATTGACAACAGTTGACTTTCAGAGCAGGCAGCTCGCTTGTGTAAATCTGACAAGATAGGTTTATGAGAGACACTGACTTTTGGCTTCAGGAATCTGTTTTCATTTTCCAGAAAAGACCATAACATTCCTACAAGTTCAATAATTATATTTTACCATACTAATTATGCACTGATGAAGTTTGATGAATTGGCTTACCTGCTGACAACTGTCTCTGTTCATATAACAGGTTCTCAATATTTTTGGCTCCAATTAACTCTCACTCCTTGAAGTCACACATGCATTAAAGCAGCAAACTACATGAATTATGAATTTGGAGGCAGAATTCCAGTTTGAAGAATCACTACTCAAATGGAGGAGGCAGGATTTACAGAAGTGAGATGCCTGCTCTGTAAGTCAACTGTTGTCAATGAGTTCTCAGAAGCATTTCCTCACAACAATGCAGGTTAAGATCAGGACCTCAGCAAGTCAGACCAAAAAAAATACAGGCAAGAGGCTGCAGTCACCCTCAACTTTTTTCAGAACGCAATTAATTTTGTTGGTTTATGGTTCTCCTGAAGTCAGATTTCCTTTGGCACTATATCTTAGAATGCATTCTTCACGTGCAAGTTTAGAGAGTGGAGATTTATTTATTAGTATCACAAATAGGCTTACATTAATACTGCAATGAACTTACTGTGAAAATTCCCTGGTCGCCACATTCCTGTACCTGTTCGGGTACACTGAGGGAGAATTTAGTATGGCCAATGCACCTAATCAGCACGTCTTTTGGAATGTGGGAGGAAGCTGGAGCACCCAGAAGAAACCACACAGACATGGGGAGAATATGCAAACTCTACATGGCCTCAACTGGGATCTTCGGTTCATGTCACACTATTTGTAACCCCCATGACTTGTCTGGGCTTGCAAAATCTCACTTATTGTCCTGTCTGGAGACAATACACATCTCTTCAACCTATGCTTAACGCTATCTCCACTCACATTGTCTGCACCTTTAAGACTTGATTATCTGTAAAAACGCACATTCTAATCAGTATTCTGTAAACTGAGAGTGTGTCTTTACATCCCCTGTTTGTGATCAGAACTCTCCGCTCACGTGATGAAGGGTCAGAGGCCCAAAAGCTAGTGGCTTTTGCTACCAAATAAACCTGCTGAACTTTAACCTGGTGTTATGAGACTTCTTAATGGATGAATGAAGAACAGTGCCATGCCCATCACCTTTCCTCTTGCCACACTATCATCAGAATGCATCCACCCTGTTGACCCTTACCAGGTTGCTCACATGATGGTGTGACTAAGAGGAAAGAAACCAGCTGAGTTGTCAGTAGTCCTAGAGTACAGCATGCGACCTTGGCATCTCCACATCATGCAATGAGTGAAACAGGAGACCATTTTCACTCATGGATTCAGAACATAAGAACTAGGAGTAAGAGTAAGCCATCTTGCCCCTCGAACCTGCTCTGCCACTCAATATGATTATGGCTGATCTTTTTGTGGACTCAGCCCACGTTACCCACCTGCGCACCATAACCGTTAATTCCTTCATTGCATTATCTATCCTTGCCTTAAAAGCATCCAATGAGGTAGCCTCAAGTGCTTCATTGGGCAGGGAATTCCACAGATTCTCAACCCTTTGGTTGAAGAATTTCTTTCTCAACTCAGTCCTAAATCTACTCCCCTTATTTTGAGGCCATGCCCCCAATTTCTAGTTTCACCCACCAGTGGAAACAACTTCCCTGCTTTTATCTTACCTCCTTTCTTCATAATCTTACATGTTTCTATTAGATCTCCCCTCACTTTTCTGAATTCCAATGAGAATAGCCCCAGTCTACTCAGTCTCTTCTCATAAGCCAACCCTCTCAACTCCAGAATCAATCTAGTGAATCTTCCCTGCACCCTCCCCTGTCCCAATATATCCTTTTGCAAGTAAGAAAACCAAAACTGTACACAGTTAATGGCAAGAATAAGTTCAATGACCTGCTTTGTTTCAGCAAAGTGAGTAGCTCGACTCATCGATAAAGAGCTGCAAGGAAAGAGTTATATTTACATGCTGCAGCGAAGATGCAAGACCTGACACATACAAGCCTCAATGCTGAAACAAAGGTATGAGTATGCAGTTCATGCAGGTGCACATAGTATACGTGAATAAAAACTATGCTGCACATACGCAGTGAACTATCTGTCCATACTCTATATTTCAGGCTAACATAAATTCATGTTATTGTTGCAGACCAAATGAACGAAGAAGTGTCAAGTGATGGTTTGGACTGGGAGCTAAGTCGTCTTCCCTAGGACGTGTACATTTGTTGAACAAATGACCCTACTCATTACCAGAGTGCCTGAATGAATTGCGGCCTAGTGAATCAACAGTAGCAGGTGATAAAGGCAGTGTTAAAATTACCACTTCGGTCAGCATGCAGGGGAATATAAGGATGGGTTGCATCATAGGAGCAGCACAAACATGGTTAAGGTTAAAGGCAATGGTGCATATCAGAGGTACATTCCCAGTGAGAAGGGCTATACCTTTCACTTCACCGGTTCCCAGCAGCAGAAAGGTGGAATTAATTGAAAATCCTATTGACAACAGTGAGACCAGAAGATCCCACTGCTGGCCAATGGCAGACCACTTCCCACCAGAGGGATCAGAAAAGCCTCCCAACTATCTCACCTGGAGTACTAATGGATTCACAGTGATTACAATTTTCAAATTGTACATGACTCTTTATGCTTCTGTATTGGAGAGCTTAAAAAGAACAGTAAAATAATAAAGATGATTCTTACCAAGAACAACGTAGATGGAATGCAGAGCTCCATCTCAATGTGCCATCAACTGGAACAAGGTTGTCAACTGATTTATGATGCTTTGGAGGGCTTCTCCCTTCTCTGACATTATCACATAAGATTTCAGAAATCAAAAGCTCAAACACTGAGATGCACCTTGTCTCTCTCATTGCCCAGTCAAGTTTGGTTCTAAGGGAGACTCAATGATCAAATTCCAAAAGCAGATGCATCACAAGCTTGAGTACTGTGTGTGAGGCATTCATCTACACTGTTAATGTAACACTTGGGCCTATAATCATCACAACTTAAGAGACTGTGCATCGTGAAGGTAACCTTGATCATCTGCTGTATCCACTACTTTAATTGCATTTGCATTCCAGTTGAAACCAGATGTGCTTTGTGCAGTCAGCAGAGGTACATCAAAGCCAGGAATGATACACATAGCACTCATATCAGGAAATGGATCATTGTCCAGAATGGATGGTGCGCAAGTTTTATTCTACAGAGTTGTCATTGGATAGTTGCGTGCTCATCAGGGCATGGTGAATTAGATGGATTTTTACAATGATCAATGATAGTCTTCATGGTCACCACAGCTTTAACCTCCAATTTTACTAATTGAATTTAAATTCCGCTAGCTACCATAGTGGGAGTTGAATCCATGTCCCCAAAGAATTAGACTGGGCCTCTGGATTACCAGCAAACTTGGATTATGAAAGAATCTGTGAAGGGTGTAACCAGTCAGATGATAAGGGAAAATCAATGGATGTGGCTTGTGTTTAGATTTTCAAAAGGCATGTGATAAGGTACCATGTATGAGGTTATTACACAAAATTAGGGCTAACGAAATTGGGGATAACATATGAGCATGGATTGAGATTGGTTAATTGACAAATATCAAACAGTAACAATAAACAAGGCATTTTCAGGTTGGCAGGCTGCAAATAGTGGGGTTCCACAAAGATCAGTAACCTGGACTTCAGCTCTTTAAGACCTTTATGAATGATATTATTCAGGAGGAGACTGAGTGTACAGCATTCAAGCTTGCTAATGATACATACCAGGTAAGTGGCGTGGAGGATGCAAAAACGTTGACTAGTTCTGCTAAAAGGTCATAAGTATTATGTATGCACTTATCAAAGTATGGTACAAGAAGCATGAAGTAGGCTTTGGAAGTTAAACACGTGGGACCTTTTTATTACAGGTGCGCCGTGTCCCATAGTCAGAACTTAGACTGCTTAACCAGATTCCATCCTCAGAGAAGCTACCATCACCTCATGGATAACATGACCCATACTCTTAAAAGGGACAGTATGTACCCCAAACCTCCATCATACATATATCACAATAAATCTAAAAGATTAACTCAGTTTCTTTTCCACAGATCCTGCCAGACATCCTCTGTGTTTCCAGAATTTTGTTATAGTTTCACCACAACTGTTCCTGAAACGAGAAGATGTCCTATAAGGAGTATTTGGGTAGACTAGACCTATAATTCCAGGGTTTTAGAAGAATGAGAGGTAATCTAATTGAACCATATAATTCTTCAGGATTGTCAGGTAGAGGCTGATGAAATGTTTCCTATGGCTGGGAAATTGGGAACTTTTGAGTCAAACTCAAAATAAGAAATCAGCTATTTTGCATTGCAAAATGAGGATAAAATGTTTTCACTCAAAGGGTTGTAAATCTTTGGAATTCTCTATCCAGACAGCTGTAAATGTTCAATCACTGAGTATATTCAAAACAAAGCTTGGTAGATCTTTGGATACTAAATTAACTAAGGATCATAGATCATAGAACCCTACAGTGCAGAAAGAGGCCCTTCGGCCCATCGAGTCTGCACCGAACACAATCCCATCCAGGCCCTACCCGTATATCCCTACATATTACACTCACTTTCTGTGCAGGTTAGGTTGATTGGCCATGCTAAGAAATTGTCCCTTAGTATCCAGGGGTGTGTAAGTTAGAGGGATTAGTGATTATAATATATAGAGATATAGGGGTAGGGCCTGGGTGGGATTGTGGTCGGTGCAGACTCGATGGGCTGAAGGGCCTCTTTCTACACTGTAGGGTTCTATGATCTATGATTCTGTGGGAGGAAACTGAAGTACCCAAAGGAAACCCACGCAGACATGAGGAGAACGTGTGAACATTCTTAGACATGGGAATAGTGTGCATGGGTGGGGTTAAAGAACTCATGACTAAATTTTTTTTTAGCTATTTTCAGTCTCCACACCTCTACTTGTTGACACAATGCTTCATTCGTTTTTATAATCTCTAAATGTTTAGTTAATTATTCAGTTATTTTAGTTCTAACATTGAATGAAAACAGCAGAAATCTCTAACATTTTCTGGGTGACCCGCTGAAGAGGTTTGCTCAATGCCTGTCAATGGTTATGATTCCAAGGACACCTGCATTTGAAAATGCTGCTTGAATTTAAAAGCAATCTCCTCTCTTCCCCTTCATCCAATATACCTACTATTATCTTTAAAGCAGTTGGTCTCCAACCACACCTGTGCTAAAATAAGTGATCGATACCTATTGGAGCCACTCAGTTATCCACTAGTACTTAAATTATCTCATGAGAATACAACTTGCTGGAGATTCAATTACAAACACAACTCTACCTGCTCTGAGCATAGCGCATAATCATTTTGGTTGTTCCACCCACTGAAGTCCCAAGTAGCTCATTCTGGTAAAATTAGCTCACTCTAGTAAATTTATAACATTAATTTTCTTGAGTAGATCATGCATTCCTCAGTTCAGCATAAGCATGCTAGGAGTAAGGTTTTAGAAACAAATGATCAGGGAAAAGGTGAACAGGCATCAAAAGATTTTTGACAGCTGGCACAGGTTTGTAAAAAGGCAAATTAGTACAGATGCTGGAATCTGAAACAAAAACAAAAAATGTTGAAAAATCTCAGCAGGTCTGACAGCATTCATGAAGAGAGAAGAGAATCAAAGTTTTGAGTCTGGATGACTTAAAAGGCATCAATGTTAATGGCTATAAATCCAACCATTTTCAAAGCTGTTCATCTGCCTTCAGCTTCTACTCAGGATGACTCCTCAAGCAATAATTTCCAATGATCTACTGATTAACGAGAGGAAAATCTACATCTCAAATCATGAACCTCAAGTCCTGTTCTACCTGTTCATAGTGGGCACAGGGTCAGCAAAAAACTGCCCGATCAGAAATCTCCCACAGAATGATTCGTACAAAAACATAAGCACCTTACCACTAGTAGGAAAATACTTCTTCTCGAGTTGAGACATACCTTACTCTAGCTCAGAGTCAGGGGCTTATCTCATCAAGACTGCAAGCTTGCTGAGCGTGTATGTGTTTTTATAAATATTACCGCAAATGGTCAGCAGTTTAGATGATGACATTAAGTAACGCAAAACTCCCAAAACTGAAGGAGGATTATGCTGTCTCAAATGTTAGCCATTTTCATTCTCTACAGGCCAGATCTGACGAGTTTGTCCTGTATTTGTCCCAAATGACTATGTTAAGCTCACTACCAGACTTTATGTAATTCTCCATAGTCTACAGATTTGTTCGTCTTTTAACATAAGGTCACAACTATGCATTAAATATCATGATTTGTAAAGTGGGATCCAATGACAACTGTTTGTCATTTTTATAAATAACCTGCATAAGGAAGTGAAGGGATAGGTTAGTAAGTTCGCCAATGATACGAAGGTTGGTGGTGTTGTTGATAGTCGGCAGGGATGCCTGAAGTTGCAGCAAGACATAGATAGGAGAAATGGCAGATGGACTTCAATGCGGATAAATGTGTGGTGGTCCATTTTGGCAGGACCAATGGGATGAAGGAGTATAATATCAAGGGTAGAAGTCTTGGTAGTGTTGAGGAGCAGAAGGATCTTGGGGTCTGGGTCCATAGGACTCTTAAATCTGCCCCGCAAGTGGAGGATGTGGTCTAGAAGGCATACGGTGTACTCGCCTTCATTAATAGAGGGATTGAGTTTAGGAGTCGTGAGGTAATGCTGCAACTTTATAAGACCTTTGTCAGACCCCACTTGGAATACTGTACACAGTTCGGGTCGCCTCACTATAGGAAGGATGTGGAAGCTATTGAGGAGGTGCAAAGGAGATTTACAAGGATGTTGCCTGGATTGGGAGGCATGCCTTATGAAGATAGAACATAGAATATTACAGCGCAGTACAGGCCTTTTGGCCCTTGATGTTGCGCCGGCCAGTGGACCCTCTAACCTAAACTATTCCAATATCATCCATATGCCTATCCACCGACCATTTGAATGCCCCCAAAGTAAGCGAGTCCACAACTGCTGCAGGCAGGGCATTCCACGCTCTCACCACCCTCTGTGTAAAGAACCTGCCTCTGACATCCGTCCTATAACTACCACCTCTTAATTTAAAGTTATGTCCCCTCGTGTTGGTCATCACCATCCGAGGAAAAAGGCTCTCACTATCCACCCTATCCAATCCCTTGATCATCTTATACGCCTCAATTAGGTCACCGCGTAACCTTCTTCTCTCTAATGAAAATAACCTCAGGTCCCTCAGCTTTTCCTCATAAGGCCTTCCCACCATACCAGGCAACATTCTGGTAAACCTCCTCTGCACCCTTTCCAATGCTTCCAAAGATAGGTTGAGAGAATTAGGTCTCTTCTCCCTGGAGAGACGAAGGTTGACAGGTGACCTGATGGAGGTTTATAAGATGTTGAGAGGAGTAGATAGGATGGATTCTCGGAGGCTATTTCCCAGGGCTGAAATGTTCGCTGTGAGAGGACAGAGGTTTAAGGTGCTGGGCGGTAATTACAGAGGTGATGTTAGAGGTAAGTTTTTCACTCAGAGGTGGTGAGTGAATGGAATCTGCTGCCTCAGTAGTGGTGGAGGCAAATTCACTGGGGTCTTCGAAGAGACTTCTGGACGAGTACATGGGATTAAATGGGATTGGGAGTTACAGATAGTTCTATGGCCTGGTAGGTAATGGCATGATCGGCACAACTTGTAGGCCGAAGGGCCCGTTTGTGTAGTGTTCTAAGCTCAAAGGTCTTGTACTTAAGTATTTTACAAAATATTTTAAAAATGCAGTGCTTTATTAAAGTCACAATGGCTTAACGTCAAAGGCATGGTACACTCCACCAGGTAGCTTTTGAGTAAATTTATTCATGCAATTCAACATAAGATCGGGTTTCCAATTATATGGGATATGGAAAAATAGCTTAGAAAAACCTAATGAAAATTTCCTCTCCATTTATATAAATTTATTTATTTTTACATACAGTTTTGTGATATCAGAGATTGTATAAACTACCTAGACTTTTCTTTCCAATGCAGTGCTTAGTAGTAACTGGAAGAATGCAACATTTTATGACGAACAAAACACTTTAATGTAAATGAACCCACTCCATGCTACCCAATGCTGACTACAGATGGAAGTTGTGTGTTTTAATGTGTAAAACACCAAATGTACTGTGGCTGCTAGATGATATCTGATAAACTGTCAGAAGCAGACATGCCAGCAGTCCCTCATCAGATACTCTCCAAGGTATTCCATTAGAGAGAGTAAACTTCTTGCAACAGACTCATATCTAGTTATTGAACAACACAGACAAATACAGGCTTTGTGACTGCTATTTTCAATCCATTCCCAACACAGTAATTCAATTACTTGACCTTGGTCAATCTACCACAATTCAATGAAAGTTGATCAATAGCAGCTGGAACATAAAGTCAAAATGTATTTATGCATCAATTCAATTTATGATTTATTTTTAAAATGGCAATGCAGAGGAATGAATGTACTTCACAGTAACTGAAACTGCACGGCTTTATTTATATTTTAGCTGTATGAGTTGGAAACGCACAGCAGAAGTAACTGGTTATGGTTCGGAGGTTGCAAAGAATTTCAGACGTTTTTGCTCCAAATTACAGTGAACTGCTCATCTCACATTTTGAGACCCAATAACCATTTTTAGCTTTGTTACATATTGGCAGATGGTTCTTTAAATTGGACAAGTCAGATTGCCAGATATACAGTAAATCCCAGTGGAGACAGGTGTTTTTTCAGAATAACTTAAACACCAAACCAATAATGGAACATATATAATGGAAATGCAATTCTGAACCACAAATGGTCTCATAGCCAGATAAATTGAATAGCTCCCAAAGTGGATGCAGGGATTGCATTAGCAATTAACTTGTACCCATTCAGTGTCTTGTAGGTAGCATTTTTATGCTGCTTCCTTGTTATAATGATTGCTGCAGATGTCAGCAGACAAACCATTAGGCAGGAGCTAGGGAATGTAGACTGGGGGCGGCTGTTTGAGGGTAAATACACATCGGATATATGTAGAAATCTTTTGAAAGTTAGTTCTTAACAATTCAGGACAAGTGTGTCCCCATAAAAATGAAAGATAAAGATGGCAAGATTTGATAGAACATAGAACATTACAGTGCAGAACAGACCCTTCAGCCCTTGATGTTGCGCCGACCAATTAAGAAAAAGCAATGACCCTCTAACCTAAACCATTCCCTTTTCATCCATAAACTTATCTACTGACCTATTAAATGCCCCCAAACTTGGCGCGTCTACAACTGCAGCAGGCAGGGCATTCCATACCCTTACCACCCTCTTAATTTAAAGCTATGTCCCCTCGTGCTAGCTTTCTCCATCCTAGGAAAAAGGCCATCACTGTCCACCCTATCTAAACCTCTAATCATCTTATATGTTTCAATAAGGTCTCCTCTTAGCTGCCTTCTTTCTAACGAAAACAATCTCAAATCCCTCAGCCCCTCTTCATAAGACCTGCTCTCCATACCAGGCAACATCCTGGTAAACCTCCTCTGCACCGTCTCCAATGCCTCCACGTCTTTCTGACAATGTGGGGACCAGAACTGTACACAATACTCCAAGTGCAGCCGCACTAGAGTTTTGTACAGTTGCAACATGACATTGCGGCTCCGAAATTCAATCCCCCTACCAATAAAGGCCAAGACTCCGTATGCCTTCTTAACAACCTCATCAACTTGATTGCCAACTTTCAGGGATCTATGCACATGTACACCAAGATCCCTCTGTTCATCAACACTATTAAGAGTTCTACTATTAGCCCTATACTCTACACATTTATTATTCCTGCCAAAGTGAATTACCTCACACTTTTCCACATTGAACTCCATTTGCCACCTCTCGGCCCAGCTCTGCAACTTGTCCAAGTCTCTCCGTCCTTCTATACCCTCATCCAGATCATTTATAAAAATTACAAACAGCAGGGGCCCCAAAACAGATCCCTGAGGTACACCACTTGTAACCGAACTCCATGATGAATAATTTCCATCAACCAGCAGCCTCTGTCTTCTATCAGCTAGCCAATTCCTGATCCAATTAGCTAAATCACCCTCAATCCCATACCTCTGCATTTTCTGCAGAAGTCTTCCATGGGGAACCTTACTGAACACCTTACTAAAGTCCATATATACCACATCAACTGCCTTACCCCCATCCACTTCTTTGGTCACTTTTTCAAAAAACTCAATAAGGTTAGTAAGGCACGACCTACCCTTCACAAACAAGCTGACTATCCCTAATCAATTCATTTCTCTCTAAATAACTATAAATCCTGTCCCTAATAATTCTTTCCAATACTTTGACCACAACAGAAGAAAGACTCACCGGTCTATAATTCCCAGGAAAGTCTCTATTCCCCTTCTTGAACAATGGGACCACATTCGCTATCCTCCAGTCTTCCGACACTATACCTGTAACCAACGACGACCTGAAGATCAGAGACAGAGGCTCTGCAATCGCCTCTCTTGCCTCCCAGAGAATCCTAGGGTAAATCCCGTCCGGCCCAGGGGACTTATCTAACTTCAAACCCTCAAGAATATCTAGCACATCCTCCTTATCTACTTCAATACTTTCCAGTTTACAACCCTGTATCCCAGTGTTCTCCACAACTACATTTACATCTCCCTGCGTGAATACCAAAGAGAAATATTTGTTCAGTGCCTCTCCAATCTCTTCAGGCTCCATGCATAACTTCCCACTGCTGTCTCTGACTGGCCCTAATCTTGCCCTAACCGATCTTCTATTCTTAACATATCTAAAGAAAGCTTAAGGATTCTCCTTGATCCTATCAGCCAAAGTCTTCTGATGGCAAGAGAGATTGTATGCTTTGTAAAAAAGGAGGCATACATAAATTTTAGGAAATTGAAAGGAAGAGAAGGTTCTTGAGGAATATAAAGATACTAAAAAAGAGCTCAAACAGTGATTTCAGAAAGCTAAAAGGGGCCATGAAATGCCCTTGGCAGGCAAGATTAAGGAGAATTCCAAGGCTTTTTATCCATGTATCAAGAGGAAGAGGGTAGCTAAGAAAAGAGTGGGTCCATTCAAAGACAGTGGAGGGAATTTGTGTGTGGAGCCAGAGGAAGTGGTTGAGGTCCTTAACAAGTACTTTGCATCAGTACTCACAAAGGAGAAGGATGTGGTGGGTGGTGAGTGTAAAAAGAAAGATGTTAACATTCTAAGACATATTGAGATAAAAAGGGAGGAGGTATTGGAGGTTTTGAAAAACATTAAGTGGACAAGTCCCCAGGGCCAGATAAGGTCTATCCCAGAATACTGAGAGAGGCAAGAAAAGAAATTGTTAAGGTCTTGGCCAAAATGTTTGCATCCTCTTTAGCCACAGGTGAGGTACCAGAGAATTGGAGAATAGCTAACATTGGAAGAAGGGCAGAAAATACAATGCTGGAAATTACAGATCTGTGAGCCTTACATCAGTGGTGGGGAAATTATTGAGAAGATTCTTAGGGATAAGATATACTCACATCTGGAAGAGAGTAGTCTTATTAGTGATAAGCAGCATGGTTTTGTGAAGGAGAGATCATGGCTCACAAATTTGATTGAGTTCTTTGAGGAAGTGACAAAAAATATCAACCAGGGCAGGGCAGTGGATGTCGTATACATGGACTTTAGTAAAGCCTTTGATAAGGTTCCTAATGGCAGACTGATGCAGAAGGTGAAGTCATACAGGATCCAAGGTGAGCTAGTAAGATGGGTACAAAACTGGCTTGGGCATAGAAAGCTGTGGAAGAGTATTTTTCTGACTGGAGCTCTATGACAAGCGGTGTTCCACAAGGAACAGTGCTATAGCCTCAGTTATTTGCAATATATATATTTGGAGGTAAGTTTGTAGATGATATAAAAATTGGGGGTGTAGTGGATAGTGAGGAGGATTATCATAAGATACAGCAAAATATCAATCTGCAGGACTCCTGGGCTGAAAGATGGAAGCTGAAATTTAACCTGGACAAATATGAAGTGATGCAAGTTGGAATGTTTCTTGCAGAAGGAAAGTATACGGCAAATGGTACAGCCCTTAGAAATATTAGCGTACAGAGTTATCTAAGCATGCAGATCCACAGCTCCCTGAAGGTAGCAACTCAGGTGGACAAAGTGGTCAAGAAAGCGCATGGCCTTCATCGATCGCAGCATTGAGTATAGAAATAGAAAAATCAGGCTGCAGCTGTTTAAGACTTTGGTTCGGCCACACAGAACATAGAACACAACAGCACAAACAGGCCCTTCGGCCCACAAGTTGTGCCGAACACATCAAAACCTACCCAGCCATAGACCTATCTATAACCCCCAATCCCATTGGATCCCATATACTCATCCAGAAGTCTTTTAAAAGACCCCAGCGAGTTCGCCTCGACCACCACCGACGGCAGCCGATTCCATTCACTCACCACCCTCTGAGTGAAAAACTTTCCCCTAGCATCCCCTCTGTACTTGCTTCCCTGCACCTTAAATCTGTGCCCTCTTGTCGCGACCATTTCAGCCCTGGGAAATAGTCTCTGAGAGTCCACCCTATCTATTCCTCTCAACATCTTGTAAACCTCTATCAGGTCGCCTCTCAACCTTCGTCTCTCCAGGGAGAACAGTCCCAGCTCCCTCAACCTGTCTTCATAAGGCATGCCTCCCAATCCAGGCAACATCCTTGTAAATCTCCTCTGCACCCTTTCAATAGCTTCCACGTCCTTCCTATAGTGAGGCGACCAGAACTGCGCACAGTACTCCAAGTGTGGTCTGACAAGGGTCCTATAAAGCTGCAGCATTACCTCCTGACTCCTGAACTCAATCCCTCGATGAATGAAGGCCAGTACACCGTAAGCTTTCTTAACCACATCCTCCACCTGGGAGGCCGATTTGAGAGTCTTATGGACCCGGACCCCAAGATCCCTCTGCTCTTCCACACAGCTAAGACTCCTACCTTTGATAGTGTACTCATTCATCCCGTTGGATCTGCCAAAATGGACCACAACACATTTATCCGCGTTGAAGTCCATCTGCCACTTCTCCGCCCAGTCTTGCATCCTGTCGATGTCATGCTGCAACTTCTGACATCCCTCCAGACCATCCACAACACCACCGACCTTCGTGTCATCGGCGAACTTACTCACCCATCCCTCCACTTCCTCATCCAGGTCATTTATGAAAATGACAAACAGCAAGGGTCCTAGAACAGATCCCTGGGGCACTCCACTGGTGACCGACCTCCATGCAGAAAAAGAGCCATCCACAACCACCCTCTGCCTTCTGCAGGCAAGCCAGTTCTGGATCCACAAGGCCAAAGCCCCTTGGATCCCATGGCCTCTCACCTTCTCAAGAAGTCTTGCATGTGGGACCTTGTCAAATGCCTTGCTGAAGTCCATGTACACCACGTCCACTGCTCTTCCTTCGTCAATGTGTTCAGTCACATTTTCGAAGAACTCAATTAAGCTCGTAAGGCACGACCTGCCTTTTACAAAACCATGCTGACTATTTCTAATCAACCTAAACTTCTCCAAATGCTCGTAAATCTTGTCCCTCAGAAGCCTCTCCATCAGCTTACCAACCACTGAGGTCAGACTCACCGGTCGGTAATTTCCAGGACTATCCCTGTTCCCTTTCTTGAAAATAGGGACCACATCCGCAATCCTCCAATCCTCCAGAACCTCTCCCGTCTCCATCGACGACACAAAGATCATCGCCAGGGGCTCTGCAATGACATCCCTCACCTCCCACAATAGGAGGTGAGGGATGTCACAATACATCCACAATACATTTGGAGTATTGTGCACAATTCTGGTCGCCACACTTACAGAAGAATGTTGATGCGTTGAAAAAGTTTTAGAAGAGATTTATCAAAACGTTGCCTGGTTTGGAAGATATGGATTATGAAGAAAGGTTGAACAAACTTGGATTATTTTAATTGGATCATGGGAGGATGAGGGCGGACCAGATAGAGGTTTACAAAGATTATAACAGGATAGAGTGAATTTTTTCCATGGTCGAAGGGTCAATTATTCAGAGGTATAGACTGAAAGTGAGAGGGGGAAGTTTAAAAAGAGATGAAAGGTGCAAGTTTTTCACACCGAGGGTGGTGAATGCTTGGATGTGCCTGTAAAATCAAGGCCTCAGTCTCCATTGTCATGGGGGATAGAGCATTCCACAGATTAATGATCTGTTGAGAGGAGAAATTCCTCTTCATCTCCATTTTATGGAAACCCCTTATTTTTAAACAGTGCCAGCTAGTTCTGGATTCCTCCTGAAAGAAACATCCTCCCAGCATCTACCCTGTCAAGTCCCTCAGAAGCTTACATTTTTCAATAAGATCACTTCTCAAACCCTGATTAATATAGGTCCAATCAACTCAATCTTTCCTCATAAGATAATCCTTTCAACCCAGGAATTAACCTAGTGGGCTGTTTTTGAGCTGTCTCCAAGACAAGTATAACACTCCTTAAATAAGGAGGCCAAAAATATACGCAACACTGTTATTACAATCTCCGTTGAGACCAGCAGCCTTTTCAAAAAAGAAATCCTAAATCCCAGTTCTTTATTAACAGAATGAAGCCATTAGTTTCAACAAATTAAAAATATTTTTTTTACTCTACAGTTAAACAAAGCAAACCAAAATCTCTTAGATAACCACTTTAAATGTGAATTAACAAGCAAACTGGGGTTGATTAGAAATTGTAAGTTATACAATTAAATGGCACATATGACTAAGACAGATCTTACGAATTGACGTGGCAGGTCTATATTCATAAATTCCAGTCACAAAGTCATTCAATTCTGGCTTCCTACAAAGAATTCAACTTGTCTTCTTCTAGAGTTTATCCAGTCCCCTAGCTGACAGTGTTGCACAATTAACTTGGCCCATGGCTGCTCAAAGTCATTTTCAGAGACCAGGTGTAGTATTCTCTACTGAAAGTCAGCAGCCTTCCAAAAGTTATGCTGCAGATACATATTTTGTTTCTTTTCTTGTCCTGTCACCATCTCCTTTTGCTTTACAGCATTATTCCTTATCATTTGATCTTTCCTACCTCACATCTCCATGTTCTGAAGGGTCATTGAACTGAAACGGTAACTCTGTTTCTCTCTCCACAGATGCTACCAGCCCTGCTAAGTATTTCCACCACTCTTGTTTGCTCCCTTTACTATTTTGCTTTTTCAAGCAAATAATTCTCTTTTGAAAGTGTTTATGGATTCTGCTTCAACAAAGATTTGTGGCAGAGATTCCACATGCTAGACACCATCAGTGTAAAGATTTTTTCCAAGCACATTCAATTATTTTTCTGATTATGTTAAATTTGTGCTCTTGCTTTTCTGTCTCACTGATCAATAGAAGCAATCTATCACCATTATAACTCAACAAAATTCTCAAAATGTTTGTCAGATCATCTCTCAATCAATAGAATCACTATTAAAAGATTAATGTTTGCTATCTCAAGTTTGACTTGAACTTAGAGATTGCTAGTTTCTGCTCATCAATATATTCACAGCAGCAGTTCAAAGGTTTTGTATTACCTGCTTTGCTTTAATTGTATATAATTCTGCACAACATTAAGCATCAAAATCATGTCCTGCACTATCTATAGTTTTGTAATTCTAGGGATGATTAGAAAGGACAGGCAAGCACAGGATAGATAAAGATCAACTGTTTCCACTAGTTGAAGACTCTAGAACCAAGGGCAATAATCAAAAAATTAGGGCCAAGCTATTCAGGAGAAAATGGTGGAGGTTTGGAACTCTCTTCCTCAAACACTGATGGATGCTGCTTCAGTTGTTAGATTTAAGTCTGGGACAGACAGACTTTTTTTGAGCAGGGCTATCAAGAGATATGGGCCTAGGGCAGCTACATGGAGTTAGGCCACGGATCAGTATGACCTTATTGAATAACTGAGCAGGCTCGAGGAGCTGAATAACCTACTCCTGTTCCTACATTTCTAAAAAGAGCATTATTGTTACTGCTAGTAGCTAAGACAGTTCCCGCTGATCTTGATAGCAATCAGTGCAGCAACAATGTCCCTCAGGATGACAGAATATTAAGAACTCTTCCTCTGATTACATCTTAGCACCAACATCCTTGCTCCTTTGATATACTTTATGAAATCAAATGCTCCAGAATCTCAGTGCTCCAGATATTATTTTTATGTGACATTTGAAGATTTTCTTTGGAGCCCCTTTGACTGGTTTGTTTCTTTGTTCATGCTATCACAGGCAAAAACATTCTACTGAATACAATTGCTACTATTTTGTTCATTTACAAAGTTGAAATTATAATGAAAGTATTGCTTATCTTCAAAGTCAACTAAATGCATTACTATATTAAGTGAAGAACAACAAGTGAGATTAAAAAAACCTAATGAATCTATTAGTAACACTGAATATATTAGATTTTTATGTGTTCTTGCTGTTCATTTTAGAATCAACATTAATATTCAGTGATGCTGGAGAATCAGATTATTACAAGATAGAATATAAATTAAAAGCATAAAGAATAATCTCTTACACTAGGACAGTTATTTACTCCTAAAGAGAGTAAAATGAAGGAAGTCTGTAGGACATAATGGGCAGGATTATTCCAAAAATTTCTAAGTACCGTAACAGCATGAAACATGGGGTAAGAGTCAGGCTAGTCTCTTGGGCATTCTCCGCGTTGCAATCTTTCAACATTCACTTATCTTTTTGGAGAGTTGGGAACTTGGTGCTAGTTCTGTAGGGGGCAGGGTGGTTTGAAATCTCCCAATGAAACTGGCTTCAGGGTGCTCAGCTGCCATGTCACGAGGGTACCCCAATCTCAGTAGGAGACATCCTCCCTTCTTCCCAATGGATATCGGACGCTACCTCTTCCCACCCTGACACCACCTTCTCCCCATCCCAACACAGGTCACCCACATCAGGGCATCATGGCCCTTCCGATGAGTTCCCTGGCTGACCTCCGACGTGCTCACTCCTCCTTTATGGCACCTACCTTGATCCAACCCTGCATATCCACCCCTCAGTCATTGCTCCCCCCCAGGTCCCACTCCTGGCACTATTCCTGGCACACTAGAGGTGCCTGATATCTGCTGCCAGCAGTGATTGGAGGGCACTGCCAGGGTATCTGGTGGGCATTATCCACTAGTGCAGACCAGTAGTGGTTTGTACTGGCATGACAGCTCACTAGAGAGAGATGGGAAGCATGAAGGAGGGGGGAAGAATGTATGCCAAACTCCACAACGTTGTTGAAATCTGGTCAAATTCATGCTAATAAGCTTTGAGTCATTAAGAAGAAGCTGGGAAGATAGCATACCATTTCGCTCAGACTTTTAGCTTTGCATGCTATTCTCCCAGCTCACCATGCCGATTGTCAGGTGTGGCGAGGTGGTAATATGCTGCTCAATCTTGGAGTGATAAAAGTACATGAAGAAATTGTTTCAGATTTTAACATGAGAGTTGCTCCTTATTATTAGTTATTTGAATTTCACATAAAATCTTCCTTAACCGCTTTTAACGGCTTTGTTATCTTGCTCACTTCTCTCATCTCACCTCTCACACATGACCATCTCCTTAGATTCTCACTTGTGGTACTAAAGTCTCAAAAGTTTTAATTAGTGACAGGAATGTCACTCACTCTTTCATCTCCACTCTCCCATTTGTCCTAGAGGTTGACCCAAATTCCTTCATTAATACCTACGGAAAATAAAATTCCATATCAAGTGCCCCCTTGAGTTAACTTTCCATTGCATTAATCTGCCACTCAGGTGGTCAATGTTTCATCTTCACTTCTCCATGTGTGTCAATTTCATTGACACAACAGCCATCTTTACAGCCTCAAATCTCTGGACATTAAACTCAAACCCACCTAATGATCAACTAGCCTGATGGACTCTCTCTAGATCTATATCACTTCCTCTCCCTAGTCAAAACTGCTTAACATTGCTGAAGTGCAGAAATAACTTCAAAATCATCTGTTGGAATTTTAAGCCATTTCCTCAGGCCTCCCTCACACATATCCTCAATCTCATCATTGACTAGAAAACAAGATATCAGCTTTTTTTAAAACATCATTCTGAGCAAACAGTGACTGACTTGCCTCCAATGATTACTTCTCAATTCCTTTCTGTCACTCCTGCTCTTCATTGAGGTGCATCTTCATCAAATCCATTCAAATAAAAGTGAAATACTGCCAATGCTGGAAATCTGAAATAAACCAGAAACTGCTAGAAAATTTCAGCAGGTCTGACAGTATCTGTGAAAAGAGAAACAGAGTTAACATTTTGAATTTAATTGCAAGCCAGGTCCAAAGAAGTCTCAATGCAGTAAAATGTTTCTCTCTCCACAGATGCTGCCAGGGCTGCTGAATTTTTCCAGAATTTTCTGTTTTATTTCATCCATTCCATTATCTGCCTTTTCTCACCCTCAATGCATTTCCCAGTATCTACTATTACTCCCTCAATTATGTAACTCCTCAGCCTCGTCTTCTAAGCCCAATAATTGATGAAAGATTACAAATCTGAAGAGTTAACTCTGTTCCATAGAATCATAGAATCCTACAGTGCAGAAAGAGGCCCTTCGGCCCATCAAGTCTGCACTAAATACAATCCCACCCAGGCCCTACTCACCATATCCCTTCATATTATACCCACTAATCCGTCTAACCTACACGTCGCTGGACACTAAGGGGCAATTTCTTAGCCTGGCCAATCAACCTAACCTGCACATCTTTGGACTGTGGGAGGAAACCAGAGTGCCCGGAGGAAACCCACACAGACATGAGGAGAATGTGCAAACTCCATACAGACAGTGACCCAAGCCAGGAATTGAACCCAGGACCCTGGAGCTGTGAAACAGCAGTGCTAACCATTGTGCTACTGTGCCGCCACCTCTTGCCACAGGTGCTGTTGGAACTGCACTCTGTTCATACTTATCAAAATGGACTTGTATTTTTCCTCCAAAAATACCAAAACTTCCTTGAAGATTGCCATTACCAGTCCCCTTTCTCCAGAATTCCCCTGTCATCCATCACTCTATTTATGAGCTTTCAATCCCTTCCAAGATCCCAGGACACAGCATCACCTCAACTACTACTGGGCTTTTCTTGTTTCCCCACACCTTCCACTCCCAACACCCGATGTTGTACCAGGAATGGATCTGTTATTGTTTCCGTGAAGTTGGTGTCCTCTCTGCCTTGATAATTTACCATCTTCTTTTGCCCTAGTCACTTGAATTTATGTGGCTTTTGTCCATTGTACGAGTATAAACTTTTTCACCCTCGTGTTCCCACGTGCGTCCGCTCCTTGTTTTTTTCTGTTCTCCTGCTTCAGTACTGGTGGTCACTTGTCAGTCGCTACACTTCAAACGCACTAACCACCTCCCTTCATTGTGCCAACTCCTGACTTTCAAAAATCTCAAAGTACTTTTGCTCAACAGTTTTCTCTGTCCCCTCACGAATCTCAGTATGTGCTTTTTCGATCTGAGAATGCAAGTTGACAAATCATGCTCATCAACTGATGATTTTTTCTATTTTAAGGTGATGTGATAAACCACACTCTTAAAAATACCAGCAGGTTGGCTAAATACCAGAGAAGTAACAGAATCAATAATACTGCCTCGCAGTTGTTAAATCCTATAAACAGCCACTTAAGTATCTGAAATAGCAAACAAAAGCGCCGTCCGTGACCAGTGTTTACGAAGAAATTGAGATCAGTGAAGCGTTTCATGGAACTGAAAGTGAGGTTCACTGGAAAAACAAGATGTGGAGTTGCTGGCATTGGACTGAGGTAGGCACAGTAAGTAGTCCCATAGGTTGATCAGCAGGTGACTCACCTGATGAAGGGGTAATACTCCGAAAACTTGTGCTGCCAAATAAACCTGTTGGACTTTAACCTAGTGTTGTGAGATGACTGACTGGAAAAACAAAGCAAAGATGGAGGTAAGGTTTGTAAGGGCGGATGGCTACCTGCTCCTTAAAGCATCCATTGTGCACCTGGAAAGAGGTTGCATAAAGGGTCAATACAGGAACTGTTACAACATTTGGTAAAAGATGTCACGCATTTAAAAATCTGCTGCACCAAACCATGAATGACACCATTATGCATTACAAGCACCTGCCTTAAGGCGATATGAAAGGAAGTCATTTTGCTAATGATTTAATTCAGGAAGATATTAAGGACGGAGAGACTGAGGACACGATGGCCTTCTGACAGCAGGAACAGACCAGAACTGCTAGTGGTCTGAAATAATGCAAGTCCTTGATCAGTTTTCAATGATTTATCGCTGACATCAGTGACTGGCAAAGTATCAAAGGACTAAGCACCCATGAATCCCGATGCTTTCTCAAACTGTGTGTTTCTATAATGTTCCCTCTACACAATGCTCACTTACTACTGAACCTGACAGTGACGCACCTGACTTCAATGGCATCAGAAACAGTGAGATGTAGCAATATGTTTTTGGAAAGGACATATTGCGACATTCTGTTGCTCTTCTACACTTGGAATGACAGAGTAAGCCAGGGACAGCATTATCAAGAATGGTCACACGTCATAGCATGCTACCTTATAATAACCAATACAGCTATAGAGATTACATTAGTAAGGTTGAGGAGGGTGCAAGGCACACAATGGTCAACGTAAAACAACATGGATGGCCCAAATGCAGGTTCATCACTATGCAAGCTCACAGTGAGGTCCGGCACCACTAGAATCTCAGCAGTGAAACAAATATATTTTCTCTTGCATGAGGAATTCAATGCCTTCAGGAAAGAGAATTCATACATAAACATTAAGCATGGGATTTTGCAACTATGACAGGTAGTGTTTTTCTTTCATTAGCAATTTAGATCTTTGGCACCAGTTAACTCAAAATATTTGCAGTGAATATTTTGCAATATTCACTGAAAACGCACCAGAAAGGAGCAACAAATATTTTTCTGGTCTTGTACAAGTTCATATTTGAATGCTCAAACAAAAAGTTGAAACTGAAGAAAAGTTGTGGTATATCATAAAGCAGTCATGCAGATAAAGAGCCAATTTTACTAATAATTATATTATAATGCCATTGACTGCAATGAAAAAAGTTTCAATTAAATTGACAGTTTGAACTGAAAATTTAATTTTCCATTCATTCCACAATAAGTATGCTTGTCAGTTTTAAAAAGAGCTTTCAACAAAATTTGTTTTTCATTTCTCCCTTACTTTTGGTAAAATCATCCAGAATTGTACAAAGACATATGTAACAATGTGTAAAGTAAATATGTTAAAGGAAAAGTCACTGCTTTTATTTGAACAGATGAAAAGTAACATGTTGCTGAGTATTATGACCCTTTTTAGTAAGTCTTGTTTGGGTCTCCTACCAATACAGAATATGAATAAACAGTTCTTTGTGCTGAGGGTAGAACTAGGGGACAGAATTATAAACTAAAAACACAAAATAAACAAAATTTAAGTAACTACTGCACCCTTAGGTGGTGGAATTACTCTTAGCAATATGCATAATAAGCATACATGCATGGCAAGGCCAAGAAAATATCACATACCCAGAAATACATGTCAGTTTCCACATCACAGCTTCCATCTTCACTATCCTAACTAATGCTGACCAGTCTGGGTGAGACCAGCTTCCCAAAAGCAGAACTAAATTTGGAATTCTTAAAAAGAATGTTTGTTGACTGGATGCTGTTTGCGTTGGCTAGGTCAGTATTTATTGGCCATCTCTAGATTCCCTGAGGTATGGAGAACTCTTTTTGCTAAACCATTGCATAACTTGTGGCGAAGTGCTGTCACAATGAAGTCATCAGAAACCCCATGGTTTTTGCCCAGCAGCAATTAATAGCAGTGATATATGTCCACGGTAAGAAGGGGGGGCCTGTTTGCTCTACCTGTTTAATGGTTCAAAACTGACTCCATACTGGTAATAGCATTAGCTTACAATGAATAAATATGTAGCCTGTTATTCCTTGGGCTGAAAGCACGAGCCCAGGTTATTCCCTCTACCTGCAAATATGTCTGCACCTGTCTAGTCTGGTCCTCTTTTTGACTCTACTGGAAATTACCCAAAACTTTTAAAGTTTAAAGTTTTTATTTATTAATCACAAGTAAGGCTTACATTAACTCTGCAATGAAGTTATTGTGAAATTGCCCTAGTCGCCACACTCCAGCGCCTGTTCAAGTCAATGCACCTAACCAGCACGTCTTTTGGACTGCGTGAGGAAACTGGAGCACCTAGAGGAAATCCATAAAGACAAGGGGAGAATCTGCAGATCCACACAGACGATCTTTCAACCCAGGAATTGAACACGGGTCCCTGACACTGTAAGGCAGCAGTGCAAAACACTGTGCCACCTTACCACCGTGTCACCATACTGCCGTAAAATTTCTAAAAACTTCTACAATGTGCCTCAAAAATCAGAACCAAATTCAATCAGCTATCTTCTATATCCTCAATTCTATCAAATCATGGATTCAATATTCTAATATCCCACTAATATTGTGAGATATTGAACAAGAGAACTTCTATGTTTTCACCGTTTCCCAGTTAAGATAAGTACTTGGCTGGCGCAGTAGCTTAGCCAAATGTTCAGAATGCTGAAGAATCACATTCAACTTGAAACATTAGCTATGTTTCTCTTTTCAAAGCTGCTGAGCATTTCCAGCACTTTTTATAGGCAACAAAAGCAGAAAATGCTGGAAAATCTCAGCAGGTCTGACAGCATCTGTGGATGGTGTTGTGAGACTTCTTACAGCATCTATGGAGACAGAACAGAGCTAAGATTTTGAATGAGATTTTAATGACCCTTCGCCAAAGCCAACATATGTGCAACCTTTCCAAGTATTCAATTCTCCCTAGCCTTGTCTTTTGTAGCCAGTAACAGTCCTCAAACATATAGCATGTACACATTGCAAGAGTTGTCATGTAGAATTTTAAAATTAATCTGTGTGATTGCAAAGTCCCCGTGGATGGAAAGTAGCACTTCAGGAGTTGCTACAGCATCAATGGCAAGGCTTCAGAAAGGATCTACCTTTTTCTTAGGAACAATCCAAAGATACTGTGGAAAACCTGCTCTGAAATCTCAGTTAAAAGGACATCTAATTAGCTGTGCAAGAATGTGTGTAAGTAGATAGGTTGCTATCTTTATTTCAATTGTTCTTGCAGCAGATCTGATCAATGAAATAACATGATAATTCCATTCATCCATTTATTGCAACCTCTTCTCTATACTAAAACTAGTGAATTGCTTTTTAAGCCAGATAAGAAAGCCACTTGAACCAAGAAGAGAGTGTTGCAGACAGTCACCGTCACGGTAATGATTTCCACATATAAAAAGTGGAAACAAGATTAATAAATTTGTTAACCTGGGGCTGTTGAGACACTAAGAACTCTACCTCTGTTCCTAATGTAATATTCCATTTTATATTCAGTCCGTAGCTAATATTGCACTGAAGTTATCCGAGCATAGCAAATATCAATGACAGTAATTCTGCAGAAGCATCACCCAGTATCTAGGAACACTTTGAAGGATTTATGAGTTATGAAGAGTGCACTGATAAAACTGAGCAACATTCAGTCCAATTTACTGTTCAAGGATTCCCAATAACAAAGCTCATTCATTTCACAGCAAGATTTTGGGTAAGGTTGTTAAGATTAGAAAGAGTATTCATTTCTGGCCCAAGGGATTTCATTAGAAGGAAAACATGGCTTTCCACAACCTGCTTCAGCACCTCACTTATTCAGTACAATACAGCAATTTATAATCAAAATATGTCATTAAAAATATATCAACCATGATTAATATATTGAAATGTAGGTTCTTCTGTAGTCTCAGTTGCAGCAATTTTCTTTCTTTTAATTGCAAAAATTTAAGTTACAGACACAGCATCAACAGAAAATGATATTCACTCCATTTCCCCAGCATGTAGAATTTGTTAATATTCTTTGAATCTCCAGGTACATGTGGGGGCAGAGAAGAGAAATAAACAGACAGCTGAGTTGTGAGGACTGATAGAGTGTCACCAAAGCAATGTTGAAATAATCAGGATTTCTTTTTGTAGCTTAGGATTTTTAAACGGCTGACAGGAGGTTTCAATCAAAATATAAAATCACAACCATCCAAATGACAAGAAAAAGTAATGGCTTGCTGGTACTAGTGCATTAATAGGCTGGTAAAATTAAGAAAGTAATTCACACTAGTTTTTGTATTACATTGGATGCACAGTGGTTAGCACTGCGGCCTCGCAACACCAGGGACCTGGGTTCAGTTCCTGGCTTGGGTCACTGTCAGTGCAGAGTTTGCACATTGTCCCAATACCTGTATGGGTTTCCTCTGGGTGCTCCAGTTTCCTCTGAAAAGCGTGATGGTTAGATATATTTCCCATGCTAAGTTCTTCCCCAGTGTACCTGAACAGGAGCTGGAGTGTGACAACTAGGGGATTTTCACAGTAACTTCATTGCAGTGTTAATGTAAGCCTACTTGTGACACTAATAAATAAACTTTAAAAACTGTCATGATGATTACTGCCACAACCACAATTTGTCAGCACATGCAGTTCACTGTTGCAGAGACATTTCCTACTTTTGATTTTTGGTACATTAATATCTCCATTTTCATAGAGTTTACTAGCCTCACTGTGGGATTCTACATTCTTCCCTGGGCCAACTTTAGAATTAATAATTACAGCAGAAATTTGGTCAATTTTAACAATGCCAATTGCAAAACTTTACTAATGTATGTTTCAGCTTACCACAGCATCAGAAATATGGGGGGGTTATTATTTATCAGTCACACATGGGAAAAGCTCATTTCATTGATTTGAGCGTTTATCTGAACTTGCAGTATAATCCTGGAGAGAAACACGTATGTTTGGCTCAGCAAGGGTTGACATCAGCAAAGTAATGGTGTAATAAGATGGTGTCTGATCGTCTTAGGTCACAAACAGAACAGGATGCAGTTCAATGTAAATAAGTCAACAAAGGTTAACAAGACAGATATGAATTTTGAGAGCAACTGAAAACTGCTTGCAGTGCAAGTGTTAGGCAGCCATCACAATATATCCAATTATTGAGTAACAGTAGAACCTAAGGTACTTGCACAGACTGAAAATACTACACCATAGACTGAAAACTCAGTTTAGCAGTTGATGTACATTCATTTTTGTATAGAAAGCACAAACCAATAAAGTCAGTAACTCCCCAGAAAAGCACAGGTATTTTTAAGGTGATCAAATATGTATATTCACAATAATTCATATTCTGTGCCTGAAATTACATAAATAAAATTGGTTAGCCCTACGCATGCTTTGGCTGAGTAAGGCATAGTTAAGATGTCCAAAGTAACTGCTATCTTTGCAGATTAACAGTTATATCTAATGCTTTCTTTTGCACAAAACATTCTACTCAATATTTAGAATGGAACTAGAGTCAGAGTGGCATCAAATAGGGAAAGTTCAGGATGGTCTGCCTTCCTGAATTTATTGGTTGTGTAAGTTCTATTCCAGGAACAGGTTCCTCTAACGAAGAACATGACAAGTGATATAAATAAATGCAGAATATTCTGGATGCTGAAAATTAGAAATAAAACCAGAAAATGTTGGATAATCTCAGCAAGTCTGGTAGCATTTGTGGGCAGAGAAAGATTGAGTTAATGTTGAATCTGTCCTCTTATTTTATATAATGTAACAGGTGATGTTCTTTAGTTATCTGTAGTTTTAATGCTTGAACTGCCTCTCCACTTCCCTTTCCACATTCATAATCTTTCTCAAAACCCACTTGCTCAACCAAAGTCAGCCCTTCTAATACTTTCTCCTTTGGCTCAACATCTATTCATATCAAATTATATGTAAGTCTGTAAACATTTTTCTATGTAAAAAATGCCATATAAAGGCAAGGTTATTAGGTTAGTAGCCACAGCTTTCAGAGATAGCACAAACTGAAAGTTCATCTCACCCATTTCCACTGCATTACACACAAAATTGCACAAAGATATCTTTTCACACATTGGAGTTCCGCACATACACAGTTGAATAAACAGAGCAGAGAAATATACATTATAGTTAAGTAAATGCTGCCACATGAGATCACATTCTGTTCTGTAAACATTGAGGTACAGCAACACATTCTAATGCTGTTAAGTTGCTGGCAACATGTAGACCAACACTGGATAAGCAGATAGGACGGAGATGATTTCAATAAATACAGGACAAATGCCCCAGGACAGCAGTTTAAGTCATTAGAAAACTAAAAACATAAGGCAGCCACCAGTGTGGTCTCAAAGGTTGGCACAATGTTTGAGTTGGCCAAAGGCAATCTTGATTTGTATTGCACCTGAGCCCTGGTGTGTAGATCAAGCAGAGATATCTTGATTCATTGCTACATAGCATAGGCTATACCTCCCCGCTGTTATCAACTGACTCTTCCCTGACTTGGGTCAGCTCAATATTGTAGAATTAGCTCAGGCTATTAATGAGAATGCAATAAGTTGAATGGATCATCACTTAAACTGGCATCACATATCATCAGCACAGTGAAAATGTCCTCAATCTAAATTATCATGGCAAAAGCAATATGGGCACCATTGATATTGAAAACTCTACAACAAGGGTTCTAAACTATCATTGAATCCCTACAGTGCAAAAGGAGGCCATTTGGCCCATTGAACCTGCACCAACAACAACCTCACCCAGGCCTTTTCCAGTAATCTCATGTACTTATCCCGCTAGTTCCCTTGACACCAAGGATCAATTTAGCATGGCCAATCAACCTAACTGCATATTTTTGGGCTGTGGGAGGAAACCCACATGACACAGGGAGAATGTGCAGACTCTACACACACAGTGACTCAAGGCCAGGAATTGAACCCGAGTTTCTTGTGCTGTGAGGCAGTAGAGCTAACCACTGTGCCACCCTACTGGTAGAGTTACAGGTAGAGGTTTCCTGGGGTATTCCAACATCTTCTCCCAAAAAAAAAACAATAAAACCCTGGGATCAGCTCAGCTCTTACTGTCTGCTGATCAGTAGCCATCACTGCCAGCACCATATCACTCATGACCTGGCTAATCTCTCACCTTCCTCTCATGAATCTGAATTAATTTGCAAAGTCTCAACATGAAAACTAAACTGACGACGATATTTTAATACATGGTCCAGCTACTGGGGTAGGTGAGGACTTCAAGTGTGAATGCTTTACTAATTCAGCACTGCTTCTCCTGTTACAGCATGGGAAATGTTGCTCTCATTTCACATAACCTACTCCTCTGAAGCTGGGTTCTCAGCAATGACATTAATAAGAACAAAGCACCAGCCAGGATGAACATTGACAATTGACAAGAGTGCCTGCTTATTGCAGGTACCGCTAACATGTCAGAATTATTGCTCACCACTAGCAACATGATTCAAATTTAATAAGTAAAATGAAAATAATCATTACTGTTTCCTTTATAAATAAAAAAAACCTTTGTTGTGTTACAGGGGTCCACAAAATGTTTATCGCTTGGGGTACTCAGAAGTTAAAAAAATTGAACTCCTAGTCCAAAGTCAAAAAATTGCTGGAAAAACACAACGGGTCAGACAGCACCTATGAAGAGTTAATGTTCGAGTCCAATACGATTCTTGTTTAGAACCAATTCAAACAAGAGTTATATTACAGTCAAACCATTAATTTTGTTTCTCTCTCTGCAGCTGCTGCCAGACATGTTGAGTTTATCCAGCACTTTATTTTCTATTTCAGATATTCAGCAGCTGCAGTATTTAGTTATCATCCTACTCCAAGAAATGATAATAATCAGTAACTCTCTGTGGAGGCTGCAGATTTTACCAACCTCATCTATTTTAAGGCTGCCTATGTCCAATGTTCTGGCCTAATGCATAAGTTTTGTGCAATCAGTGACTGCGACAGAGAAGGGCAGTGCTGATTGTAGACTGCGCTCACCATCTAAAGTGTAGTACAACTCCCAAGCTCTTTCCTGGAATCCATCAACCTTAACACATGTGCTTATGGCAAGTTAACAATCTTCTGCAAGAGTCTCTATTCCTGCTCTTTCCCCAGTTTTGAGACATTGCAAAACACTGCACGTCGCATTTGTAATGCCCCTCGCTCACCCGAGAGATGAAAGAACTCCAACTTCAATAAGCAGAAAGAAGCCTCAAAGCATAATCAACTGAACAGCATTAGTCACATTTAAACATTAACAACTCTTTTAATTAACACAATTGAGCATTAAACAATAACACCAAAACATCAGTGCTAATAAATTCTTTTTTCACAGAGCAAACAAAACTGGAATAGCGCTAAAATTATCAGTTACCATCCCCACCTGCTGCTTTTAGCACCAACTTCTGTGGGTACTACAGCAATAAAGTGTTATTGAGGTTTATTTTCCACCTTTAAAAATACTGACAGTTTATAAGAGCGCTGTGATTTAAGTTGTCAATTTTAAAATGGAACAATTAAGTACAATGGAAGAAAGAACTTGTATGATCTCAGGGCATCCCAAAGTGCTTCACAGTTAGTGAAGTATTTTTGAAGTGCTGTCACTGTTGTAATGTAGGAAACAGAGGCCAATTTGCATACAGTTAGCTCACAAGCAGTAAAAATAATTTAGATAATCTGCTTTTTTTGGTGCTAGTTCTAGCTAAATGCTAACCAGAAGAACTTACACTCTTAATCAAATAAAGCTATATCATTTATACCCACCTGAGGACAGGCAAGAAGAAAATTGGTAAAGAGGAAGGAAAAAATATGATTAACCTTGCTGTGAGCAGGAGAAAAAAAACAATGACTTCCACACAGACCTTGTGGAGACTAAGTCACATCTCATCATATTGAGGATACCCTCCATCGTGTTGTGTGGCACTACCACCATGTTAAATGGGATAGACTCCAAACAAATCTAGCAACTCAAGATTGGGAATCCATGAGGCACTGTGGGACATCAGCAGCAGTAGGAATTGTATTCAGCAACAATCTGTAATTTCACAGCCCAGCATCGTATCACTCTACTATTATCACTAAGCCAGGGGATCAACTCCAGTTAATGAAGAGTACAGGAGAGCACATCAGGAGCAGCACCTACCTGGTGATGCTATAACATGGGACTACTGACATGCTAAACAGCAGAAGCAGTATGCAACAGATACAGCCGAGAGATCCCAAAACCAATGGGTCAGATCTAAGCTCTGCTGGCCTGCCTTGGTCCAGAATGATGACGTACAATTAAACAACCAATCCCTCACTTCCCTACCGATGATCTTGATGGGGCAACCCAGCACATCAGTGCAAAAGACAATGCTGAAGCTTCTGCAACCATCTTCAGCCAGAAACACGAGATGGATAATCTATTTTGGTTTCTCCCAAGGTTCCCAGTATTACAGGTGTCAGTGTTCAGCCGATTCAAGTTACTCCACGTGATATCAAGAAATGCAAGTGGCACAGGATTGGGCTGAGGCTACAAACTCTGACAACATTCTGGCAATAGTACTGACAGCCTGTACTCACGAATTAACTGCCTCCCTCAGTCAAGCTGTTCCAGTACAGCTACAACTTTGGCATTTACCCAGCAATGTGAAAATTGCTTTGGTATATACTCTTCACAAAAGGGCAAATCCAACCTGGCCAATTACAACTCTATTAGTCTATTCTAGATCATCAATAAAGTAATGAAGGGGTCATCAACAGTGCTATCAAGCAGCACTTGCTTAGCAATAACCTGCTCAGAGACACAGATCAATCATTTCAGTCCCAGGACATTGCTGTACAAGTTACCCTAGGTGTGTCCGAGGCCTAACCATCTTCAACTGTTTCACCAATGACCCTCATTCCATTGTAAGGTCAGAAATTTGGATGATCACATATGGTTGTACAATGTTCAGCACCATTCGGAACTCCTCGTTTGCTAAAACAAACGATATACACCAGGACCTGGACAATATTCAAACTCGGGTTTATAAGTGGCAAGTGACATTCGCACCACCCAGGTGCCACACAATTACCAACAAGAGGGTATCTAATCATTTCACTTTGCCATCGCCAAATCCCTACTAATCAACATCCTGGGGGTTTGCATTGACTAGAAACTCAAACAGACCAGCTGCAAAAATACTGTGGCTACAAGAACAGAGAAGACGCTGTGAATTGTATGGCGAGTAATTCACCCCTGACTCTCAAACCCTGTCCACCTTCAACAAAGTTCAAATCAGAAGTGTGGTGGAATGCTCTCCATTTGCCTGGATGAGTGCAGTTCCAACAACATTCAAAAAGCTCAGAACCATCCAGAACAAAGCAGTCCTCTTCACTGGCATTCTGTTTACCACCTTAAGTATTCATTCCCTCCACCACCAGAGCAAAGCAGCAGGTATGTGCACTATCAACAAGATGTACTACAGCAACGCAAAGGGTCCTTTGGCAGTAGCTTCCAGATCTGTGATCGCCAGCACTTAGAGGGACAAGGCCAGTAAATGCATACTGCCCCACCAAATCACTTACTGTCCTAGATCATAAATTTATTACCATTTCTTTTTGCTGTGGCTGGATCAAAATCCCAGAACTCCCTTTCTAACCACACTGTGGGTGTACCTACACCATAGGAACAGCAGCTGTTCAAGGAGATGGCACACCACTACCTTCTCAAGGGACATTAGGGATGGGCAATAAATGCTGGCCCAGACAGCGATGCCCACATCCTATGAGTGATTTTTTTTTTAAATGCTAGTTGTAATTTCATGTTGTCAATTCTTTGCAGTTCTCAAATACTGAGTTCCTATCTTGACAAAGCCATCCCTTGCTTAACTGGGGGGAAACATAAACTGGAAAAGTACTCTCTCGCATGCAAAGCCTTTCCAGGTACAATTGTCAGAAATCTAGGTACAACTTGCCTTGAGCCATGAAATATATAGCCCATTGAGGGGATGTAAAGCATGCAAGCAAAATACAAAAAAAAAGTCTCTAGTCCCATTTTTAATACAGAAAACACAGGCAGCAATTTCACGCATCATTAGATTTACATGCATCTGTTTGCTCAACTGGACATCCTTATTACATTTCAACATCAACCATTTGGCATGGCAGTTTATTTGCTTTCTTCAAGCAGTGGCATTTGAACAGAAATGAAAAGCTCACCCACAAAGAAAGAGGTAAGACTTTTATGTTGTTCTTGAAAAGGCTTTGCAACGTGGTTCAAGAGAAACACAGGGAGGATTCTGCAAGTACATCAGTTAGATGGCCAATGAAGATGTGTGATACAGGATTTATGTTGCTTATGTACTTCCTTTCTTGCTACACCTGACCTTTCCTTCAGAGCAGCCTTTTGGCTAAGATCAAGTATGGTATCGACATGCTGCGCTTGGTTGAAGTCACTAGGTTACATTTTTACTTCATTTGAAGCAATTTTTAAAAGCAGTATCTCAGCCTTTTGGTTAAGATGCAAATGAGATTAACCCTTGAAGGAGGAGCTATGCCTACTTCAATCAGCTTGGACCATGTAGAACAAGCCCATGACAGGAGGTGACAGCCCTGTCTTGTCAGCTTGAATCGGGAATGTCTCAACTTGTTGAGATTCTGAATTAGATTTGATTTGATTGAATTGGAATAAAAACAAAAAAAAAAATCAGAGTTCACAGGGACAATCAACGCTTGAGCTGAGGTCATAATTCCATGCAGCTATTTAATATTGTAAGGAACATCTCAAAGGAGAATTTAGCATGACCAATGCACCTAACCGGCACATCTTTTGGACTGTGGGAAGAAAATGGAGCATCAGAGAAAATCCATGCAGATATGAGAAGAATGTACAGAGGTCCCATACCTCTAAAGGGGGTGTATAAAATGTCACGGTCCATGATAAAATGCATCCGCTGTGTTCGCTGCCATACGTGGACATTCTTGGAGGCAGCACGTCTCCCGAAAGCCCATATATGCACAAAGTGTTTGGAATTGCAACGATTGAGGGCTCGGGTGAGGCAGCTGGAGCTGAGACTGGAGGATATGTTTATAGTCAGAGAGAACGAAGGGCTAATGAACAGAGACCACAGTCCAGAAGGGGCCCCAGGGCCTATGAGGAGGGATGGGTGGGTAACAGATAGGAAGTTGAAAAAGAAAAGGAGTCACGGCACTAAGATCACCCCAGAGGAGGCATCCCAGAGCATCAAGGGTGGGGCAACAGCTGAGGTAGAGAGTGCAAGGGAGGGGGATCTAAATGCCCCAGAGGACGGTAGGAGTGAGGGATGTGAGATAGTGGTGGGGTTGAGAAAGTCAAGGGGATCGACAGGCGGTTCTGTGGGCAAAAGCGGGACTCCAGGATGGTAGTCTGCCTCCCTGGAGCAGGGGTCCAGGATGTTACGGAGAGGGTAGAGGGTATTCTGAAGGGTGGAGGGGCTAAGACTGATGTAATAGTCCACGTGGGAGAGAAAGATGTAGGAGCAAAGTGCAGGGGGGATATACGTAGGCAGTTCAGGGAGTTGGGGACTCGGCTGAAGTGTAGGGCCTCCAGGGTGGCATTCTCTGGGCTACTGCCGATGCCTGGGAATGACAGGGTTAGAAACAACGAGGTGCTCCAACTCAATGCGTGGTTGAGGGATTGGTGTAGGGTGGAGGGATTCAAATTCTTAGACCATTGGGAAGTCTCCAGGAGGGAGGGGCATCTATACAAGAGGGACGGGGAACAGTTGTCTGGGAAGGGCACTCATACTTTAGCTGGGAGGTTAGCTGGAGTGTTTCGGCAGGGTTTAAACTAACATGGAGGGGGGGTGGGGAGATAGAGGGAACTTGGAGTGGGAGAGAGATGGGAGACAGGGTAACTCCAGAGAGTAGGAGGGAAGATCAGAGAGTGCCTGAGGGCCTTGCATTAAAACTGTGTTTTAATGCAAGGAGTGTGACTGGCAAAACAGATGAACTGAAGGCAATAATGTTTGAGAGGAAGTTAGAAGTGGTGGCGGTGACTGAGACGTGGCTAAAGGAAGGGCAGGATTGGCAATTGAATATTCCGGGGTATAAGTGTTTTAGACATGATAGAGGTGGTTTGAGGAGAGGAGGGGGAGTGGCGTTATTAGTTAAGGATCACATCATAGCAGTGCAGAAGGAGGGTGGTATGGCTGAGTTAGGAATTGAGTCGCTATGGGTGGAGTTGAGGAATAGGAAGGGAGAGGTTACTATGTTGGGTGCGTACTACAGACCGCCCAACAGTCCGCGGGCCGTGGAAGAAGGGATATGTAAGGAAATTTTAGATAAGTGTAGGAAGAATAGGGTAGTTGTAATGGGAGATTTCAATTTCCCTGGGGTAGATTGGAAGGTGCCGAGAGCGGAAGGTGCGGACGGGGAGGAATTTGTACAGTGTGTTTTAGAAGGGTCCTTGGAGCAGTATGTGGATAGCCCGACTAGAGAGGGGGCTATACTGGATCTGGTTCTGGGGAATGAGCCAGGGCAGGTGGTTGACGTTGTAGTAGGAGAGCATGTGTCTAATAGTGACCACAACTCTGTCTGCTTTAGGGTATTAATGGAAAAAGATGAAGTCTGCCCTAAGGGGAGGGTGTTAAACTGGGGGAGGGCTAGATATAGCCAGATTAGGCAGGATCTTAGGGATACCGACTGGGATAAGCTGTTCGAGGGTAGGTCGACGCTGCACATGTGGGAATCTTTCAAGAGAAAACTAAAATTTTTGCAGGATAGACACTTGCCGGTAAGGAGAAAGGATGGGAAGGGTAGGATTAGAGAACCAAAGAACAAACAAAGAACAAAAAACAACATAGCACGGGAAACAGGCCCTTCGGCCCAACGAGCCCGCGCCACCATCCTAACGTCTTAATGACATATAGAGACCAATATAGGGACAATTTGTTACCCAATCAGCCTAAGAGCACATTTTTGGGATGTGGGTTACTAGGGATGTTGAGGACTTGGTCAGGAAGAAGCGGGAGGCGTATGTTAGATCCAGGCAATTGGGGACAGAGGCAGTGCTGGAAAAATATAGAGAGTGTAGATGGGATCTTAAAAGGGGTGTCAGAAAGGCAAAAAGGGGCCACGAAATGGCTTTAGCAGGTAGGATTAAGGAAAATCCTAAGGCATTTTACTCCTATGTAAGGAGCAAAAGGATGGTTAGAGGGAAGATTGGACCTCTCAGGAACAGAGGAGGGGATCTATGCTTAGAGCCTGAGGGGATGGGGGAGATCCTGAATGAATACTTTGCGTCGGTATTCACACGGGAGAGGGGCCTGATATCTGATGCCGGCTTTGAGGATTTTGAGGACCCGTTAAAGGAAATAATCATTACGAGGGACGAAGTGTTGGGGCTTTTAGGTAGCATAAAGACTTATAAAGCCCCGGGGCCTGATGGTATTTATTCCAGGCTGCTAAGGGAGGTAAGAGATGACATTGCTAGGCCTCTGACGCATATCTTTGTCTCTTCTTTGGACACAGGTGAGGACCCAGAGAACTGGAGGATTGCAAATGTAGTACCGTTGTTTAAAAAGGGTCAGAGGGATAATCCAGGGAACTATAGGCCGGTGAGCTTGACTTCAGTTATAGGTAAGCTAATGGAGAGGATCCTCAGGGACAGGATGTATGAACATCTGGAGCGCTACGATCTGATCAGGGATACGCAGCATGGCTTCGTTAAGGGGAGGTCGTGCCTTACGAATCTAGTGGAATTTTTTTGAAGAGGTGACAAAAACGGTTGATGAAGGACAAGCCGTTGATGTCGTCTACATGGATTTCAGTAAGGCGTTTGACAATGTTCCCCATGGTAGGCTGATAAAAAAGGTGAAGGCGCATGGGATACAGGGCCAGGTATGTAGATGGGTTGAGAACTGGCTTGGGAGAAGTAGACAGCGGGTAGTAGTTGAAGGCTCTTTTTCCAACTGGAGGTCAGTCACTAGTAGTGTGCCACAGGGCTCAGTAGTAGGACCTCTTCTATTTGTGATTTATATAAATGACTTGGAAGAGGGGGTAGGTGGTGTGATCAGCAAATTTGCTGATGATGCTAAGATACTTGGATTGGCGGGGACTGAGGAGCAGTGCCAGGCAATACAACAGGACATAGATAGGCTGGTAGATTGGGCAGATAGATGGCAAATGGAATTTAATCCGGATAAATGCGAGGTGATGAATTTTGGCCGGAATAATGTAGAGGGGAGTTATAGGATAAAAGGTAAAACTATCCGGAGTATAGAGATGCAGAGAGACCTGGGGGTGCAAGTTCACAAGTCTCTGAAGGTGTCAGTACAGGTGGAAAAGGTGATAAAGAAAGCGTATGGTATGTTAGCCTTCATAGGAAGAGGTATAGAATACAAGAGTAGGAGTTTGATGTTGCAAGTGTATAGAACGTTGGTTAGGCCTCACTTGGAGTACTGCGTCCAGTTCTGGTCGCCGTACTACCGGAAGGATGTGGAGTCCCTGGAGAGAGCGCAGAGGAGATTTACCAGGATGCTGCCTGGTATGGAAGGGCTGTCTTACAAGGAAAGGTTGAACGTACTGGGGTTGTTTTCCCTTGAAAGACGTCGGCTGAGAGGGAATCTATTAGAGGTATATAAGATTATGAGGGGTATAGATAGAGTAAATGGTGGTAAGCTTTTTCCACCATTAGATTCGGATAGAACGAGGGGTCATGGCCTTAGGGTGAGGGGGGCTATGTATAAGACTAATATTAGAGGGCATTTTTTCACACAAAGGGTAGTGGGGGTGTGGAATGCACTACCGAGTAAGGTGGTGGGAGCAGGCACGCTAGGGTTGTTTAAGGTCTCTTGGACAGCCACATGAGCGGTCTGCAGATAGAGGGATATAGGAGGACTGTTTAAATACTTTATTTGTTTCCACAGGCTATTCGGTCCACCTTGTTGACAAACAAGGCGCATGCATTCGGCAGGTCGTGCGAGGGCTGCTCTTGGATGTTACTTCAGGAGTGGCCTAGTGCTTCACGTCGTTAGTGTGTGCTTAAACTGGACCATCTGATGGGCAACATGACAGCTCAGAGACTATCGCTGTTGCTGTGCAGACACATGGATTTGAGCCTGTGTCTGCGGGAGTTTGCGCGTTCTCCCAGTGGTTGTGTGGATTTTCTCTGGGTGCTCCGGTTTCCTCCCACATCCCAAAAGTGTGCTCTTAGGCTGATTGGGTAACAAATTGTCCCTATATTGGTCTCTATATGTCATTAAGACGTTAGGACGGCAGCGCAGGCTCGTTGGGCTGAAGGGCCTGTCTCCCGTGCTGTGTCGTTCTTTGTTCTTTGTACTCCACACAAGCTGTAACCCAAGCCAGGAATCAAACCCAGATCCCTGGCGCAATAAGGTAGCAGAGCTAAACACTGTCACCATGCTGCCTTCTACACACTCCACCTTCTGCCACTTTTCCCCCGTCCCTTTCCCTATCCACATCTCTCTGTTCCCCCTCCCCAATCCCACTTACTCCTTCTCCCCAAGTCTCTCTCTCTCCCTTCTCTCTTCCCTTCCCCTTTACTCCTCTGGATGTACTGCATAACTTGATCTAAATGAAAAAAATCTGAATAAATTCAGATATTATTTAAGTAATTAATTTCCTTGTACTTTTCAACACAGTTCGCTGAGTGTATTGGACAGCTTTGAGCACACTAATAACATTTAGTACCCTAGATGCCTTTGAGTATCTTTTGCCATTTGATGTCAAAGGTGGCAAAGAGCTGCAGATCTGCACTCAGATTCATTCCAAATTAGAACATTTGATCTCAAAAAATTGTTAATAGTTTTTGAGTGCAGTGAGTCCAAAGACTATGTCAAAATGTTCAGGTAGGGTAATTAATGCTGCCCAAGAAAAGGAATGCAGATTGATTGGCAAATCAACCTGACTGGCTGAGACGTTGCCATGGGGAATATACCAGAGAATCGCTATCCTACATTATTAATTCAAAGAAGGTTGGAATAATGGGACATACTTCTTTTGGCTGAGGGGGTCAGGATCCTATGTATGAATATATGTTGCTTCTAGCAAGCATAAGTGAGCTACATTGTGAGCCCAACTGATAATCTTAAATTGATGGTATAATTCTTAGGACACCCAGGATTATTCAGCAAATGCTGGCCAATTGCATCATCACATCTAACATTAGACATTATGTTCTGGGTTTTGCAAGCACGGATTCGCTGTGTACCTAAAGCTGAAGGGATTTGATGTGATCTACCAGTTGTCAGGACTTAGGCCTATGTACTTGGCATCGCATTGGCACTGAAATTCATTCACCATTTGCGTGATAGGCAGAATGTCTTTTTGACTTGATGGCAGCATCTTGCCAGTGGAAAATAGTATTTGTCCTGTGACTGCATGGTAGCAGCATGAAACAGTTTGGTCCACCTGTTGCTCAAATATTTGAGATAGACTAGGCACTTTTCAGGTTTCAAAGTGATTCCCTTAGGTCCATGAGTATGTACGATATATAACAACCAATGATCTCATCTATTGTCAAGATAATTTTGATGCACTCCATTACAGTATCAAGCTTGCACAGTGAACAAATGGTCCTAATTATGAGACTACTAGTAAGGTCAATCTTGTAGCACGTGGAGTTCTAGGAATCCTGATGTGTACACTGACTAGTAAAGGTAAAAATCTCGTAGTATGAGAGCCCATTAACAGATTTCTCAACTGGCATGTCAAGGAGAAGGAGCTCATTAGGCTGCTCCATTTCATAGCTGAATTTGAGCATGGGATGGAGTGCGTAATGAAATTCTAATATGTAGCTGCAGATTCAAACATAGTAAATGGGTCATCTACTTATCAGAAACATGCAGTTGGTAGGAAGATCTGGGATCATTCCATCAAAAACATATTTCTCAAAGAAAACAATAAAATTGTTGGCGAGAGATAGCCCATACTTGCAAAAATCAGCATATAATGTGGAAGCATTGGAGAGAGTACAGGGGAGATTTACCAGGATGCTGCCTGGTTTAGAGGGTAGGTCTTATGAGGAAAGGTTGAGGGAGCTGGGAGCTTTCTCTTTAGAGTGGAGGAGGATGAGAAGTGATTTAATAGAAGTTTATGAGATGATGAGGGGAATAGATAGAGTAGATGTTCAGAGATTATTTGCTTGGATGGATATGGCTGTCACTAGGGGACATAGCTATAAGGTTCACGGCGAGAGATATAGGAGAGATGTCCGAGGTAAATTCTTTACTCAGAGAGTGGTCAGAATGTGGAATACACTCTCTGTTGTGATAGGGGAGTCAGACACTTTAGGAACTTTCAAGCAATTGTTGGATAGGCACATGGAGCACGCCAGAATGATAGGGAGTGGGATAGTTTGATCTTGGGTTCGGACATAACTCGGCACAACAGAGGGCTGAAGGGCCTGTACTGTGCTGTACTGTTCTACGTTCTATGTTCTATAACGGCCTGGAACTTCTGGGCTCTAGAACATCCCAACTGTTGGGTACCCCAAAGATGTGCTAGGGAACTCCTGCCGTTACTTTCCCCAGTTAAAGATTGCCTGACAATTGCTCAGGAAGTTCAAACGTCCAATGGGCACTTGCCCTGCAGTCGGAAACATTCAGAAGTACAATTTAAATTACAAACTTCGAACAATTCTAACTGTCTTACAGTAATAGTTACCTAGGAAACATTATATAAATTAAAATCAAGTCAAAATCCTAGGTAAATATCGTACTGACCACCTCCCGCCCACCCAGCTCCCCCATTCCCTGACCACCACCTCAATGATTCCTCAACTACCTGACCCCAATGACCACTACCTCACTGACCTTCCTGACTTCCAAAATGACCACCACTTCAACTGACCAATGATTGACCCTATCCGAGGTCATCCAAATCCTCACTAACCACCCAACCTCCCGCCAATGACCACACTACTGCCATCTGTTGACTGACCACTTGACCCTGACACCTACCCTCATACTCCCCGCCACTCCTTCACTCCTGACCACCCAAACCTTACAAACCTGCTCCATGTTTGGCCGGACCTTTAACCTTAATGGCTTTACAGAAGTAGGTGTGCAAAAAAAAAAAAAGGGACTGATTCTGCTGCCTAACCTGAGGGCTCCTACCCTACACACAATTCTCACCCAACCAGTGTCGGAAGGTTGGACAAGAAAGGATTGGCTGGATTTCCAAGTAAATGACTAGGACCAAGATGGCAATCGGACTCCGAGTGCCACTCCATCCAATGACTCATGTTGAATGTGTTCCATAATTGGTCAGCACTTGCTGACCAATCTCAAGGGTGCTAAGAATTACTCGAACAACCAATTTAAGATTATCAGTTGGATCAACAAAGTAGCTCGCTTATGCTTGCTTGAAGCTACACATTTTCATATTCAAGGACCAGACTTATATAGGCAAAATATGTCAAGACATTTAACATTTTTTGAATAAATGAAACAATGGGAGTGGGTAGGTGACAGTAGTACCCTGCTGCATGCCCCATGGCAAAGTCTCAGTGCCCACTTGCCAACCACATGCTTGCTCTCATGCAGTATAAACTGTTGCTCACTTTGAAATTTGGCACTAGTGTGTCTGGTGAATGCAAGACAAAAGGTTCAACAACATGTTTCTTTTCTCAACAATATTCAACAAAGAAGCTATTCTCATTACCTTTTGTGTGAAAAGATATTTCCTGATTTCACTTCTAAGTCACTTAGCTCTATTTTTATGATTATGCTCCTTGCTCTTGATCCCACCACAACAGGAAATAGAATTCTGTAGCCACTGTATTGAATTCTTTGATTAGATCAGCCATTAACCAGATAAACATAAGAGATTATAAGTCAAGTTTATGCTATCTGCTCTTCAAATCACACAAGTAATACATTCAGGAGAAGTAAAGTGGTTTCATGTTTGCTTTTTTTTGGGTACAAAAGTGTTACCACAGTCAGTGAGCAAAGAGATGATTAAAAGTAGTATGCTTTAACTAGATCCATCATTGCTTCATTAACAGTGCCCTGCAGTGGAATATTATAAACTGAGTCCTTCACTTTCATTCAGCTTTTCAACTTTTGGCCCATCCATCACTCATCATATTTCTCTTTCAAGTGTGTCTACAAATTTTCAGATTTTGACTCTGAAATTCCCATTGGTGCTCAACACACAATCCTTTGATTCCTTGACTGAATAATTGAGACTGTTTTTTCTCCCTTTTTTTAAAAATAAAGCACACAGAGAATAAAAATCTGTCGATCCTGAATTTCAAAATACTTGCTCAGTAATTAGATGTTAAAGAATAAGTTCTTTCATTGCGTAACTGATTTATTAGAATAGAAAGAAGCCACAGTTGAAAGCCAAGGTTAACATCCCATGTTGTTTCTACATTTGAATCAATATTTCTGTGAAAACTTTACCTCTCCAATGTATCCATAACACCCTCTTAGTTATAAGGAGAGGCCAGATAGACTTTTTTCTCTGGAGTGTAGGAAGGTTAAGGGTGATCTTATAGAGATCTATAAAATAATAAGGGGCATAGATAAGATAAATAGGGGAAGGGAGGGGAGCCAAAACTAGACAGCATAGGTTTAAGGTGGGAGGGGAGATTTATGAAAGGGGCTGTGGGCAACTTTTCACATAAAGGGTAGCGAATGACTGGAACAAGCTGCTACAGGCAGTAGTAGAGGCAGGTACAATTTTGTTTTTTAAAAAGCATTTAGTGGGTACAAAGGGTTATGGGCCAATGTGAGCAATTGGGACTAGCTTAGTGGGTGAAATGAACAAGTTGGGCCGAAAGGCCTGGTTCCATGCTGTAACCTCTATAACTCTATGACCCTCCTTACTTAAAAGGAGCAGTGCAGTCTCCAGTTATCTTAAAGGAAACCACCCCTTGGATGATTTCCTTCTTTGGTCATTTTTCTACTCATATTCATATTTTACAGGAAAATTGAAAATTACTCCCATTAGATCAGTAGCTTTCTTGCTATAAAAAAATGGAACTTACAGCTGCCTACGATACTTTCCATAAAAAATTAATTTGGACAAAAATGGAACAAATATTCTATTATACAGAATCCTCATCATATCTGTTTGAAAGGTCATCGACTCCCTCAAAGCAAGGAATGCATCTGGAAGTGCGGAATACTACCTGAGCTACTCCTGTATGGAAAATCCCATCTGCTGCCATACCTGCATGACCTCCTCCTCCGATAAGGGTCTGCTCCACAAGATGTAGTTAACACAAACATCATCACATTACTTAAGAACAAAGGCAATCAAGGGGATTGCAATAGCTTCTGGGTTATCTAATTCCTCAGCATCACTGGGAAGGTCTTTGCCAGAGTCATTCTAACAATTTGAATATAACTGGAGCCACAGTGTAGCTTCAGGATAGGCAGATCCACGGTAGATATGATCTTTTCCCTTTGTCAGCTACAAGAGGAGAGCGGAGTGTAGTAAACGGCACTCTGCTTTTGTGCATCTGACACCATGGGCAGGATGGACTTCCAAAGGCTACGAGAAAAAATTTACTCTCCTCCCAAGGTTTGCAGTTTTATACGGTCTTTCCGTAACATACATGGTATGATGATATTCACTTTGATGGCTCACCTCCTGACAGTTTCAGACTTTTTAAAAATAGCTTGCCTCTGTCTTTTCCCTCTGTCTTATGGATTTCAGTAAGGCGTCTGACAAAGTCCCTCATGGGAGGTTAGTTGAAAAGGTCAAGGCTCATGGGTTACAAGGACAGGTAGCTAGATGGATAAGTAACTGGCTTGGTAATAGGAGACAGACAGTAATAGTGGAAGGGTGTTTTTCTAGCTGGAGGTTAGTCACTAGTGGTGTGCCGCAGGGCTCAGTATTGGGACCTCTTCTATTTGTAATATATATAAATGACTTGGAAGAGGGAGTAAGTGGAGTGATCAGAAAGTTTGCAGACGATACAAAGATGGCTGAACTTGCGGATAGTGAGGAGCATTGTCAGGCGATGCAGCAGGCCATAGATAGGCTGGTAGCTTGGGCAGATAGATGGCAGATGGAATTCAATCCTGATAAATGTGAGGTGATGCATTTTGGGTGAAAGAATGTAGGGGAGAGGTATATGATAAAGGGTAGACGTACTAAGAGTACAGAAATGCAGAGGAACCTGGTGCAGGTGAACAAGTCTCTGAAGGTGGCAGAGCAGGTGGAGAAAGTTGTGAAGAAAGCATATGGTATGCTAACCTTTATAGGGAGGGGTATAGAGTACAAGAGCTGGCCTTTAATGTTGCAGTTGTATAAAACGTTAGTTAGACCTCATTTGGAATACTGCGTCTAGTTCTGGTCGCCTTACTACTGGAAGGACGTGGAGACTCTGGAGAGAGTGCAGAGGAGGTTTACCAGGATGCTGCCTGGTATGGAAGGTCTGAGTTACGAGGAGATGTTAGGCAAATTGGGACTGTTTTCCTTAGAAAGACGTAGACTTAGAGGAGATCTGATAGAGGTGTACAAGATTATGAGGGGTATAGATAGAGTAAACAAGGTTAAGCTTTTTCCTAGGATGGACTCAAATAGCACGAGGGGTCACGGGCTTAGGGTGAGGGGGGTAAGGTATAATTTGGATGCTAAAGGGAGTTTTTTCACACAGAGGGTGGTGGGGGTATGGAATGCGCTGCCAAGTAAAGTGGTGGAGGCAGACACTCTGGAGTTATTTAAGAGATACTTAGATGGGCACATGAACAGAATGGGAATGGAGGGGTATAGAAAACTGATTTAAAATAGGGATCATGAGCCTTGGGAGTCCCTGGGAAGTGTGTAAATAGATGATGATACTGATGTATTTGTTTTTATCCTACAGGTGCTTTAGTCCACCTTGTTGTCTAACAAGGGGCATACACACGATGGGTCGTGAGAGGACTGTTCTTGAATTTTCAAGAGTATTCTTGTGTTTCACGTCATTGGTGTACACTTGACCTGGTCCATTTGATGGGCAACACACAGCTCAGTGACTATCGCTGTGCTGTGCAAATACATGGATTTGGGCCTGTTGACTGTGGGAATTTGCTCATTCTCCCTGTGCTTGCATGGGTTTTCTCCGGGTGCTCCAGTTTCCTCCCACATCCCAAAAATGTGCTTAGGCTAATTGGCAAAACAAATTCTCCCTAAATTGTCTCAAATTTGGTTTTTAATCCATAGATCTATAAACATAGGCAGGGATCGCGGGTAGAGGTGGGAACATTGAGGTGGCGGCGGGAACATCGGGGTGGCGGCGTGGGCTCGTTGGGCCGAAGGGCCTGTTTCCCGTGCTGTTTTGTTCTTTGTTCTTTGTTCCTGATCTATGCTTCCCTGTCAACATGGAAGGTACTTGCACACATGATCAACAGGAAACTCCTCAACCTAACAACTCCAAAAGCCAAAACAGAAGATTTTCCCCCCGAGGAGGAGTGCAGGTCAGTCAGGAGATTGGTGGTAAATTTCTCTTTGGTATTCGACTTTGTCTCAGAAATTCCACTTATTGCCAGCAGCCAACACCTTAATGCAATATTATTCCATTATCATTGCTACATGAAAAAATGTGCTGGAAATATATTAATTGGCTGCTAGAAGCTACACATCTCTATTTTTTTGAGTTTTATAAAATAATCTCTTTCCTCAATATTGTGGGGTGTGTGGAGCAAGTTGCTAGTTTGCATGATGACTGTCCATTTGTTGTATTCCTTCAAGTGAGAGCTGAATCTGTTTTTGATTGGGGCACTTGATCTGCTTTTATTGAAGCATGTAACCAATACAATAAAACAGGTGATCTCAAGAACCAACTTCAATCACCTGAGGGGGTCAGAAATACATTTTCCAATCTTTTTTCCCCTGACTGGTCTGTCTTTTGCTGGTTCCAGGTGAGTGGGGAGATTGTATATAGAGGCAATCACAACTGTTCAGATCTGACTGGATACAGCATTGTGCATTTTTTTCAATTTTCTTTCACATGTTCGTAATCTCTATCTTAGTAAAAGGGTGATATATTATGGAATATATTAACAGTAGGGGTCTTGGAAGACGACATATTTTTGAAGTGATTTTCTGAGGAAATTGATACAAGCGGTTCCAGATTCACAAGTTTAAAAATTGTTAAGTTTGCGAAGCTGGACTAATTGAACCAAATGTTTTCTCTGCCCAAAACATGACTTTCAGTGAACAGAATAGTGTGTGCGCGCACGTGTGGAAAAGAGAAACACAAAATGGTTTAATTGACGGTAAAAATTCTTATGGAAATAGCTAATCAATCCCTCTGCAGCAGAGAAGGTCTGACCTGGTATTCTGTAACTGGTGACCATGAAGTGCAGGATCCATGATGCTAGTGACAATGTTTCTCCAATCCTAGAATTCCATCCTACAGCTTGTGCATTTGAAGACTCGACTATCTGTGCCATAGTCAACAGCTTGCTTGAGCTTAGCTGTGAAAGACCTCTTGTGGCAAAACGCCAACAATTTATTCAAATGAGAAGATGAATAATAATGAAAATAATAATTTTGTGTTCTGCAGCATTTTAATAATGCACCTCTTCATTTGAAAGATAATTCACTATGGAGTATCAAAGAAGTGGTGTTACAAGAGAACTATTACATACAAAAAAAAATGAAAGGCTTCCATCTGCCAGGTATTATCACAAGACATGCAATCTTCAGGTTTGAAATCATGCTTTCGTTATTATGATTTACAAACACAAAAATGTTATCCCTAATGATTTTTAAAACAACTTGACCAAGTGGAGCTTATGAAGATTTGAACAGTGGATTACTGATATAAATTGAGTACTGCATGATTAAATTTCATTTACTTTTTATCCACCACAATTCCTTCGCCTACATTAGCACGTTTTTACAGTTCTTTACTCTCCAAAGTACAGATGAGTAAATTCTCTCTGGAAAGATCACACCTTTCAGAACTTCCATACAACAGATAATACTAAATACATTTCACGGATCTGGTTCTGCACTTATCAGTACATCTCAGATACGGTTAGAAATTGGAAGCATTCCTTCAGCTTGCCAAATTTACCCTGTAACCAAATGTGCATATGTTTATGGCTTGCATCTATTGTCGATAATAACAAATAATCAGGCATATCTTCAAAGTGAGCATGGTACTAGATAGAAAAATTGAAAATGTTATATTCACCAGCATGACTTTGTGATAATTTTCACCTTCTCTTCTTTCTAATAATATAGTATAAAATATATAATATATATAGTATATTTTTTGAAAAGTACTAATATTTCAAGAAATGCTCAATCACTAAACTGAAATACATGCACTACTTCTGGATTTGCTCCACAGATGAGAGAGTAAAGGGTTGTATGTGAAGTCAGGGTAAATACATAGATAGGTGTAATGAATCACCTCTTGCAACAGCACATTCTCCTGTTAAGGCAAGCAGAAGATACTCAACCTGAAATTAGAGTCACAATTCCACTGCTGACTGTACAGTGGCTGCACTTCAAAAATATTTCTTTGGCTGTGAAGCACTTTGGAACATCCCGTCTTTGTGAAAGATGCTATATATACACACACAAATTCATTTTTATTTCATGGTGGTAGAGATGGTCATCAAGCTGTCACCAGGATCTGGTAGATCAGAAACACCAATGCCAATGAGAGGGAATAGTTAGCGCAACAATGTTATTCCAAATGGAGATTTCCAAGTCCAGCATGGGTAAAGGTGAAGGCTGCAAGAATGTTTCCTTAAAGCTGCAGGTGATCAATTGGCCATCTTTTGAATTATAGTTAGGAGGCATTAGTACAGTGGCATTATTACTTGACTAGTAATCCAGAGACCCAGGGTAATGCTCTGGGGATGTAGGTTCGGATCACACTATGGCAAATGGCGGAATTTAATCTCAATAAAAAAAAAATGGAATTAAAAATCTAACAATGACCATAAAACCATTGTCGATCATCATAAAACTCATCTGGTTCACTAATGTCCTTTAGGAAAGGAAACCTCTTGTCCTTACTTGGTCTGATCTACTCCAGATCCACAGCAATGTAGTTGACTCTTAAGTGCCTTCTAAGGAGGCTCCAATCAATTATGTTCATTCAAGTCAAAAAATAAATAAAACTGGGCAGACCACCTGGCATTGGAAACGATAAAGACATTTGCAGATCTGTCAACCCTGCAAAGTCTCCCTTATTTACATCTGGGGATTTGTGCCAAAACTGGGAGAGTTATATCATAGACTAATCAAACAACAGCCTTATATATTCATACCTGTGGAAACCTTGCAGACAATGTCCTAGACATCACCATTCCTGGATATGTCCAGTTTCACTCATACGACAATCCCAGCAGAGGTGGTAAGATGATATACAGAGTTTCTGTGGGGGTCCAGTAGACCAAAGTCTCATGGCACCAGGACAAACATGAACAAGGAAACCTCCTGCTAATTACCATGAATTGTTGCCACTTGGCTGATGAATCAGTTTGGAAGAAACACCATTTGGAAGAAAACTGAGAGTGGCAAAGGTGCAGAATGCACTCTGGGTGAGACTTCAATGTCCATTACCAAACATGGCTCAGTAGTACCAAGCTGGTTGAGTCCTAAAGAATGTAGCTGCTAAACTGGGCCTAGAGCAGTTGTTGAGGGAACCAGTAAGGAAAAACAGACTTGACCTCATCCTCACCAATCTGCCTGCTGCAGCTGCATCTGTCCATGATGGTATTGGTAAGAGTAATTACTGCACATTCTTGTGGAAACAAAGTCTCATCTTCACGTTGATGTTACCCTCTACCGTGCTAAATGAAATGAACATCAAACAGATCTAGCACTTCAAGTCTGGGCATCCTTGAAGCACTGTGGCCATCAGCAGCAATGGAACTGTACTCAACCACAATCTAAAACCTCATCGTCCGGCATATCTCCACTCTACCATCATACTATCAATGCTGGTTCAATGAAGAGGACAGCATGCCAGGAGCAACACCCAGCATTTGTAAAAATGACACGTCACCCTGGTGAAGCAACAACACAAAATTTCTTGCATGCCAAACAACATAAGCAGCAAGCAATAGACAAAGCTAAGTGATTCTACAACTAATGGATTAGATTTAAGCTTTATAGTCCTGCCACATCCAACCACGAATGGTGATAAACAATTAAACAATTCACTGGAAGAGGAGGCTCCACAAAATAAGCCTATCCTCAACGATGGAGGAGCCCAACACATCAGTTCAAAACATAAGGCTGAAGCATTCATAATAATCTTCAACCAGAATGGTCTAATTATATCCCGTCTTTGCCGATGAATTCCGGTAAATACCTTTAGAAGAAGAGGCGACCATATTGAGGCATCACGGATTCTCAGAAGAGCTTGACAGAATAGATGAGAGACTGATTACCTCCTTGGTGGGAAGAGTATGTGTGCAGAAGGACATGATCTAAGAGTAAGGGCGTGGCCCATTGAAGATGATGTGGATGATCCATCTCGGCATCCTTCAAGGTCCCAGCCTAACAGATATTAGTTTTCAGCAAATTTGAAACTCCATATGATATCAAGAAATGGCTGATGATGTTGGATACTGCAAAGGCTATGGTCCTGATAATATTCCAGCAATAGTGCTGAAGATGTGTGTTCCAGACCTTGCTATGTCCCTAACCAAAACACTGGAACCTATCCAACACTGTGGAAAATTGGCCAGATATGTCTTTTTACACAGGAAACAGGACAAATCCAACTCAGCTAATTACTGCCCCATGAATCTACTCTTGATTGTCAGTACAGTAATGGAAGGGGACATCAACAGTGCTATCAAGCAGCACTTACTCAGCAATAACCCGCTCATGGAGACTCACTGTGAAAATCCTCTAGTCACCATTCTGGCAGCTGCTCAGGTACACAGAGAGAACTTAGAATGGCCGATTCACCTAACCTGTGGGACCGAATCCAAAGCATCCAGAGGAAACCCGTGCAGACATGGGGAGAACATGCAAACTCCACACAAACAGTGACCCAAGCTAGGAATCGAACATAGGTCCTTGGAGCTATGAGGCCGCAGTGCTAACCACTGTGCCACCATGCCGTCCTAGGCCCAATCTGCTTCATCAATGACCTTCCTTCTATCATTAGGTCAGAAGTGGGGATGTTTACTGATGACTGTGTAACGTTCAGTACCATTCATAACTCCTCAGATACTGAAACAGTCCATGTCCAAATGCAGCAAGATATGGACAACATCCAGGCTTGGGCCGACACTCTAAGTAAAATTTGCATTTCACAAGTAACAGGCAATACCATTCCGATAAGAGAGGATCTAATCATCGCACCTTGATGTTCAATGGCATTACCATCGCTGAATGCCCTACCAAGGGTGACCATTTAACAAAAACTCAACTGGACTAGCCATATGAATACTGAGCTGCTCTGGTAGCAAGAAAAACTAGGAATCCTGCAGCATGTAACTCACCTTCTGACTCTCCAAAGCCTCTCCACATCTATGAGGCTTAAGTCATGAGTGTAAGGAGTATTTTCCACTTGTTTGAATGAGTCCAGGTCCAACAATGCTCAAGAAGCCCAACACTATTCAGGGCAAAACAGCCTGATTGATCAAACTCCCTCCCTAACAGCATTGTGGGTGCACCTTCATCTCAGGGACTGCAGTGGTTGAAGAAGGCAGCTCATCACAATCTTCTCAAGAGCAACTAGAGATGGGCAATAAATGTTGACCTGGTTAGTGATGTACATATCTTATAAATAAAAATCTTAAAAATTGATTGCAATTCCAGCCCAAATTTCTGCTCCCCCACAGGCCCAACCCCTTGGATAGAATTTTCAGCAACCAGATTTTCTGCTGCCACCCAAGTCAATGGATTTCGAATGATTCATTTCATTTACCAACCCCTCTATGATGGGACCTTCTCTCCACCCTCTCCCAACCATGAGTTCTTGTTTCAGTATACTTAGACGTCTTTTTCTCAAAACATCTGCTCAAACCATTCCTGGTATTGAGAAACATCAATAACAGGATAAATAGTTACTGCATTTTTCATTTTTTTTTCACCATATAGAGCTGCTTTTGTAAATAAAGCATGGCCGCAATTCAAAGTGTCTAATATTCCTCCATAAGATATGAGGAAGCAGCTGGAAGCATATAGGCTATATAGCCTCAACTAAACAGCAACTTCAGAGTCAGTAATCTACTAATCCATATTACAAATCCTTAACACAGGTCAATGAGAAATGCTCTGATAAGTAATCTGACTTTTTTCTTACCTTATTATCTTCTCTGTTTGCATTTTGTTTATCCAACTAATATCATGCAGCCATTGTTGTCACATAATCATCAATGTTTTAGCAACAAAAATTTAATAAACAACTAAGAAACAAAGAGCTGAGATTAAAACTGGTTATTTTTTAAACAATGTATTTATTCACAAAATGTGGGCATCATTGACAAAGCCAGTATATACTGCCCATTTCTAATTGCCCCCGGAGGTGGTAATGGTGAGCTACCATCTTGAACCCATAATCAACATTTCTTCATCATCGATATGTCAAAGCCCAAAAACACCAAATGTAATAGCACTTTGGGTATACCTACAGCTCATGGACTGCAGCAGTTCATTTTCCCAAAGTCAGTTAGCCATTGACAAAAAATGCTAATCTTGCCAGCAATGCCCAAATCGTATAAACAAATCATTTTTAAAAAATCCTCGAACAAAGATGTTTGACCTCCAACAATCAATCATTTTGTGTTACGAGTGGACAGCTTTTGCCCAATCCCCATTAACTTCATTAGGAATACTTGTTCCACATTCAGATAAATGGTATCTTGACATCAAGGGCAGCCACTCTCACGTCACAGCTGGAATTCAGCACTTCCATCCATGTTTGAACCAAGGCTGTAATAAGCTCTGGAGCCAAGTTGTCTTGGCAAAAACCAACATGAGCACTTGAGTGAACAGGTTATTGATGAATAAGTGGCTACTTCATAGCACTCCAGATGACATGACTTGCTAATGATGGTGAATAAGCTTGTAGAGTAATAACTAGCTGGATCAGATTTGACGTAGAGATGCCGGCATTGGACTGGGGTAAACACAGTAAGAAGTCTGACAACACCAGGTTTAAGTCCACTGATTTATTTGATAGTAAACTCACAAGCTTTCGAGGTTATCCTCTTTGTCAGGTGAATGAGGTGTTCTGGTCTCAAACAGCACATATAACAACACAGACTATTTACAGATTACTGATTAGAATGCGAATCTTTACACTTAAACTGCTATTCAAGTCTTTAAATGGCAATAACATGAGTGGACGGAGTACTGAACACAGGTTAAAGAGATGTGTATTATCTCCAGACAGTACAGTAAGTGAGATTTTGCAAACCCAGGCAAGTCATGGGGGTTACACATAGTGTGACATGAACCCAAGATCCCTGTTGAGATGGTCTCAAAATATACATATTTTGACATACCATTGGGAAATCACTGCATGGGCCTCAATTCTACCTGCAACATACAAGTGTAAGAGAGGCAAAACTGGATGTGTCAGGAAAGAATTTGGGAGATACGTACAGGAGGTGCCCGTCTCTGTTGGAATTTCTCATCATGAGATGAAAAGAGATAGTATGTCAATGGAACCCTTTGGCTGGAATTTGGATAGCCTTGCTTCAAGACCCAAAAATTTCAGGTCCCAATTGTTCATCACAGGGTATCTCTACCGGAATCTCATTTGATTGTTTAACAAAATGCTTAGACAGTATCCATTACTGTATGAAATTAATTTAAAATGTAAAATGTAAACTAATAACAACTCTATTTCATGCTGATTGATTGACCAAAGAATATTTCTTGGCCAAAAGAGGAAATATATTTTAGATACTTAGATGGGCACATGAACAGAATGGGAATGGAGGGGTATACAAAACGGATTTAAAATAGGGATCATGAGCTTTGGGAGTCCCTGGGAAGTGTGTAAATAGACGATGATATTGATGTACTTGTTTTTATCCTACAGGTACTTTGGTCCGCCTTGTTGTCTAACAAGGGGCATACACGCAATGGGTCGTGAGAGGGCTGCTCTTGGATTTTGAGAGTATCCTAGTGCTTCACGTCGTTAGTGTACGCTTGACCGGGACCATTTGATGGGCAACACGACAGCTCAGTGACTATCGCTGTGCTGTGCAGATACATGGATTTGGGCCTGTGTCTGTGGGAGTTTGCGCATTCTCCCCGTGCTTGCATGGGTTTTCTCTAGGTGCTCCGGTTTCCTCCCACATCCCAAAAATGTGCTCTTAGGCTAATTGGCAGAACAAATTCTCCCTAAATGGTCTCAAATTTGGTTTCAATGCATAGATCTATAAACATAGACAGGGATCTCAGGTAGAAGTGGGAACATCGGGGTGGCGGCGCAGACTCGTTGGGCCGAAGGGCCTATTTCCCGTGCTGTTTTGTTCTTTGTTTATAATCCTTGTGTGTTACTTTGAAATGAAAACAACAAGTGCAGCAATTCAATAACACAGCATGAGAATATGTTAGCAAAGTGCTCCATTGATGTAAGGAGCTTTGGGACATCCTGATCATGAATGCAATGCAAGATCTTTCTTTTTAAATATGCATATTTAAATCACAGGATAGATAATTCTTTGAAATATTGCTTTCAAGAAACTTAGATTTTTTCAGCAAGAAAAGCAAGCAACGTCAGTGCTGTAAAGTTGAACTTCATTTTTTTCGTACCTATTGTCAGTGTTAACTGCTGTCAAGAGCTGTCAGATTAGACCCCACAGCTAAATGTCATAAATTTAATGTTAGGTTCAAGGAGTTAGTGCTAAACATTGGTACCATCTGTCGGCTCTCCTTTATTCCGTTGCCAGACTGACTTACTTGGACACTCTGGACCCTTTCTGCAGCATCTCACTGAAATGTTAATTTTCCATTTGACACGGCATACATTTAAATTCAAACCTACTCCCAGGTTGGGTATCGAATGTGTCAACTAGCATGAAAAACTTGCATTTGTACAGGACCTGTCACAATTTTAGGATGTCCCAAAGTCTTTTACATCAATTAAATACTTTTTGTAGTGTGGTCAATGTTGAAGAAAACAGAGAAGCCAGAGTAAATCTTCAGGCTAAATCAGAAAAATATATAGCCCAAAACTGTTCAATGAATATTAACACTTGGATTCCAGTGCATGGTTATTTAATACGTCAGCAATCACACCTAGAGTCATAAAGTCATAGAGGTTTACAGCATGGAAACAGGCCCTTCGGCCCAACTTGTCCATACCACCCTCTTCTTAAAAAAAAATTAGGAAATAGTTTCTATTACATGGGATCAATCTCACAACCTCGTCCCTCCTGTCCTTTGACGAGACGAGATGGTATGATCAGGTGAGAGTGAAAAATGCGAAACGTGTCCAGTTTCTCGCATCTTCTGATTGTGCCAGTCCTGTTTTGCTGGCAAAGCTGATTTCAATATTAATGACATGACTTGTATGTCCTTAGTTGCTGGTCAAGCTTCTCACCTACGAGAAGCCAGCGAAGACCAAATGTGATGGCCTCATCAGGGGATCAGAGGCCATTGAAGCCACTGTGTGGTCAAGGGCAGGATCAGACAGTACTCATAAGGCAGTGCTAGTCTGGTGGTGTCCTCTGGCAGCCTGGAACTGCCCACTGGGTGCCCTGGCACTGCCCATCAGGCACCACAACTTGCTAGGGGCAGAGCCAAGGGGAGTGGGGCCTGAGTGAGGATGGACTCTAAATAGAGGTAGGGCTATGACAGGGAGGAGGTGAAGGCAACTCCGCAGGGCTGTTGATTAAGGAGGGAGTGAACTCTACAGGGGTAATGATCATGTGTGGGGGAAACGGAGGCTTTTTGCAAAGGCAGTGATAAGGGGGATTCTGCAGTGTTGGAGACTGGGGGTATTCTGCAGACATGGCGATCAGGGGGGATTCTGGTGATGATGGGGGAAGGTGGAGAACCCTGCAGGGGTGGTGACTGGGAAAGGGGAACTTTGCAGGGGAGGTGATCAGGAGGGATTCTGCAGGGATAGTGATTGGGGAAAGGGGGAACTCTGCAGGGTGGTGAATAGGGGGGATTCTGTAGGGGTGGTGATGGGGGGTATTCTCTGCAAGGGTGGTTATTGAGAAAGAGGGAGCTCTGCAGGGATTGTGATCAGGGAAGGCGGAGAACTCTGCATGAGTGGTGATTGGGAAAGTGGGAACTGTGCAGGGATGGTTATCAGAGGGATTCTGCAGAGAAGTGATCAAGGGGATTCAGCAGAGGTGGTGATTGGAGGAAGGGGGAATTCTACAGGGGTGGTGAATGGGGAGGATTCTGTAGGGATGGTGATGTCTGAGGAGGAATCTCTGCAGGTGTGGTTATCGAGAAAGAGGGAGCTCTGCAGGGGTTGTGATCGATGAAGGAAGGGAATTCTGCAAGGATGGTGATCTTAGAAAAATCTCCCAGAATACTGAGAGATTGGTGCGCCTGTGCAATGGCACCCCAGAAGCCCACTGGCCTGCTGCACCACCAGCTCTACTCTAACCACTCAATGGCCAGCAAGAGTCACATCCTCGCACTTTTTTTTCCTCCAAGTGCCAAAAGATTGTCACTCGCATCTCACCAAAAAAATCCAGCATGATTCTCTCCTGTTTTCACGCTCACTTGGCATTCAGAATTTTTGTAAGATTGCATCCATGATGTGAATTTCAAAGCTTGAACGTTAAACAAAGCTAAGTATAATGTTAAATATTACAAGAAAATTGATGGGTATAAAGACTTCCCTAGACCTAAAATGAAATCTAGCCCAGAGAAAAGTTGCTTTGCAATCAGGATCATTAGTGTACCAAATTTGCATAGACTCACTTAAAATTCCAGCAGATGTCAGTGCCTGGCACAATACAGCTTTAACCTGCAGTTTATCCCTAACATGCCAGCATTAGGAATATCAATTATTTCAATATATCTAGTTTAAATATCAAATTCACCCAGTATCAAATCAAATGATCTGCAAACAGATATCTTACCTATTCTATCCCAGGATCTCTTCATAACTCAGCAGTGTCACAACCCAATAAACAAGATACTCTAATGTTCCCCATCCCACCATCCCCTATTGTGTAAGTATATGCATGGTAATTTGGAAACATTTAGACTTTATTGCAAAATTCAAAAAAAGTGCACACAAGCTGTGCAGCAAATTGAATTTTCTGTTACCACCCACATGGTTTTACAAGTTTTATAAGAGGCTCACCTTACACTTGTAAGGAAACCAATTCAACTAAATGACAAGGCACATTTGCATCAACAGATAAAATGGAAGGAATGGTACACATTAATATATCCAAGAAAAATATCACTGATTAATCTGCAAAAGATTGCCTGTGAGTGCACAATGCCTTTCCCTGCAAAAACATACCTGCTGAAACATCTTTGTTACTGGCTTAACAAGGAAATACCCAAATTTCACTTACAATCATGCAATAATAAATATCAAAGATATCTTCCAAAGATGAAACATTATCAACATCAGTGGCATCAAAGACCCTTGATCAAGATATTCTGCACCATTAGGTACACTTACAGATGCTGCTTTATCTTTGTACAACATAACTGTATTCAAATTTTCAACAAAATTGAACAATATTGTAAGCATACAAACAAAACTGTTTAGAATGCATCATTGGAATTCCTGTGGTGTTGCAATTGGAAAAGGCACTGTGTGGCTGTGGTGTGTCGAACAGATGTTTTCAGGTGTTGTGGACCGAGTGGTCACACAATAACACAGCCACAATAAGAGTGGGAGTTCTCCCTAGAGTGCAGGGCAGATTACAAGTATGGAGCAGCTGCTCAACTAGTGAATAAAGTATTATTTGCTACAAATTCCTGTTGTCAGTGTTTGGGAACCCAGAACCCAGTGTCAGGAGCTCTCATAGCTCTGCTCCTTCATCGGGTAAGTTAACTCACCTGATCAAGGTTAAGGCAGTGCGACCAACTTTAACATTCTGGCTACAACCTCATCCCCACCAACTGATTCAGCACAGATCAGAAATGTTGGGTTCCCAAATACTGACACTCTGGTGGGAACTCCCATGACCTCGCTCTTTTTGGAGCCATGTTATCATGTGATCACATTGTCCATATTTTCCCTGTTTCAGTTGGGATTGGTGGTATTGAGATGTAATCGTGTGTGTAAATTGTATGAGCTCTTAAAACGTACAGACTGAACAGGCTAACAGTGCATAACTATTTACATATGGTGACCGTAATGTGGAGAGGTCAGTGTCAGACTGGGATGGGCGCAGTAAGAAGTTTCACAGGTTGAAATACAGAGTTAAAGTCCAACAGTTTTATTTGGAGTCACGAGCTTTCGGAGCACTGTCCTCGTTGTCAGTATTTGGGAACCCAACATTTCTGATCTGTGCTGAATCAGTTGGTCTTGGATGAGGTTGTAGCCAGAATGTTAAAGTTGGTCACACTGCCTTAACCTTGAGAAGGTCATAAAACAGTTAAGGTTGCTGCTGCTGATTTCTATTAAGTGATCCTGTTAGAAAGTCAGTGTATGTGCATGGAGCAGGATCAAACTCAGCTACAAACCTAGAATTTCCTGGGGATGTGCTTCATTGCAATACTGCACAAACATTGCAGGGACCATGGAATAGCAGAAAAGAGGAACTTGTGCTGTAAATTATTTAGGCCATTACATATGCCACACCCTATTCTCCTAAACCTTTGTTCTGCCATTACTCCCATCAAAAACTGCCAGAAAATAATTATCATCGAGATTCCACCTGACTGAAATCAACACCACTCAGTTTTTGATAGATTAATGCCTCTTCCTACACCACTGCAATTTAAGATCCAAAGATAAAGGTTCTGGTAGCCTGACAGTGCAGTGATTTATTTCTTCTGGATATGGTTTAAAGGAACCAATCTCTGATGGTCACATGATTATAATTCAACTAGCAAATCACTATGCCGCTGACATAATAATCAGCTTCAGCCACAGCTCACTACATCTGCAGCTAGAAATAAAAACTCAGCATACTCATGGAATCTACTCAAAGGCCATGCAGGACAAAGCGGTCTAAAATGGAAGCAAGCCAAAATTGAGATCAAATTACTTACTTACCGAGAACAGCTCAGCCTGATGGGAATGGCATTTTGGATGAGTGCCCTACTTCGAATTTGCATCAAAGTCAATGATTTCTGGGCCAAAATTGGCATCAATTGCTAATCTCCAGAAATAAAGTGGCCCTGCTGCACCCAGTTCAGGTTGCCTGCAGCGCAATAGAATCAAAAAAATGATACAGCACACAAGGAGCCTATTCGGCCATCCAACTCGTCCCCCATCACCGTACTCTCCAGAATGCAAATTTAATTTTGTCCAGGATTATTGTCTCTAAAGATTTACTCATCCACTGACATTAAGGTGACTGGCCTACAGTTGCTATGTTTATCCCTTCACTCTTCCTTAAACAGGGGTGTAACATTTGCAATTCTCATTCCCTGGCATCACTCCAATGCCCAAGGAAAACTGCAAGGTTGTGACCAGAGTCTCTCAAAGTTCAGCCCTTACTTCTCTCAGTAACCCAAGAATCTCTACTGCTCAGACTTTTAAGACTATAAAGCATAGGAGCAGAATTAGGGCACTCAGCCCAACAAGTCTGCTCTTTTATTCAATCGTGGCTGATATTTTCTCATCCCCATTCTCCGACCTTTTCCCTATAACCTCTGATCTTCTTATTAATCAAGGACATATCTATCTCTGTCTTAAAGATACTCAATGACTTGGCCTCCACAGCCTTCTGCAGCAACGAGTTCTCCAGATTCACCATTCTCTGGCTGAAGAAATTCCTTCTCATCTCTGTTTTAAAGGATCACTCCTTTAGTCTGAAGTTCTGCCCTCTGGTCCTAATTTTTCCTACTAGTGGAAACATTTTCCCCACATCACTCTATCCATGACTCACATTATCCAGTAACTTTCAATAAGATTCCTCCCCTCATCTTTCTAAACTCCAAGTACAGACCTAGAGTTCTCAACCATTCCTCATACCACAAGCTCTTCGTTCCAGGGATCACTCTTATGAGCCTCCTTTGGGCTCTATCCAAGGCCCGCACATCCTTCCTTAGACACAGGACCCAAAATTGCTTACAATACACCAAATGGGGTCTGACCAGAGCCTCAGAAGTACATAAGCTTTTATTCTATTTACTTCTATCCTGTCCAATATGACTATTGATTCTTCTTTTACTGCTACATTGACAGTATTATCTGCTCTAGTGAAGACAGATGTAACATGGGATAACATGGCAGGTCTGACCGATGAAGAGAGATAGGGGAAACTATATTCTCTAGCGTTTCGAAGGATGAGATGATCTCATTGAAACCTACAAAATTCTTAAAGGGATAGACTGGATTGATGCAGCTTTTCTTAAAATCCTGGCTGGGGAGTCTACAAACCCCACAAACCCCAAGAGGCCAATAGTGGACTCAATGAGACAGCTAATGAACCAGAACAGCCGACAGAGGGATCCGCAGTGCAGCAACCAAAGAGGAATGAATCCAATTGGACTCCTCCGGAAGGCCGCTGCCCCCGACTGGACATGTATGCCCAAGCCATCAGGAGGTGCGTGAACACCATATTTATCAACCGCACTTACAAGACAGTCCCGAACATCACCCAAGTACAACGCAAGGCCATCCGTGCTCTCAAGACCAACCGCAACATTATCATCAAACCAGCAGACAAAGGAGGCGCCACCGTCATACTGAACAGAACGGACTACTGTGAAGAAGTGTACCGACAACTAAACAATGAGAAACATTACAGACAGTTACCAGCAGATCCAACCAAAGAACACACTCGTCAACTCAACACTCTGATCGAAACCCTTGATCCGGACCTTCAGAACACCCTCCGGGCTCTCATTCCACGTACTCCCCGCATTGGCGATCTCTACTGCCTCCCAAAGATACACAAGGCAAACATACCTGGCCGTCCCATTGTATCGGGCAATGGGACCCTGTGTGAGAACCTCTCCGGCTATATCGAGGGCATCCTGAAACCCATCGTACAAAGAACCCCCAGCTTTTGTCTTGACACTACGGACTTCCTCCAGAAACTCAGCACACATGGAGCAGTTGAACCAGGGACATTCCTTGTCACAATGGATGTCTCGGTGCTCTACACCAACATCCCCCACGACGATGGTATTGCTGCAACTGCCTCAGTACTCAATGCCCACAACTGCCAGTTTCCGGATGCAATTTTACAACTCATCCGCTTCATCTTGGACCACAATGTCTTCACCTTCAACAATCAGCTTTTCATCCAGACACATGAAACAGCCATGGGGACCAAATTCGCACCTCAGTATGCCAACATCTTCATGCACAGGTTCGAACAAGACTTCTTCACCACACAAGATCTCCAACCAAGGTTATATACTAGATACGTTGATGACATCTTTTTCCTTTGGACTCATGGTGAACAATCATTGAAACAACTGTATGATGATATCAACAAGTTCCATCCCACCATCAGACTCACCATGGACTCTTCTCCAGAATCAGTTGCATTCTTGGACACACGCATCTCCATCAAGGACGGTCACCTCAGCCCCTCACTGTACCGCAAACCGACAGACAACCTCACAATGCTCCACTTCTCCAGCTTCCACCCTAGACACGTTAAAGAAGCCATTCCCTATGGACAGCCCTCCGTATACACAGAATTTGCTCAGATGAGGAGGATCGTGACAGACACCTCCAGACGCTGAAGGATGCCCTCGTGAGAACAGGATATGGCGCTCGACTCCTCGATCGACAGTTCCGACGTGCCACAACGATAAACCGCACTGACCTCCTCAGAAGACGAACACGGGACACGGTGGACAGAGTACCCTTTGTTGTCCAGTACTTTCCCGGAGCGGAGAAGCTACGACATCTTCTCCGGAGTCTTCAACATATCATTGATGACGATGAACATCTCGCTATGGCCATCCCCACCCCCCCACTTCTTGCTTTCAGACAACCGCACAACCTCAAACAGATCATTGTTCGCAGCAAACTACCCACCCAACCTTCAGGAGAACAGTGACCACAATACCACACAACCCTGCCACAGCAACCTCTGCAAGACATGCCGGATCGTAGACATGGACAACATCATCAAACGTGAGGATACCATTCACCAGGTACACGGTACATACACTTGCAACTCGGCCAACGTTGTCTCCCTAATACGTTGCAAGAAAGGATGTCCCGAAGCATGGTATATTGGGGAGACCATGCAGACACTACGACAGCGGATGAATGAGCATCGCTCAGCAATCAGCAGGCAAAACAGTTCCCTTCCTGTGGGCGAACACTTCAGCAGTCATGGGCATTCGGCCTCCGACCTGTGGGTAAATGTTCTTCAAGGGGGCTTTCGTGATACACGACAGCGCAGAGTCGCTGAACAGAGACTGATAGCCAAGCTCCGCACACATGAGGACGGTCTTAACAGGGATCTTGGCTTCATGACACACTATCTGTACCCCCCGTAACTTGCCTGGGTTAGCAAAAAACCTCACTTACTGGGCTGTCTGGAGAAAATACACAATTCTCCAACAATGCTCAGGATTCCCTTCACACACATTGTTCGCCACTGTAACACTTCAATAGCAGGTTAGATGTAAGGATTCGCATTCTAATCAGCAATCTCTGACTGTCTGTGCTGATGTGTGCTATTGCAGACCAGAACACTGCATTTGCCTGAGGAAGACACAGAGTGTTGAAAGCTCGCGTTTTTACTATCAAATAAATCAGTTGGATTATAAATTGGTGTTGCTAAATTCTTACTGAGTTCTTACCACCCCAATCCAACGCCGGCATCTGTATATCATGGGGAGTCTAGAAACAGGGGACGCAATTTCAAAATAAAGAGCAAAGCCACTTAGGATTGAAATGAGGAGAATATTTATACTCAGACGGCAATGAATCATTGGAATTGTCTACCCCAGAGGGCTGGGGGAGCTGTGTCATTGATTATGATCAAAGAAAAGATTGATAGATTTCTAAATACCGATATAGTGGGGATAGTGTGGGAAAAAGGTTTGACAAGCTGAATGGCCTACTTCTATTCCTACACTTTTGTGTAAACAACTCTGTAGTTAGAACTATATAACCCCATAGTGCAGAAGGATGCCATTCAGCCCATCAAGCCTGTGGTGACAACAATCCCACTTAGGCTCTATCCCTATAATCCCAGATATTTACCTTGCTAGTTCCCCGTAAAACTATTTTGTCTCCTCTAGCTGGATGATGTAATCATAAAATCATAGAATCTCTACAGTGCAGGAGGCCGTTTGACCCACTGAGTCTGCATCCATTCCTCAAAAAAGCATCTTACCCAGGTCCTTTCCCCATAACCCCACGTATTTACCCTGCTAATCTACTCATTTTGAGACACTGAGGGACAATTTAGTATGGTTAATCCACCTAATCTGTACATATTTGGATCGTGAGAGGAAACCAGAACTTCTGGAGGAAGTTTATGATAAGCGCAAGGAGAACATAAATAAATAGAGTCCTTATTATGCACAAGGAGGCCATTTGGTCCATCAAGTCTGCATTGACAATAATCCCACCAAGGCTTTATCCCTGTAACCCCACATATTATCCTTGCTAATTCTTCTGACACTAAGGGGCAATTTTGCATGGCCAATCAACCTGAACATTTTGGGACCTTGGGTGGAAACCTTAGCAGACACGGGAAGAATATGCAAACACCACATAATCTCCTGATGCTATAATTGAACCTGGGTCCCTGGTGCTGTGAGACAGAAGTGCTAACCACTGTGCCACCCTGCCACCCCATTTCTGAACTTTCCTTTATTCTAATCTAGTTAACCCTTTGCAGACCACAAAAATCTGCAGTAAAGGTTACCATTGCAGAAAAATCTGTGCTAGGATGCAGTTAAGAGGAAGCTTGATAAGCACATGCAGGAAAAAGATATAGAAGAGTGTGCTGACCAGATTAGATGAAGGATGGTCGGTCGTTTGTCTGGAGCATAAACACTGGCAATGGACAGTTAGATCAAAGATCTATTGCTGCAAAAGCAGGAGGTATAGAAAAACTGAAGGGTTGGTGGGGCGAGCAAAAAAACAAAAAGTTATTGTAATACCACAAACCTGCATTAACAAAACTCCAGGAATTTAATTACAATTTGAGTTTTCCATAAAATAATTAAATTAACTTTAATTTTCATGAGACACTGCATATCTTATTGATTTACATAATTCATAAAATGTGTTGCAAACAATCTTCCTTAATAAATCCCAGTCATCCTTATACACTTCAACTAATTTCATTTTATTTTACAGTCAGTTTTCCAACAGTCCATAAAGAGATGAGGATGGTCAATCACTGTCATGTTATTCATTTTATAATCTGTTTGACCGTATTAAAAAAATTCCCACAATATATTTAGGTTCTTTTCAATTTTGTGCAGCCAACTTAAAATCAGCATTGATCTGATAAAATAATTGCTGCACAGCAATCCTTAACTATCCATGCAGCATAAAGCATCACACTCACCTTGTCAATCACAGATACTCTGAAACAAATGCTCATATTACCCAACCCAGTAACTCTATGGATCAGATCATAGAATCATAAAAGCAGAGAAGGAGGCTGTTCAGACCATCATATTTGTGTTTTGAAAAAAAGTTATCCAATTCATCCCACTATCCTTTTACCCATATCCCAGAGCTGAACTGAACATGGATCGAAACAAAAGTGGAGAACAGAGAGCCTTAACATTGTTGATCCCAAGTCGGGCCCCATTTACAAGACTTAATGGGTCACCATAGCATGTGTGTAATTAGGATTAATGCTAGTCAGTAAATGGTTATTTAGGATTAACCATTTTTCACACAAAATTATCTCATAATAAATGTTTTCATTGTTGCAGATTCAGGTTTTAACATTTCCAATCAGCACAGCAAAACAAGGCTCAAGTTGTCTACATTGCCAGTTCTTACGTGAAGGTTAACAACTCTGTGTTTAGCCATTAACATCTTATTCTCTGAAGGACTGGATTTATTACAGAACAACAAAATTAGTATTGAACCCATTAACTGACATGAGATATCTTCAGCATACTTGGAAAACAGTAGACAGTGTAAGCGTTACTGTGACCTCCATATGTCATTACATCATGATGCACAGCTACCCACAGACCCATTACCATTTTTTTATTTAGAAGTTCATCCCCTTGATACTATGCACTGCTGCAGGAGAAATGGGATGATCACTAATTTATGATCAATATTTTATACTCCAAGGCCAATTTTCAATATACAAACTGAATTTGTGAATAGTCTGCAGCTTTGTGGGTAGCTGGAAATTCTCATATTATTCACGTCCTACACCATGTCTAAATAAATTATCATCTGTTATTATGACCAGGTGAGGGTCACCAAAAGTTGTTGATCAGTGCAAGACCTCCTTGATTTCTCACTGTCCAGCTGGGAAAACCTCAAAGTTTTACAAACTCGGATGAGGAGGATTGACTGGCCACATGATTTTATTCAACCCACCCTCTGCTGTTAGCAAGAAAGTTTAATCTAACAAGGTTCCCTTCTCCTTCGATACCCTTTCCAGACTCAATAGTTATGTTTAAAAAGGAGCCAATTTAATCAGGCTTACTTGAGTTAAGATGGAAAAAAATTATTCGCTACTAAAATGACAAAGAGAAATGGTAAATCAGAAGCATCTCTATTCATATGAATTAGAAGTAAGACTGAGTCCAATAAAAAGCAAATGAAAAGTTATATGGAACAGTCAGACTGGCAAGGAATAGATAATGAAGCATTGAGGCATTTACGAATTGATTTTAGTAAAGTTAAATTCTGCTGGCTAACAGATGATTCTTCTGTTCATATGTGTTGTGATTTCATTGAGAGATTTCAGTTTCTTTTTCCAGCTGTGATCCCATATTGCTGGCTGGTTGACTTCCATAGAGAGGGTTTTTTGATATTTCTGCAATAGATAGCTATTGTTGAAATGGTCCTGCTTTGTTTACTATATCACGCGCTTTCAGTGTGGAAAACTTCCAGCTGCTTTTCCTCACAGCACGCACACACACAGGCAGATTATCAGGGCAGATGCAAGCATGCATGCAGACTAGCAAACAACTAGATTTATTACCTCTTATTTGTGTATTACAACTAAACCTGGAATCCAAAGAAGTGCAGGTTAGGTTGATTGGCCATGCTAAAATTGCCCCATAGTGTCCTGGAATGTGTAGGTTAGGGGGATTAGTGGGTAAATGTGTAGGGATATGGGGATAGGGCCTGGGTGGGATTGTGGTCGGTGCAGACTCGATGGGCCTAAGGGCCTGTTCCTGCACTGTAGGGTTCTACATTCTATGCACCACAAGATCAAGGGAGGCAGTTTCTCTCACACACAGACCAGCAAGGCAGACACAGGAAGGCAACCTTTTAGATAAGACAGCCATTATGTTCTTTTCTCTTTACTGGAGATGGTAATCTTTGGATGCTTTTAGAAATATCTAGTCTAGAAACACAGGGAGTTCTATTCTCCCTTAGTGAAATACCCTTTAGCATTTCTGTCACTGACTAATTGTACATTCTCAGCCATCTTCATGGTTTGTGTCCATTTTCAAATATAAAGCTTAGGTCTTTTTAAAGTCCAATATTTCAGTCTATATATTCCATGGGTGGTACAGTGATTGGCACTGCTGCCTTACAGTCATGATGTGAAGATGCAGTGCCTTACAGTGCCAGGGACCTGAGTTCTATTCCATCTTGGATGAATGTCTGTCTGGCATTTGCACATTTTCCCTGTGTGGGTTTCCGCAGGTTACCCAGTTTTTTTCCCCACAGCACAAAGATGCATAGGTTAGGTGGATTGGCCATGCTAAATTGCCCCTTAGTGTCCAAATATTTGTAGGTTAGGGGACTTAGCCTTGGCAAATACATGGGTTTATGGATATAGGGTGAAGGGGACAGCCAGAGAGGGACGTTCTTCAAAGAGTCAGTGCAGAATCGGTGAACCACTTGGCCTCTTTCAGAACTGTAGGGCTTCTATGGTTTTGTTTTCTCCATTATCATAACAGTTTATATATCTCTAAGCACTGGTAATATTTAAATCCCACTAGTTTTGCCTATTGTTATGGACATGAGAGAAAGGCGAATTGAACTTCTTTATCCTCTCATCCACTGTCCTTAAACAGCAGGTATTTTTGAATTGCTTTAAATTACATTGTTTCATGTTTTCCAAATCTCCATTTTTGTGATCTAATTTCAAGCCACTTGCAGCAAATCTGCTTCATCGTCAACTCAGGAGATAAGTTTATTCACACACATATACCTGGGCGAGAAGTGTTCATATGAACATAAATAATAATAATAATAGAGTAGGCCATTCAGTCCTTGAGTTGCTCCATTTAAATAAGATTGTGGTATCTGTTTTGAATTCCACATTTCCATCTACAATATTCCACTCAATTATACCTACACACACACACACACACACACACACACACGAGAGAGTAAGGAAGTATAGGAAAAAAAGGATGTTTTACAACTACGGATGGTAACAGTAATAGAAGCACACGAATGAATATTAGTTCACATGATGATCAGAGTCCTGAGTCAGATTCCAGTGAAGAGTTATTTTACATAGGAGCTTGAGTTCAACTGGCAGAAGATTGACGTTCTCTTTACGGTTGGTGCTGATACCACAAATTAGAGCTGGTACAGAGACTGGGTCAGTTCTGCAGGTGATGATAAGAAATTTTCCAGCACAGACAGGTTTGGAGGAGCAGGCTGTTGTTCAACCTAGTGTCCTTCTTTTTGGTGTTCACAGGTTGGATGTGAAACAGCAGACTCCCTGTGAGGCCAAAGATATAATGTTAAATTTGTCCAAAAGGTCAAAGGTTTGGGTAATGTGATGTGATCCATTAATGGATTGATGGCAGATTAACAATCAGTTTCTGTTCTTTTGGCTAGAATCCATTCTTCTCCCCTAGGAGAGACATGAACTAACTATTATCATCTCTTCAGGTATAACAATTTTTGATCTTTCTCTTTTATGACAATTCGAGATGGGGAGTCACTTTGTCTGCACGGCCTTTATTTTCATCGATTACAAGGAAAGCTTTGGAAGAAATTACTTTGCACTAAGAACTACTGCAGGAACTTTCTAGAAATTGTCGACAATCCTGAAGTCAGGTGACTTGTAGCAGCCATCATGTGATCAAGCAGAAGTCCATTAAATAACAAAATGGAATAAAAGTATTCACAGTTTTTTGGCTTCTTTCATGCCTAATGGGCATGATCTTATAATAAAAATTGTATTTTTGGGAGGCATGGAACAGGAAAGGAATATTTCCCCCTTTGAGTGAACCTATTTTCAATCCAATCCATTTCTCAATCTTCATTTGTTTATTTTTAACTTCTTTTGTTTTAGTTTTCATTAATTTTATTTTCTTCTCCAGAAAAATATAATTTTTTTTTAAAACACATAGCTCATTTTTTCCCCACCAGTAGAAGAATTAAAACATTGGAATTGTTGATAATAAAAAGGATAAAAAATATAAATAGACAAAAAAAGATTTTCATTTTCAGAAAGGTTACCAATTCCAACTTGATGGAAAGGGCACATAAAAAATTTGATTAGTTATCGATTGGAAGAAAATAACTTGAAAATCTATAAACCACTTCAAACTGTAATCAAATTATTTTTTTGACAATCATGGACTTTTTCAACTAGAGACTAGAAATGCACATTATTTCATTTCAAAGTTGGGAAAACTGTATTGTAGTACACTCGTACCTTTTTCCAATATTATATACATCATGTCTCAGACATCATGCACTATTTGCATTGTAAAGACTAGGTCAGAGTGAAGTTTCATCACGTGCTATAATCCAATAAAGTGTGGAGAACCATGAAAAGCCATTCTTATGAGAAATTTCACTGCAAAATATCAACATTTATTGTTGTTAACATACAGGATCATATTCTTCATGACTATTCCACTGAAAGTCACTAGCTACATCAAAACAGTATCACAACAGGAACATTAAGAATTAACAAAGCATCAAAATCTTAATGTCAGTATCGTAAAAAAAGATTAAAAGTATATTGAGGTCCTATACTTATTAAAAACACAGCACCAGGAACCCGGGTACACTTCCAGCCTTGGGTGTGGAGTTTGCACATTCTCCCCTTGGGTTTCCTCCTACAGTCCAAAGGTGTGCACGTTAGATAGATTAGCCATGCTAAGCCACTCTTCAGTGTCCCAAAATATGAAGATTAGATAGATTAGCGGGGATAGGATGAAGGTGAATTCAAGTAAGATGCTCTTTCAGAGAGTCAGTTCAGACTCAATGGGCTGAATGGCCTCCTTCTGCCCTGTAGAGATTGTATGCACAAAAGTGGATTTCAGCAAGGTCAAAATCTCTCTTTTTCTGTATTTGTTGGATTTCAGAATGGTTACTTTCCATATTACTACTTAATCTCAAAGGAAAAACTGAAATGAAAAATGCTGGAAAGGCATTATCCAGCAGTTTCTGCAAGTTTGCCCAGGTTGTTTGATTGACAGTATGAAAATACAGAAAAAGTCAAATAAGTCTGCAGTAAACAAGGGCATTGCAGCATAACTAGAGGTTGCCTTGAAGATGTTCATAAAAAGAAATGCGTGCATTACATCACATTCATCATGAATGTCTGCAGTAGTGGATTTATTTTAAAGCCTCTTTTAAAAGTGTGATTCAATTCCCTACTGGACATGCTACTTGCTTGTGTGAAATGAGCCTATGCTGGATGTTAATGGAAGACTATCAAGTTAGGTGAATTAGCACATACCACTATGGCAACTCTTGTGCTTAGTGAAAAAAAGAGAGAAATTCAGTCTTAAATCTAAAATCAATAATTAAAGACTCCCAAGAAATTGAAAAAGAGATTGATCATCCAGCCAAATACAGCAGTTTAAGAAATTATGCTTCTCTTGTGATTTTTGTTAATAAATGGCCAGTAATTTTAACTTTCAACTTTGTATAGATTTTTTTAATTCACTATTGGGAATTGGGCTGGCCTTCCCTAGGGATTGTTCATCCATCATTGCCTGAGGTCAGTTGAGAGTCAAGCACGTTGCTGTGGCTCTGGAGTCATTTGTAAGCCAGACCAGGTAAGGACAGCAGATTTCCTTCCCTAAACCAGCTGGATCTTTTACAACAATCAACAATCATTTCTCGGTCATCAGCAGATGCTTAATCCCAGATTGTTTTTAGTAGATTCAAATTCCACTACCTGCTATGGCGGGATTTGAATTTGGATCCCCAGAACATTAGCTGAGCTTCTGGTTTAATAATCTAGCGATAATACCCACTTGGCCATCACCTCCCCCTTCTGACATTTCATGCACAGTACTCAGGCAGTATTGCATGCACTTAGTAGCTTCCTTCCACTGGCAGTTGAATTTACTTTCATTGTGTGACCAAACCAGAAATACTTTCTTTAATCAAAATATTTGATTTCATTCAGAGAGCTAAGGACAGCAGGCGGCAAGAATTCATTAGAACAACACCACAGAAGAACTACCAGGGGCTATGCAAATTAATGGAGCCGTGGGCTGATAAGTACTATTGAACTTCATCGTAGTCAGTGAGATAGTTAATGCTTTAATTTTCAAGGAGGGCTTAAATTGGATAAAAGCAAATATAACTCTTTTATTCAGAACAAGATGGAAATAGAAAATAATAAACTACAGGCCAGTTAGCCTAACATCTGTCAATGAGAATTTAATAATAGAAGCTATTATTAAAGACACTATAACAGGGCACTTGGATAAATTCAAGATAACCAGGCAGAGTCAACATGGTGTGAGAAAGAGAAATTACGTTTAACAAATTTATTGGAGCTCTCTGAAGTAGTAACTGGGATGAAGCGGAGTCTATGGATGTACAGCATTTAGATTTCCAGAAAGCAGTTGATGTGATAGCCATAGAAAAGACTATTGTAAAAATAAAAGCTCATGGTTTAGGGGGTAACATATGGATAGAAGATTGTTTCCTGTCAGCTAAACAGAGTTGACATAAATGAGTCATTTTCTGGTTGGCAAAATGTACCAAGGGGTTTGCCATGGGGATCAGTGCTGTGGCCTCAACTTTTTCCAATTTATATAAATGACTTGGATGCAGGTACTGAAAATATGGTTGTTAAATTTGCTGATAACACCAAAGATCGGTGGAAAAATAATTTGTGAAGAGGACATAATGAAGCTAAACAGGTTAAGTGAGTAGGCAAACATCTGACAAATAGAGTATAACATGGCAAAATATGAAATTATTCACTTTGGAAAGGGGAGTAAAAATTGAGTATATTATTTAAATATATTCAGTATGCAGTATATAATATATGCATGAAATATATTCAGAGGGACTGGGTGCCCTAGTGCTAAAGTTGAAAAAAGCTAGTATGCGGATATGGCAAGTAATTAGGAAGTCTGAAAGAACGCTCTCATTTATCACAAGGAGAAATTAACATAAAGATTCAGTTATACAGGGGCAGAGATGAGGAGGACATTTTTCTCTTGAGGCTCACGAGTCTTTGAAACTCTTCTTAAAAAGGCAGTGGAAACAGAATATTTAAGGTAGAGGTAGATAGATTCTTGATAAGTAAGGTGGCAATGTTATCGGCAATAGGCAGGAATATGGAGTTGAAGTTAAAATCAGACAAGTCATTATTGAATGGTAGCGAGGACTACTCCTGATGCATATTCACATACTGTAAAGTTTCAAAAAATTGGGGCCTTGTTCACTAGAACAAGACAGCTAACAGAGGTTTTAAAAATTATGAATGATTTGTAGAGAATAACAGTTTTAGTCCACAAAGGTTTCCTCATTAACAACATGATTCCCAGATCCACAAGGAAGCAGCAATACTCAAACAAATTTCCCCCTCGGTACGTTTTCTATAAGTGGCGATGAAGGCAGAGACTATATTACCACTTAAATGAAACTGAAAAGCATTTTTAAAAAAATATTTAAGGACACAGAAAAAGCAGTGTTGTGTATTATGGTTGGAGTATGTTATGTTGGGACAGTGTCCCTTTAAGAAATGAATTACATGAGCACTGGTGACACATGAACAAGATTCACTGGCTTTAAGTTCAGTTTTGTATTGAGCCTTAGGGAGTGCACAGCTATTGATTAAATTTCTCTGTTAAGCTACACTGAACTGCGAGTTTCAAACAACAAAACTGTGGGCAGGATTTTCCAGTCATGCTCACCACAAAACAGAAAATCCTGACCGAGGTCAATAGATTTTTGCATAGTCCACCCAAGCCTGTTATATAATTAGTGGGGGAGGGGGAGGGTGGTATGAGAAAATTCCAGTCAGTCTGTCAATTTGGTGCCATCGTACCCTCTGAAGAGTCAGAAGACTGGAAGGCCAACACTGAAAGATTCAGTTATTATATTATGGCAAATAAAATTGTAGATGAATTGGTAATACCCATGTTCCTCAGCATTATACACAGTAAAGCCTTCAATTTGCTTAGAAGCCTAGTCCACCTAGGTCGCCTCACTATAGGAAGGACATGGAAGCTATTGAAAGGGTGCAGAGGAGATTTACAAGGATGTTGCCTGGATTGGGAGGCATGCCTTATGAAGACAGGTTGAGGGAGCTGGGACTGTTCTCCCTGGAGAGACGAAGGTTGAGAGGCGACCTGATAGAGGTTTACAAGATGTTGAGAGGAATAGATAGGGTGGACTCTCAGAGACTATTTCCCAGGGCTGAAATGGTCGCGACGAGAGGGCACAGATTTAAGGTGCAGGGAAGCAAGTACAGAGGGGATGCTAGGGGAAAGTTTTTCACTCAGAGGGTGGTGAGTGAATGGAATCGGCTGCCGTCGGTGGTGGTCGAGGCGAACTCGCTGGGGTCTTTTAAAAGACTTCTGGATGAGTATATGGGATCCAATGGGATTGGGGGTTATAGATAGGTCTATGGCTGGGTAGGTTTTGATGTGTTCGGCACAACTTGTGGGCCGAAGGGCCTGTTTGTGCTGTAGTGTTCTGTGTTCTATGTAGATGAACCTGGAAACAAAACGTGCCAAGAATTAATCGATATTTTGTAAGACCATCTGAAAAGCATTCCCAAACCCTTACTAATTACAGAGAGGTTCAGATTACACGAGAGGAAGCAACTGGAATTGGAAAATATTATAAAGGATTCAGAAAAAGCAGTTTTTTATGTATTATAATTGGTGCATGTTATGTTGGGACACGAGCATCATTGACATAAGCCAGGTTCACAGGTTTTAAGTTAAGTTGAGTCACATATTGAACCTTAAGCAGTTCACAGCTTTGAATGAGTCTCCCTGCTGAGTTATATCAAACTATGAGTATATATGTTCCTCGGTTTTGACTGCAGCCAAGTAAATAGTCCAGTACAGAATAAGCAGAGAAATGGAATTATAGTCGCCATCTCTGGAGGAGGGGCTAGTACTGACACAAGGTCTGCTGGTCTCCTAACAGTATAAAAATAAGAGTAAAAAGTAGAACATACAGCTCATCAAGTTTGCTCCATCACTCAGTATGATCATGACTGACTTTGGGCTTTAACTCCATTTCTCTACCCACTCCCCATATTTCTTTGCTCCCTAACAAATTTCTCTCCATCCAAGCTTTAAATGTATTTAATGATGGAACATTCATAAACATATGGGGCAGAGAATTCCAAACATTGGCAACCCTTTGAGTGAAATAATTTTTCCATTTCTCAGTCCTGAATGATTGGCCTCTTAGCCCAAGACTGCGCTGTTGCATACACGTTGTTCAACAAATGCAAGCAACGGTATGGCCATGGAAAGGAACATGTCTATCAGGCAGTTAATCTATTTTCAAATTTCCACTCTCTCATGCAACAGAACAGCGTGCCAACAACAAACAACAACATACAGTTCTGAGACAGACTAAAATAGTAAACACCACCACCTTAAAGCTAACTAATAATTCTGACATCAGTGCCTGAATTTTTTTTGGGAAGTCAAATGACGGCATAAAACTACATTCACCAATTTTTCTGTATCTAAATCCAAGCCTAAAGAGACAGCTTGATAATATATGGATTTACCCATCCAAGTAAATTTTGGTCAACTGGGCAATCAATGGTTTTCATTCCCCTCAAAACCTGGATTTGGAACTTTATCAAATTGAGGCTGGGTCCATAGTACTTCTAATTTCTCAGGAGTATCTATTTTTGTTAGAGAAGAAATGGAGGTCACATATACAGTAATTGAAAATGGCAAATGTGAAATAGGTCTCATTTACAAGGACCAATTACAAGGACTGTAAGAAGAATTATGTAAGAAGGCTGCATAAAGCCAAGGTAGCATTATTCTGCAATAGCAGCACATGATATAAAGACATGAAGAATAATTCCAGTTTTTTTGTTAAAGTATTTTTTTAAAAGCATAAAAAATCATAGCAAGCAAATATTAATGAAAATAGCAGAAAAACACAAATTACATTTTAATAACGGTGGCAGAAAAGATAATGGAATCATTACTAAAAGTCATGATAGAGAAACATCTAGATAATGAAAATATAACATTGTATAGATGGAAAAAGGGAACAAAGTACAGATATACAAAAATAAAATTAAAAGCAAATTAAAGCATTGAGATTCATTTCTAGAATGGTAAAATTGAAAAGCAGACAGGTTGGGGCAGTGCTCCCAGCCTGTTATGCTGCTGTAGTAGTGAAGTGGACCGTGAGACATCTGTGGCAACTGTCTTGTAGGCTTCTCACTGGGCATCACAGACATGAGGCAAAGATTTCTGACATAATCATCTCTGCTTCAGAAATCGGCACAGAGCTTATTATCATATGGAAATGTCATGGTAATTGACATTTTCATTTTATTAGTGGGCCTGGGATTGAATTCTCTGGGCCCACCAGTCTTCCCCCTCACCAGGAATAGTTGACTCCAGTAGGATTTACTACTGCTCCCCATTAATGGGGAATAGGCGGCCTGAGCCGCTGAAGGGAATAGAAGCCATTGAGTCTTCCATGGGATGACGAGGGCAAGAGGAGGTGCCCCTTGTGCAGTATCCCAAAGACATTGGGGCCAAGATTGTCTGAGGTATTAGTAGGAGGACACATAGGGGTTGGCCTGTGGAGATCCAGGATGCCCATGGTTGGGAGGCCAGCAATGGGGGACTGCAGGACTAGCCAGTGATCTGGAGGTCAGCAATGGGGGCCACTGAATATGTGCCCATCTTCGTGCTGACCGACCGGTGCATGCAGAGTGACCCACTCAGCATTATGCTGCCAGTCTCTCAGGTGGGAATAGGCCCCACTCATCACTATTCAGCGGGAATCTGGCTAGCATTCACAGTGTCAGAGAATCATTCTGGAAATCACACTAAAAGCACAGATGGGATTTACTCTCATTTTCCTGCGCATTGGGAACATTTTTTGGAAGAATCCCGACTGTTACATTTGTACAGAATCTTAGTCAGAACACACTTGGGATTACTGTGCACAATTCTGATCTTCATTTCAGAAAACTGAAATACTAACACTGGAAAAAGCATAAAGATTTGATGGAGCTTTAAGATTATGGAAGAGTTTGACAGAGCTGATTTAGAGATTTATGAGAAGATCATAAATATAAGATAGCGACTAACAAATCCAATACAGAATTTAGAAGAAACATCATTTACAAAATAGTAGTTAAAATGGGGAATACATAAATACATCGAGTGGTTGAGGCAAATGGCATTGATGCATTTAAGGGATTGCAAGATAAACTCAAGGAAAGAGAATATATAATTATGCTAACTGGGTTAGAAGATGAGGGTGGCATGCGGCTTATGTGGAGCATTAACACTGGCATGGATTAGTTGGGCTGAAAGGTCTGTTTCTGTGTTGTGCATTCTATGCAATTCCAAGCATTAGAACAACAGCAGGTTCAAGGAGTTGTCACTCAATTAGATCATGGCTGATCTTCTACCTTAAAGTCTAATCCCTTACTATTTTTGATATCTAGGAATCAGATAGTTTCTTGACCATAGTCAATGACTTAGCCTCTACAGCCCTCTGGGGCAGAATATTCCATAGATCTACCACTCTCTAATTGAAGAAATTCTTCTCGTCTCTGTCCTAAATGGCCTGTCTCTCATTAAGATTGCATCCTCTGGTTCTAGACCCCATTCCCCCAGCCAGGGGAAATATCCTTCCTGCACCTACTCTGTCGAGCTCTGTAATCTTGTGGTTAGCACTTCTGCCTCACAGTATCATGGACCTGGGCTCAATTTCTGGCATTGAGTGATTATGTGAAGTTTTCACGTTCTCCCTGTGACCATGTGACCTCCAACTTTCTCCCATAGTCCAAAGATGTGCCAGTTAGCTTGACTGGCCATGCCAAATTACCCATTAATTTCCAGAGATGTGTCAATTTGGTGCTTTGGCCGTGGTAAATGTGCAGGATTACAGCGATAGGGCAAGGATGTGGACCTGGGTAAGATACTCTTTCAGAGAGTTGGTGCAGACCCAATAGGCAGAATGCCCTCAATACTGCACTGTAGGAATTCTATAATGTAAAATGTTGATAATTCTACTTATTTTCACAGTCTGTATTATCTATAGATTTAATTCTTTAACCACAGTTTAAATTAAATGGTTCGCTTTGAATACCTGCTCATTGAAAGAGGAAAGCTATTATTTGTGAGAAACAGAATTATTTTATTGTTTTACAACATTAAGTTCCTGAGCAGAGTATCCACATGCACTTTTAATTGCCCACAATATAATTAGGCGTTTTTTAAAATCATTTTGAAGGAATAGCTCAAAGCAGTCTGAACTTAGGATAATACTTTGAAGGTAATCGTTATGGGGGTCTGGTAACATTGGAACAAAGCGAAAAAAAAATCAAGTTTGCACCTGGCTTTTTGCCTCTCATGATGTCACTGGCACTAAGCCAATTTCAATATTTATTACTTCATTTAAACATAATTAATGAGCCCCAAACACTATTGTCCAGGCTCACTCACCCTTACCTGTTCACCGGTCCAGGCCTTCACCAGCAAGGATCTCGAAAGGTCCCCAAAGGGAGCAGACATGATAGCCTTGCCAGTGGAACCAGAGGCCACTGAAGCCTCCCGCAGTGCTGGGACAGGGCCAAGGGGATGCAACCGGGATTGGGGGTGGGGGATGCTATGAATAGTGGCAACGGAAAGGGAAAGGGGAATTCTGCAATTGTGGGAGATCGGGCAGCGTGGTGACTTGGCGGGGTGGAGTGGGGAAACCTGCACAATAGGCAGTAGGCCCTAATGTCCGGGGGTGGGGAGAATGACAGGAAATCTCCCGGTGTACCACGTACACTGTGTGCACAGGGCATACCACGCTTTCACTCACAGAATTTAACACCCAGCCAAATCTCTGTTCCACTGCAGCAGGATGGAAAAATCTCACTAGCATAAATGGCTGTAACATTCTGGCCTGAAAAGGTTTTTTTTAATTTGAAGGGTTTTATAGCTCAAAACCCCAAATCTTACATAGGACAATTACGTCACAAATCAGTCTTGTGAATTTTCCTTTATGCTACTCCCTCCAAGGCAAGTATAGCTTTCCTTAGTATATGCTGCAAAGCCTTTGTCATGCGCAATGGTGCTCTTAGAGCTCAGAAGCTGGCTTCACTGGTGAGAGTAGGCTCCATACCTCCCCTTACTGGTTAGAATCACATCCTAGCGCTTTTTTTTAAACAAAGCGATGGATGATTGCGACTGGAAGCTCGCCCAAAGATATTGATGCTCATTCTCATTTGACACTTAGAATATTTTTGGCAAGTTCGCCCCCTTTATCTTTAAACAAAACTTGTGTATTGCTTTAAATGATCTATTGCAAAGAACTTTTATTTTCTGATATCTGTAGGGCTTGGATTAAAAGATGTTGACGAGAGGATGTAAGTATATCTTTATTCATAGCTTCTCTATATTTAAAGGAAATGTGTTGTTGTAATGGAATGTAAACTCTGAAGGGTCCAGAATAAAAGGGATGAATGTTTGCCTTTAGTCTATATGGCACTTGTTACAAAGGTGGGGTGGAATATGATGATTTGCACTCTGTAGCCAAAGAAGAGATGAATTTGGACTATTCCCAAATAAGGGAAACCCTGAACAACGAGACAGAAGGATAAAAAGTTGGTAATGTGTAATCCTTGTTGGCATAGTGATAACATGGTTTCTGGAATACGTATATGATTTTAATGGCCATTCATGCCAGGGTCCCACTACAGCGATCACAGAATTTGATACCCAGCCAAATCTTTGTTCACTGCAGCAGGCTGGGAAAATCTTGCTACCGTGAACAGCTGTAACATTCTGGCCTAAAAGGTCTTTTTTTCAATTTGAAGTTTTTTTTAATAGTTCAAAACACCAAACTTTACGTCAGGCAATTCTGCCAGACATCAGTCTTGTGAACTTTACTCTATGTCTCTCCCTCCAAGGCAAGTATATCTTTTCTTAGGTATATATGGCAAGATCGCTATCTAAAGTAATACAATAGTTCTATCTGACCAGTCAAAACATCACTGCAGCTTCCCAACTGCCCACACAGCCAAAGTCACAATTTTTCCTTCTGCCTCACTCTAGTTGCTCTTTGCCAAGGGTTGGAGGTTACGTAGAAATAGCACAATTTGTAATGACAGGTCATTGTTATCTTGTAGATTTAGACTATCAACAATCCTCCCTCTTCCTTTAAAAACAACTGTGACAGACTGCACTGCTCTACAATGAAGACATTATACATACTCTGGGAACCTTTAGAGACAGTTAACAAGATTAACAAAGCACATTTATGCTAAATGACAACTGTAATTATGTACACAGCTCACAACACATATCACTTTTATAAGCCCCAGTAGTGGTTCTAGAAGTGATGCAAGTCTCCATGATCAGATAATACAGTCAAATTATTTCAAGGTACATTTCCAAATTTGTGATTGCAGTGAATGACGAAAAACATTGAATGTTAAAAGTGTTGACATATTGCCAATATAACAATATAACACAAGAATTTCCAAAGTCTTACTGAAATATGAAATAGTTGATGCAAAGGTTCATTTTGCCATGCATGCTATGGCTATAATATTGCAACCACTGGTTACAGCTATTTTGGTAATAACATAGATGCAGTCATTATTAAAGACTTTTCAACACTGATGTTAATCTTCTGACATTGAATACTTAATACACACCTTCAAACTTGATTTTTGCAATCGAGGAAAAAGGAGAGAAATTTCAGGATTGTTTGATCAAATTTGGAAGGAGATCAGTTTCCTCCACCTCTAATAAATCCAGAAATTTATTAGTGAAAATCAATTGAAATGTCATATTTAAAAGTCCCCAAGTATTTTCCTCAGTTGATCATGTGTGATTTGCAAATTTATGAAAATTTTTTTTTTAATTTTTTTGTTCATTCGTGGTACATGGGCATCACTAGCTAGCCAGCATTCATTGCCCATGCCTAGGATGCTATAAAAGGTTGAGTAAGTGCACGAGTACTCCATCTGCAACCAACTGTGGCTGTTAATTCAGAAAGACAATTTAAAAACATTTTAGATGTCGCCTTCGCCACTTCGAAGTGCTGAGGTTTTAGCCGTGAGTGTGCAATAATACAAGGCTTCAGATTTCTCTTAAGTGGACAGCAACAGATAAATGAAAACCATTTTATTGCTCCTATTTTTGTGAATCATTTTTTCCAACAGGAACAATCCTGAGAACTATACTTGAGAGATGGTTTGTTAGCAAATTGATAAGAACAAGTGGTCAGACTGAGTGGCAACATGGTGATGTGGCTATAAAAGGGGTCATGTGTTGGGATCGTCGGAATTCTCCCCAGGAACACGGGCAGAGTACAAACATGAAGTCCCTGTAAATAAGCTACTGTTTGTTACAAGTCCTTTGTTGTCAGTGTTTCAGGAACCTAACACATGTATACTTCCAGAACTGGTTCCAGAAAATGTGATCTTACACGCTGGATAACAGACTCGTCTGGTGATAAAGTGACGTGAAAAATTGTGGCAACTGTTACAGGAGAAACTTTAAACTGCTGCATTGCAATCAGCAAGTTCTGAAACATAGATAAATGAGGCTGCAAATACAATTAGACAATGAAAATAATAAAATTTGTAGATATGTACAATGTTACAACTGATTATTATAACCACTCAAGTGTTTTGGGAAATCATTTGAGCTCTTGAGTACCTTACAACCTTAAATAATACCACAATCAATTCAGATCTTAATCATCTCAAGGTTTATTTGCTCTTCATAATGTGGTTGTAGTTGGATGATTATCTCCAAACCAATGTTACATGATGACAAGCACCTAGTCACCAAGCACTGCTGTTGATACCTTTCTCTTGCGTGTAACTTATTTACTAACTAAATTAGTCCCAATTATTGCATTAGAAATCACTTACAAGATTTTTTTTTGAACTGACATTTAAGTAAATTTGAGACAACAATGATCCAGGCATTATATATAAGCTAAGCACAGTTCACAAAATAACAATGAATTCAAAGAACTTGCATTTACTCTAAACTATCCATTTTCTCAACCATTTATGAATTGCCAACCCCGAGGTATAAATACCACTTTTTTGGTTGAACTATGAGCCTTTTTAACATTATTGTCCAATGCAATAAATATATTTTAAACGTAGCAAACTATTTCTTCTTGATAAAATAACTTTAAACTTAAATCTCTTTAATGGGTTTTACTATATACCTTTTATATCTGTAATGTACAAGCTCCAAAAAAAAAATGATATAAGAATCACAGAAATTTTGAAAGTCACAGCAAATGTATTATCCATCTGTAAAACCACTGATACAAAGCAAAAGCAATAGTGATAGAGTGATGTTAAAATCACTGAAGCCTTGCATAAAATGAGAGCTAGGGGTACTGAGGTGAAACAAAATGAAACCAAGTATTATTGCCAGAAACCCATGTACAAACCTTTTCTGAATACCATGCTGAACAAGAATAATATGAAAGCATGACTGGAACATAGTGTACATAATAAACATTCTGAAAAATGATGCTAGTTTAGAGTGCTATCATTTATTTGAGATATTGGGGTGGCACAGTGGTTAGCACGGTTGCTTCACAATGCCAGGGACCTGCGTTCAATTCCGGCCTTGGGTCACTGTCTGTGGAGTTTGCACATTCTCCTGCGTCTGCTTGATTTTCCTCCCACAATCCAAAGATATGTGGGTTAGGTTGATTGGTCATGCTAAATTGACCCTTAATGTTAGGGGATTAGCAGGGTAAATATGTGCGGTTTCAAGTTAGGGTCTGGATGGGATTGTGTTGGTGAAGACTTGATGGGCTGAATGGCCTCCCTTCTGCACTATAGGGATTCCATGATTTTTCTACAATTCTATATTTAAAACTGCATTACTGATAGTGCATTGGACTTTTACTTTGGCTTTACAAATCCAGCCCAGATTCAATACCTAAAGTTCCAAAGTGAAATGAGTTCAAACATCTCAAACCCGTCCCACTATCCCAGGAACCATTGGCAATTGCTCTCTCACAGAAATGATAAAAAGATCAGACTGTTATAGTCAAGGGTGTTTTTCTGAAGTGCGTTCTTTACTATGCATTTATTTTTTATTTATTTAATCCAAGTTTGTTTTATTTATTAATGTCACAAGTAGGCTTACACTAACACCGCAATGAAGTCACTGTGAAAATTCCATAATCGCCACACTCCAGAGACTGTTCGGGCACACCGAGGGAGAATTTAGCATGGACAATTTACCTAACCACCTAACCTTTCGACTGTGGAAGGAAACTGGAGCACCCAGAGGAAGGCCATGCAGACATGGGGAGAATGTGCGGAGTCCGCACAGTCACCCGAGCTGGGAATTGAATTCAGGTTCCTGGCGCTGAGAGGCAGTGGTGCTAAACACAGTGCCATCCCAAGTGCGTTTAATGCCCCAATACCAACAACTATCCAGATGAATACTTAATCAAAACAATTACGAGACTTATAAACATACCTTTCATTTCACAAGTGTCTATAAAATAGAAATAAAAATATAATTGTCTGAAATAAACACTGTCCATTAAGTTAATGTCACTACATGGTTGAACTGTTTCATTAGTTCATTGAAAAGCAACCAAAAGCTACTTCCATTCACTGTACATCAGTATTGAGTAATTATCACAAAACCATCCCATCAAATTACTAATTTTTTAAAAATTCTACAATCTGTCTCAAATGAACCAAATTATTGTGGTATTGTCACACTGTTTGCATTATCAGTCATGTGATTATACTGCTTTAATTAATTTGCTGCACTAAACGCTGGGCAAATTGCCATCATATTTACAACATTCAATTATAAAATATTTTTAACAAACATCTAAAAATGGTTCAGCGATTAGCAGAAAGAATCAGCAATTAGGGTGTTAATCTCCTTCATCATATATTGAGAAAAGGATGAATCTGAAGCCAGTCTTTTCCCTAAACCAGGTTTATTTCCAAGGCTACAAAGTAAAGATACAGATTCCTTTATTTCCCCCAACACCCAGTGTGAACTAGTTTTTATACACGCAATGATTCCCTAAGCTTTCCTCAATTGGTAGCAGCTGTTCTTAATTACCAATTTAAACCATGTTCTCCATTACAGCATGGTTTCAACATTAACAAAGGGAGATGACAAAAAGTGTAATACAAGAAATAGGGTTTAAGGATGTCTTTTGAAGGTGGAGGAAATTATTGCAAAAACGAACAAGCAATATAGTGTGGATTCTGGGATTGGCAAATGGATAAATGAAGGTGATAATGGCAGCTAGAAAACAGTTATAATGCTTGGAGTTGGAAAGAGAAATTTGTAGCTATGGGATGGACACTGTATGAAGTTCAGGTCAGGGTTGAACAGGGTTCAGAGGTTGCTAACGTCAGGCTGAAATTGTGCAAGTTTCAGATGGAACAGTTCCGGGGCTAAAGCACGTAATTTCAGGCAGAGAATATCTTTGATCTTGCCAATCTTGAGCTGCAAGCACCTCTAGTTCATCCGTGACTTGATACAGAACAGGACAGTAACAGTCAAGCAATCATGAGAGATAGTTGAGGGTTATAGATGACCACTAATAGTATTATGACTGAAGGTGGCACAGTGTGCTACCATTTTGCTACACAACATTAGACCATTAATTAACCAAGTGCTAGCCTCAGCAAACAGTAATAATTGAAGCTCATGTCTTGATATCATAACACTGCAAACAACATCCTAGTGAAATCAAGGAACAGCAAATATAACAACTTCTGAACCACAGTAAAGAAAATAAGGTCAATAAAGGAACAAACTAGAAGAATATTGACACGTGCACAACTTCCCCCAAAGTATTCAAGAAAAAATGCTTATAATACAGTGGAATAGGAATTGAAAATGTGGATAGTATGAAGAAATTGAAGCACAGACAAAAGCAGAGGCAGTCAAAAACACTGGCTCAAAGATAAACAGCCAATCACTAATATTGTCTGTGAAAAAGTGAAGCTTGGCATACGTGGCACAATGGTTAACATTGCTGCCTCAGTGTCAGGGACCCAGATTCAATTCCCGACTTGGATCATTGTCTGTGCAGAGTCTGCACATTTTTCCCATGTCGGCATGGGTTTCCCGAGTACTCCATTTTCCTCCCACAGTCTGAAAGACATACTGTTTAGGTGCACTGGTCATGCTAAATTCTCCCTCAGCGTATCCAAACAGGCATCAGAGTGTGGTGACTACGGAATATTCACACTAGCTGCATTGCAATGTTAATGTAAGTTTACCTGTGATGTCAATTAATAAAAACAAATAAACCAAAAAACACACTAGCCCAACTAAGCAAATTTTCAAAAATCTGCCAGAAAAACCCTTTGAAATTGCCTGCCCTTGCACAGAATTATGCTCTCCTTCCATCTTCTGTACTATTCTGCCTTATCAGCTCATTTTTCTCCCTCCAAGCATCTCCATACCTTCTTTTTGATGCAATTCAATTATCCACACTGTGGAAGAGAGTGAGACATGGAGAAGTATATTTCCTCATGACTTTAAATAAAAACATACAAGGTGAATTTCAAAAGTAAACAATGCCTCAGAAATAGATAAGAACTAAAAAGCAGGGGTGGGATTCAGAAGAGAAGCTGAGGGAAACAAGTTGAGGAATTAGCAGTCTCTGACCACTCATTGACTATCCTTTAGAGACCAAGTAGCACTGATGGGAGAGTGTTGACAGAAAACTAGTAACACGAAGACAGATGAGATAACAAAAAAGCCATATTCTCTGACTCACTGCATGATTCCACTGAAGGGTATTAATTTTATATAAAAGTGAATCATACCATTTTTATCTGAAACATCCCATCATTAAGTTTCCCCATGAGTAAAATACTTACTGACTTACACAAAGGATAGCAATGCTTTTTTAAATAGTCTAAAATCAGCAGTAAACATTCCATTCTTAGTGGATTAAATCCAGCAGTTTCAGCAAAAAAAAATAGCAGACATAAACTAAAACTGTTCATTTTATTCCTTTAAATTTAGAGGTGACAGGCAAATTGCTTGGGTACATTGTTTATGATGCATTTTACACTAGCCAGCAACAAATCACTATCATATTAGAGTGCAGCAAAACAAAATGACAAAAATGCATGTACTCCCCTACTACAAAGTGTAACATTAAACAGGAATGCAGTGCTATGTTTACAAAGTCAGTCGCAGGGGTAACCTAGCTGATTCAGTCTGGCTCAGCCACAACCAGATACCCATAACATCTTAGATTTCATTTGCAAAAGTAGACATCTATCAAAATGGAAATACAAACCACTTGCATCTATTCCATTCAGTCTGGTTCAGCAGTTTTAACTATTTGGATTCAATTTACAGTTCAATATATTTGACCAAACTAAACAAAGCTCAGTACAGTCAATAAATTCAACTGTCAAAACAATTGGAAAGCATTGAATTAACAAAAATAGAAAAGGAGAATAATTTATTTAAAATATTTAAATTAAGCATTTATTTAAATTAAAAATAAAACTTTTGTGCTTATAAATTTATTGGCAAGCCAGCATTTATTGTCAATCCTTCATTTCCCTTAAGTAGAATGGATTTGAGCTACCTTCTTCAATTGCTGCAGTCTATGTAGTTACACTCAAGGTGCTGTTAGGCAGGGCATTCCAGAGGCCTGACTCAGCGACACCGAAGGAATGGCAAGTCAGGATGGTGTTTGGCTTGGAAAAAAACTTGCAGGTGGTGGTATTTTCCATATCTGGTTTGGAAGATACTGTTAAAAAAGCCTTAGCAAGTTGCTGCAGTGCATCTTTAAGTTGCTAATACTGATGACAACGAGTGGCAGTGATGTGGGGTGTGAATGCTTAAGATGATCGATGGAATGAACATAGAACATAAAACAATACAGCGCAAACAGGCCCTTTGGCCCACGAGTTGTGCCGATCACATCTTCCAATCCACAGACCTATCTAATAACCCCCTATCCTATTCTTTTCCGTATACTCATCCAGAAGTCTCTTAAAAGACCCCAGTGAGTTTGCCTCAACAACCTCCCACGGCAGTCGGTTCCATTCACTCACCACCCTCCGAGTGAAAAACCTACCCCTGACATCTCCTTTGTATTTGCTTCCCTGCACCTTAAATCTGTGTCCTCTCGTAGTGACCATTTCAGCTCGGGGAAATAGTCTCTGAGAGTCCACCCTATCTATTCCTCTCAACATTTATAAACCTCTATCAGGTCGCCTCTCAACCTACGTCTCTCCAGTGAGAAGAGTCCCAGCTCCCTCAACCTAAGGCCTGCCTCCCAATCCAGGCAGCATCCTTGTTAATCTCCTCTGAACCCTCTCAATAGCCTCAACATCCTTCCTATAATGAGGTGACCAGAACAGCACACAATACTCTAACTGGGTTCTGACAAGAGTCATATAGAGCTGCATCATTACCTGCTGACTCTTAAACTCTATTCCTCGATTAATGAAGGCCAGTACACCGTACGCCTTCTTGACCACTTCTTCCACCTGCGAGGCCGATTTAAGAGTCCTATGGACCCGGACCCCGAGATCCATCGGCTCTACAACACAGCTAAGATTCCTACCCCTTATATTGTACTCCTTCATCCCATTATTCCTGCCAAAATGGACCACTACACATTTATCTGCATTGAAGTCCATCTGCCACTTCTCCCCCAGTCTTGCTTCCTGTCTGTGTCCCGCTGCAACTTTTGGCATCCCTCCAGACCATCCACAACACCACTGATCTTTGTATCGTCGGTGAACTTTCTAACCCATCCCTCCACTTCCTCATCCAGGTCATTTATGAAAATGACAAACAGCAGGGGTCCCAGATCAGATCCCTGGGGCACTCCACTGGTTACCGACCTCCATGCAGAACAAGACCCATCCACAACCACTCTCTGCCTTCTGCCGGAAAGCCAGTTCTGGATCCATGAGGCCAAAGCCCCTTGGATCCCATGCCCTCTCACCTTCTCCAGAAGCCTTGCACGTGGGACCTTATCAAACACCTTGCTAAAGTCCATGTACACTACGTCCACTGCCCTTCCTTCGTCAATGTGTTCAGTCACTTTTTCAAAGAACTCAACTAGGCTTACGAGCCTTGTGTCAAGGGCACAATGATCTGCCCTTGACAAAAACCATGCTGACTATTTCTAATCAGTCCAAACTTCTCCAAATGTTCATATATCTTATCCCTCAGAAGCCTCTCCATCAGCTTACCAACCACTGAAGTCAAACTCACCGGTCGGTAATTTCCTGGACTATCCCTGTTCCCTTTCTTAAAGATAGGAACCACATCCGCAATCCTCCAATATTCCGGAACCTCTCCGGAATGGTGATCAAATAGGGTGCTTTGTCCTACATGAGGTCAAGCTCTGAGTATTCTTGGTGCTAAAAGGCAAGAGGATATTCCACCAACTCATAGGCCCCAATTTTACTACCGCATGGTGAAGTCGGGTGTGAGGTCATTAATGCAATCCACACCCGCATCTGAGCAGATGGCCACTTTACCGAGACCACGGAAGGGCCACAATCCAATTCATGCCCGAAACAGGCACAATGGCAATTTAAAAGCATTTGCATGCACTTCAATTGAATTAATGAACTGCAAATTCAGTATTTGCCCCATTATCATTGTGTTTGCCAATGCAGAATCGTGCCAACGGACATGCTGAATAAAAGTCTGAATCGGATGCTCCAGCCGCTGAAGAGATAAATTCAGAGCTTCCAATAGCTCGCTAACTCAGATCAGTGGCAGTGGGAATGGGGGGTAGGGCAGGTCAGAATGATCGGTGGTGGTGGTGGTGGTTGGGGTGGGGGGGGGTGGGGGGGGGGGGCAGTGAGGGAAGATAGGAGGGAGGCCCAATCATTGACTGGTTGGGGGGAGGGGCAGAGGGAGGGCCAATTTTTGTCTGATAGTGGGGAAGAGGGGGAGGGAGGACTGATTGTTTTTGTGTTTGGAGAGGTGGCACTCGTAATCCAGTTGGGGGGGGGGGGTGTGATGACGTCTGGTGCGAGGGGTTGTAGGGGGCCAGATCATTCTCTGGTGAGGAGGGAGGAGGGGGCAGGTCAGTGTTCCTCTGGGAGACGGGAGGTAAGGCCTGATCATTCTCTGGGGAGTTGAGGAGGGGGGAGGCCAGATCATTCTCGGGAGGCCATCACTGTCGCTTTTCACTCCGGCTTGTTTTCTCCATTTTTTGCGGCCTAGGAGAAATCTGACAAATGCTCTTTTTCAATTTTTTTTTCTAATTGTGTACGTGCAGTTCAGAGCTCCGATCATTTTGGAGATACCAAGTCCCATCCTCAGTGCAATTCAGACTGATGTTTTCGGACTGAGTGCATATTCTTCCCGTGTCTGCGTGAGTTTCCTCTGAGTGCTTCGGTTTCCTCCCACATCCTGAAAGACTTGCTGTTTAGGTGCATTGACCCAAACAGTTGCCGGACTGTGGCAACTAAGGGAATTTCACACTAACTTCATTGCAATGTTAACGTAAGCCTTACGTGTGACTAATAAATAAACTTACTTTTACTCATTCCTCCCAGTATTGTCATGGGCAGATGAATCTCAATTGGTGAGGGTGAAGTCAAATAGATTTTTCTCTCATAGACCTAGTCTGGCAAATCTTGAAAGATTGAAAACACTGGGGTTGTTTTCCCTTGAAAGACGTCGGCTGAGAGTGGATCTTTTAGAGGTATATAAGATTATGAGGGGTATAGATAGAGTAAATGGTGGTAAGCTTTTTCCACCATTAGAAATGGTTAGAACGAGGGGTCACGGGCTCAGGGTGAGGGGGGCTATGTATAAGACGAGTATCAGAGGCCAGTTTTTCACACAAAGGGTAGTGGGGGTGTGGAATGCACTGCCGAGTAAGGTGGTGGGAGCAGGCATGCTAGGGTTGTTTAAGGGTCTCTTGGACAGCCACATGAGCGGTCTGCAGATAGAGGGATATAGCAGGACTGTTTGAATATCGGGAGGACCAAATAGTAGTAGACTATCTTTTAGTTTCGTCTCGGGAATGTCTTAGTTTTTTTTAGCATGTTTAATTAAGTCTTATTTGTTTCCGCAGGCAATTCGGTCCACCTTGTTGACCAACAAGGGGCATGCATGCGGCATGTCGTGCGAGAGCTGCTCTTGGAGGTTGCTTCAGGAGTTGCCTAGTGCTTCACGTCTTCAGTGTATGCTTAAACTGGACCATCTGGTGGGCAACATGACAGCTCAGAGACTATCGCTGTTGCTGTGCTGACACATGGATTTGGGCCTGTGTCTGCAGGAGTTTGCGCGTTCTCCCCGTGGTTGCGTGGGTTTCCTCCGGGTGCTCCGGTTTCCTCCCACATCCCAAAAATGTGCTCTTAGGCTGATTGGGTAACAAATTGTCCCTATATTGGTCCCTATATGGAAATCTTCAACAATAGGCATATCCTAAAGACAAGGATATGTCATTAGGACGTTAGGACGGCGGCGTGGGCTCGTTGGGCCGAAGGGCCTGTTTCCCGTGCTGTGTTGCTCTTTGTTCTTTGTCTCTTGGATTTGGCCAGCGCGCTCAGCAGAAGCACAACAAAGCCACTCTTGGTCATGAGAAAATTGCACAGATTACGTTCAATGCCCATGTTAGTCTTGGTTTTATTTTAAGTATCTTCAACATGGAGGAGTATAAATTCATCTGAGGGAAAATGGTGGGTGGTAATCAGCAGAATGTTTCCTTGCCAGTGTTTGACACTTCATGAAGTTCAGAGTCAATGTTGAAGTTTCCCTCAACCACTCTCTCCTGACTGTATACCAGTCTTCCACTATTTCTAGTGGTCTGCCTTGCCAGTGGGACAGGATGTATTCAGAGATGGTGATGAAAGTGCCCAGCACATTGACTGATTTGGTGAAAATGACTGTGTCTACTTGTTTGATTTGTCTGTGAAACAGCTCTCCCAATTTTGGTACAAATCCCCAGGAGATAAATGAAGAGGATTCTCCAGGGTCATCTTGGAAGTATAGCTTCAGAATACACCGTGCAAACACTGAACACAGAAGTAAGGATGTTGGGGGTGATTCATCTCGTGTGCTGTTATTTTTAGCGCTGCAGGATGAAAAGTTTCAGTGGGGTGGGATTATCGTAATCCATGCTGGGCATTCCCCAATACCGAGTTTCCAGTGCCGTCAGCTCCGTGCCAAAAATAGACACGGAGCATCATGAATAATTTAAATAAGCATTTTAATGAAATTTAAATACAATTAGTGGATACAGGACTGAAATCACTGGGCCCACTAGCCTCTCCAAGAGTATTTCACTTCAGCAGGATTTATCGTAGCTCCCCAATTTCAGGGAGCTAGTAGCCCAACCCCACTGGAGCGAAGGGGAGGAATTGAGGCCCTCCAAAGGGTCAGGTGCGGGGGAGGTTCCCCCTTGGCATTAATACCATGGCATTGCCCAATGGGCAAAATGCCAATATCCAAAGGACACCTTGGCACTGCCCTTTAGACATGGGGCAGTGCAAAGGGAGTGGGGCCAAAGAGGCACGGCATATTCTCCCATGTCTGCATGGGTTTTCTCCAGATGCTCCAGTTTCCTCCCACACTCCAAAGATGTGTGTGCTGGGTGGATTGGCCGTGGTAAATTACACTTAGTGTCGGGGGGCTAGTTACGGTAAATGCACGTGGTTATGGAAATAGGGTGAAGGTGGGATTGTGGTCAGTGCATACTCAAATGGGCCAAATGGTCTCCTTCTATACTACAGAATTCTATGAAACGCACGTTAGCATTGTGTGGACCCTTAAACTAAAGCATATAGCCCTATAATTTTGTGCCATTGCCAACACCATTTGCAGCAAGAGGAATTGAAATGTCCAAAACACTGTTTAAACATAGAAAGTATCAATCAAATCAAGCAACAGTGACTGACATGGTACTCAGAATCCTATTTACAGAAAGCTACAGGCAATCTCACAGCAAGATTTTATAGGCTAAATATTAATTGCAGTATTTACATCAGTACATGAAATGTAATTTATATAAGTTAAGCCTGTCAACACAATGAGGCATGTGTAGAATATTCAAAACTAATTTAAACCAGTATCTCACACCATAATGTGTCAAAGAATCAGAGCAACGGGAAGAAAATAAGGGAGCATCTCTCTGATTCTTCCATGGTTACAAGCAGTGAAGTGCGAAAATCTAGCTGATCAAGCAGAAGCCATGAGCTTGCTTTTTCTACAAAATAGTCTAATCCCACTTTCTTATTCACTCTATTTAATATTTTTCTTTTTCAATCCACTGTCTAATCTCTTTAAAAAAATGAACTAGCAATAGTTCTACATTCAAACTACCTTCGGAGTAGTGTGTTTCAACCTTAGGCGGTTGATGTGGTATATATGGACTTTAGTAAGGCGTTTGATAAGGTGGCCCATGGAAGACTTCTGCAGAAAATGCAGATGTATGGGATAGAGGGTGATTTAGCTAATTGGATTAGGAATTGGCTAGCAGATAGAAGACAGAGGGTGGTGGTTGATGGGAGATATTCATCGTGGAGTTCGGTGACAAGTGGTGTACCTCAGGGGTCTGTTTTGGGGCTCCTGCTGTTTGTAATTTTTATAAATGATCTGGATGAGGGTATTGAAGGATGGATTAGTAAATTTGCAGATGACACTAAAGTCGGTGGAGTGGTAGATAGTGAAGAGGGGTGTTATAGTTTGCAGAGTGACTTGGACAAGTTGCAGAGCTGGGCCGAGAGGTGGCAAATGGAGTTTAATGTGGAAAAGTGTGAGGTAATGCACTATGGCAGGAATAATAAATGTGTAGAGTATAGGGCTAATGGTAGGATTCTTAGTAGTCTTGATGAACAGAGGGATCTTGGTGTGTATGTGCATAGATCCCTGAAAGTAGGCAGTCAAGTCGAGAAGGTTGTTAAGAAGGCATATGGAGTCTTAGCTTTTATTGGTAGGGGGATTGAATTTCGGAGCCGCAACGTCATGTTGCAACTGTACAAAACTCTAGTGCGGCCGCACTTGGAGTATTGTGTGCAGTTCTGGTCCCCGCATTATAAGAAAGATGTGGAGGCATTGGAGAGGGTACAGAGGAGGTTTACCAGGATGTTGCCTGGTATGGAGGGCAGGTCTTATGAAGAGAGGCTGAGGGATTTGAGGTTGTTTTCGTTAGAAAGGAGGCGGCTAAGAGGGGACCTTATCGAAACATATAAGATGATTAGAGGTTTAGATAGGGTGGACAGTGATAGCCTTTTTCCTAGGATGGAGAAAGCTAGCACGAGGGGACACAGCTTTAAATTAAGGGGTGATAGTTATAGGACGGATATCAGAGGTAGGTTCTTTACCCAAAGGGTGGTTCGGGAGTGGAATGCCCTGCCTGCAGCAGTTATAGATGCGCCAAGTTTGGTGGCGTTTAAGAGGTTAGTTGATAAGTATATGGAAGAGAAGGGAATGGTTTAGTTTGGAGGGTCATTGCTTTTTATATTGGTCGGCGCAATATCGAAGGCCGAAGGGCCTGTTCTGTGCTGTAATGTTCTGTCACCACCTTTCTCTATCAATCTCCAGTCTTTAACAACCCTCATTGAAACTTATCATTACTCCATTTTGGTGTCATGAGCAAATACAAATATCAGAAATAGGAGCAGAAGTAAGCCATTCAGCCCCTTGACTCTGCTCTGCCACTCGATAAGGTCATTGAGGCTCTGTTTTTGGTTCCCATCTACCACTGATAACCTTTGATTCCTTTGCCCAACAAGAATCTACCTCTGCTTTGAAAATATTCAGTGACCTGACTTCCACTGCCTTCTGAGGCAGGTTGTCCCTCTGGGAGACAAGAAATTTCTCTTCATCTCTGTCTTGAAAGGGTGACCTCATTTTAAAACAGTACTCTCTCGTTCTGGATTTACCCCACACGAAGAAACATTCTTTCCATATCCACCTTGTCAATACAATTCAGGATCTTACACACTTCAGTCAAGTCACCCCTCACTCTTTTAAACTCCAACAGAACAAGTCCAGTCTGTCCAACCTTTCCTCACAAGTCAATCTGCTTATTCCAGGTATTAATCTTATAAACCTCCTCAGAACTCCTCCAACACATTTACACCCTCCCTTAAAAAAAAGACAAAAACTGCACACAGCATTTGAGATGTGGTTTCACCAATACCCTTTATAACTGAAGATGCATAGTGGTTAGCACTGTTACCTCACAGTGCCAGTGACTCCGTTTCATTCCCGGCTTGGGTCACTGTCTGTGTGGAGTTTGTACATTCTCCCCATGTCTGCGTGGGTTCCCACCGGGTGCTCTGGTTTCCTCCCACACTCCAACGATGTACAGATTAGATTGATTGACCATGCTAAATTGCCCCTTAGTGTTAGGGGGTTAATAGGGTAAACATGTGGGGTTATGAGGATAGGGCCTGGGATGGAATTGTGGCCGGTGCAGACTTGATGGGCTGAATGGCCTCCTTCTGCACAGTAGGAATTCTATGATTATGATATGATCATTGGTTAAACTGTGAAAAGTTGAGTTTTTAGCATTGACATCTGCAGGACTCCACTTTTCACATCCTGCCAATCAAAAGAAACACTTATGCATACTGTTTTCTGCCAGCCAGCCAATTTTCCATTCAAGCTAATATATTACCCTCTGCACTGTGCGCTTTTATTTCCACCGTAACCTTTGGTGTGACACCATATCAAATGTTTTCTGAAAATCCAAGTATAATATGTCTACTGACTCCCCTTTACCCAGAGTGCATGTCATTCCTTCAAATAACTTTGAAGGAATGACGTGTTGGTTAAACAGGATTTCTCTTTCAAAATGCACAGATGTATGACGTGATGAATCTTGGTAGGAGAAATTTGGAGAACACGAATATAAAATAAGGAGCAAAATTCTTAAACGGATGCAGGGGCAGAGGGAATACATGTAGTTAAATGGCAGTACATGTGGAGAGAGCAGTTAATAAAGCATATAATATTCTGGGCTTTAATAATAGGGGCATTGAGTACAAGGGCAAGAGGTAATGCTGAACTTATACAACACAATAGTTAGATCACAGCTGGAATAGTGTGTACGGTTCTCAGCACCATAGGAAAGATGTGACTGCATTGAAGAGAATGCAGAGCGTTTACAAGAATGGTTCCACAGTCAAAAGACGTTACTTATGAGGAAAGCTTGGAGAGGTTGTGACCATTCTCCTTGGAGAGAAAGCAACTAAGAGGAGATTCAAAATTAAGAAAGGGCTGGACAGAGTAGATAAGGAGAAACTGTTCTCACTTGTAAAAGGATTGAGAACAAGAGGACACAAACTTAGCGATTTGCAAATGGAGCAAATGTGATGGGAGAGAAAAACGTTTTTACACAGCAAGCGATTCAGGTCTGGAATGCACTGCCTGGAATTGTGATGGAAACAGGTTTAATTGAGGCATTCAATGATTATTTGAATAGAAACAACGTGCAGAGATATGGATAAAACACAGGGAATGACCCGAAGCCATAAATGCTTCTTTGGAGAACAGATGCAAATACAATAGGTGAAATGGCTTCTTTCTGCACCGCAACAATGCTATGAAAAGCATGCCGACTCTTTCCAATTACTTTGAGTTCTCCAAAGTGTGCAGCTATAACCTCTTTAAAGATTAATTCTAATATCTTCCCCATGACAAATAACACAAAAATTGATGGTGGTAAATAGTGATGAGCAAAATCTCAGATTACAGGATGATGTAAACAGACTGGTTAGATAGGCAGAACAGTGGCAAATGGAATTTAACCCTGAAAAGTGCGAGGTAATGCACTTTGGGAGGACTAATAAGGCAAGAATGAATGGTCAGACCCTAGGAAGCACAGAGGATCGGGGTAACCTTGTTGGGAATGTCATAGATCTCTGAAGACAGCAGAATAGGTAGATAAGATGGTCAAGAAGGCATATGAATTACTTGTTTTTATTAACTAAGGCATTAAATAGAAGAGCAAGGAGTTATGATGGAGCTATAGAATACACTGGTTAGGCCACAGTTGGAGTACTGCATGCAGTTCTGCTCCCCCACACGATAGAAAGGACGTGAAATGTGCTTGAAAAAAATGAAGAGGGGATTCACTAGAATGTAACCTGGGCTGGAACATTTCTGCTACCAATTGAGGCTGGGGTTGTTTTCCTTGGAGCAGAGAAGGCTGAAGGGGGGACCTGATGGAGGTGTACAAAATTATGAGGGCATAGATAGGGTGAATAAGAAATATTTCCTCTTAACAGATGGGTCAATAACTAGGGGACATAGATTTAAGTTTAGGGGAAGGAGATTTATACAAGATGTGAGGAATAGCTTTTTGACCCAGAAGATGGTGGGAATCTGGAACTCATTGCCTGAAAGAGTGGTCAAGGCAGAAGCCCTTGTAACATTTAAGAAGTATTTAGATGAGCACTTGAAATGCCAAAATAAACATGGCTACTGGCCAAGTGCTGGAAAATGGAGTTAGAATATATAGGTACTTGATGGCTGCATGAACACGATGGCCAAAAGGCCTCTTTCTGTGCTGTAAAATCCTATATCGCTATGACAGATGTTAGACGAAATGACCTACAGTTTCTGCCACTGCTCCTTCTTTAATGGGTGGTGTTATATTTGCTACTTTCCAATGAGATAGAAGTTTTCCAGAATCTAGCTAAATTAACACCAACACATCTACTACCTCATTAGCCACCTCTTTTAAGGCCCGAGGCTGAAGCTCATCAGAACCTGGAGACTTGTCAGCCCATAGCTCTATCAGTTTGCTCAATACGGTTTCTCTAGTGTTTAAGTTTAAAGTTTATTTATTAGTGTTACAAGTAGGCTTACATTAGCACTGCAATGAAGTTTCTGTGAAAAATCCCCAGCTGCTTCACTCTGGCACCTCTTCAGATACACTGAGGAAAAATTTAGCATAGCCAATGCACCATCAGCATGTCTTTCAGATTCTGAGAGGAAGCAGGAGCACCCTGGAGGAAAACCCACACAGACACAGGGAGAATGTGCAATCTCTGCACAGACAGTGACCCAACTGGGAATCAAACACAAGTCCCTGTTGCTGTGAGGCAGCAGTGCTAACCACTGTGCCACCATGATTTTAATTTCACCAAGTTCCTCTCTCCCCTTCAGTTTTCGGTTTACAGCTATTACTGGAATATTTTTTGCATCTTCGATAATGAAAACAGAAGCAAAGGTGACACAGTAGCTAATACTGCTGCCTCACAGCGTCAGATATCCAGGTTCAAGTCCTGCCTCTGGTCACTGTCTGTGTGGAGTTTGCACTTTCTCCCAAATCTGCATTGGTTTCCTCCAGGTGCTCCAGTTTCCTCCCACAGTTCAAAGATTTGTGGATTAGGTTGATTAGCCATGCTAATTGACCCTCGTGTAAGAGGGATTAGTGGGATAAATGTGCAGGGTTGCGGGAATAGGGCCTGGGTATGATATGATCAATGCAGAGGCAATGGGCTGAATAGCCTAATTCTGTGTTGTAGGGATTCTATATTTGTTCATTTCATTCACTATTTGCGTAACTCCTAACTGTCCCTCTCTAGAGGATCAACATTCACTTTAAAAAAAATTTGCAATCTGTTTTGACATTTCTAGCCAGTTACCTTCCTCTTGTGCCCAAATTTCTTTTTCCAGATTAACCTTATAATCATTCTCCACTGTTCTTTATATTCTGATCAAAGACCTGAACTGACACTCACCTTTGCACAGTTATGTTTCTTCCTTAAATTTGATGCTTTCCTTAACTTCTTTAGTTAACCTGGATGGTGGATCCTACCCTTCGAATGTTTCTTTGTAAAAGGAATGCAATTATTCCAGGTATTCTGAAATATCCTTAAATGTTTCCCACCGATTCTCTACTGATGTATCCTCTAATTCAGTAACTCGGTTCACTTGAAACCAGCTCAGCTTTCATGCCCATAAAGTTGCTCTTAATTAGGTTTGAAATATTGGTCTTCAACCCATCCTTCTCCCTTTCAAACTAATGTAAAATTCAATCATGTTGTGGCTGCTGCCTACACAGGGGTGCCTTTACTATAAGGTCATTAATAAGTCCTGTCACATTATACAATAACAAGTCTAACATAACCAGAAGTGAGGCGAGATTGACAAAGATGTCATGGACACAAGAAAAATATGCATTGATTATTAAAGAAGATGTTGATAGTTGCATAAAGATAACACCAGGACATCACTGCACATTTTCCTCAGGATAGTATCCAAGCCTAATCATTTTCAACTACTTCTTTACGACCAACTCTCCATCAGAAGATCAGAAGCAGGAAGTTTACTGATGATTATAAGTCTTTAGTTGCTTTTGTAAATCCTTGGAAACTCTATACAGCCCATTCTTCTCCATCATCAATATCCTGGAGGGCTATCATTAAGCAAAAACGCAACTGGACCAGGCATATAAATAATGTGAGGTGTGCACTACTTAAAAGACAACTCACCAAGGCTCCTTCAACAACACCTTCTAATCCTATGACCCCTATCAACTAGAAAAATAAGGGCAGCAGACATGTAGGAACATCACCACTTGCAACTTCCCCTCATACCATTTCACCATATTGGAACTATATCACCATTTCTTCACTGTTACTGGTCAAAGCCCTAAGAATCCTTCTGAAAGATTACTAGTCACTCAAATTTAAAAGTCACACAAGCTGCTATGAAAAACCTTCTTAATAGTGCCTTTACAGATAGGCACCAAGACCATTAGTCTGGACAAAGCTCATTAAATCAGACATCTAGAAAGGGAATGATCCACAAGCACAAGAATGAGCTGGACTATGATAAGTTGTAGCAAAGATGTATTAAGTTTTTGTGCTGATTGAATATTACAATGAAGCAAGCAGGAAGTGATTGTGAGTGGTGTGGGTTAATTACTTGTAATCAAATTTGAAAATTGTAATTGCTTATGTATCTCAGAATATTTCACTCTGGCTGGCTACAAAGATGTGAGCTGTAACTTTCCAAGGGACCCTGCTATAGCTTACAATTATAACAGCTGTTTAAGAGAACTCTGATTTGGTCTGGTTATTTGAAGGGTAAAGTTGTGATCAATCAAAAGCCCACAACACTTTCTGCTCGGGCACTGTGGATATACTTATAACAGATGGGCTGCAAGAGATCAAGAAGAACCTTCACCACTTGTTTCTCAAGAGCAACAAATGCCATCATTATAGCAACACTCGCATCTCATTGGCAAACAATACACTTTTGGGTAGTATGTCCAGGCCTCACACAATTTCATCTGCATTCCACTCTGTGAAAATATCTGGTCATCTGTGGCTGATCCCTCAACAAAATGCTTGGAGCTGGCAACTCACACTGAGGTATTGAAAATGTGAATTCTTGCCCCAATATTCCACAGAACAGCATTCTGGAGCTTCAGCATGCAGTATTTATCACTTATAAATATGTCTTCTGAGGATCTGAAGATAAAATAATATTTCTCTCTTTGAGATCCTAGTACCATAGTCCATTGAGGCTAAGTTATGGGAGGCACTTCCTCTCTCATAGCAGAAAATAGGAAAGGGCACTATTAAATAGTTTTCATATTCCTATTATCGAGCTTCTTAAAAAAAAACATGATGTTCTAAGAATATCCTGATTGTTGTCTCTCCTCCCTCTCCTTGGGGAAAATCTAAGCTCACCATCTTTCAACAGCAACTCAGTTTATCAAGAGATAATATCGTTTCCCATTAAAGTTTAATTATACTGAAGTCGTGATATCCAACACAACAAAAACAATCTTTTCTTCTCTTAATTTCATTGTGGTGATAGGCCTGCTGTCTGAAAATTAAGGATTGATTATTTATCCTTTATTTGATGAAATGTGGCTGTTATCACTCTTCTTTAGTCATACCCAAAATGAAAATAGTCTCTTGGGAACAGTAAAGCATGGATCAGGATATACCACACTCAGAACTCAGTTAATTGATACAGGCACTTAAATCCATCAACAAAGCAGTGCAGCTATTAGACAAATCCATGAACCTTGCAATAAGGTAGCTAAAATAATCTTTGGAGCCAGTTAAATCAAAAAGAGGATAAAAAGCTCTTGTACTGCTAAGGCTCCACCAAATTCAGATATTTGTCCTTTTTTTTAGTCACAGATTAGGGTAGCATAAGTACAGAATTCAAAATGAAGCAGAAGGGGGGGTCACACATAGGAACTCAAAAGATTTTTTTAAGCAAACTCTGATTCAAAGTTATGGGAGGCACCTCCTCTCTCGTAGCAGGAAACATGAAAGGACACTATCAAACAGTTTTCATATTCCAAAGATACTTTTCCTCCTTATATAGTGATTCTGCATTCTGCTTTTTATTTGAATGTACAAGTTTAAGGTTAATTAATTCTGCTCCAAGAAGGTCACCATTAAAGGTAAACTATTGCATCAAAAACAGTCATACCTGTTGCAAATATTTTGGTATGGCATACATTGTTCGTTCGTTCTAGCGTAACATTTTCAGATCTATCCTTCCCCTTCCATTAGATGGTATGAGGGTTTCTCTGGAAAAAAAAGAAAAACAAGTACACACCCTATAAAATCAATTATCAAAAATAAAACTGTTTTATATTTCCAACTAAAACATCTACTGTGTACTACATCTGCCAGTGAGTTTGTTTACAAGCAATCATAGATCAACAGCAAGGTTGCCGTGTTATAAAAAGAAAATATTGTCAACACCATCTTGCACACCAGTTTCTTGTGTCACGCTTGTACCAGATTGCTTGAAATGTCATCCTCATCTAACAGTATGCAATCAAACTGCTGCAGGTAGGGAATTTGCCAATCAAGTAGCGAACAGGAATGAAATCACCGATAACGACGTTCAAAATTTACAAATCAAAGATAAGTAATTAGAAGCAACTATAAATAAAAACTAAACCAATCATGACATTCAAAATATTGATTGAAGAGCTTTTGCTGTCATTTGAGTAGTCCAGTAAACTGAACACCAAAATAAGGTCTGCAACACATTAAAAAAAAATCAAGTGACAAGAAAATTATTATTTTTACCTATACAATAGCATTTTTGGTGTTAGAAATGCCATAGACAATGTGTTTTATCACAGGCCTGTACCTATGCAAGTCGCGTGAAGTCACACGAGTTCCTAGGCTTATCCATGTCAGCTAATAAACAGCAAGGCAGCATTTATCTCCCTAAACAAACCAACGTAACTGCATATTATTTTTGCAGACTGACTGCAAAATAGCACTTTCTGGTAAACAAAATAATTATACTTTGGATGGAGAGAAACAGGTGATGTGGTAGAGAAAGGGCAAAGCGACTTGGATAATAAATGCTGGCATTGCCAGCAATGCTCACATCCCATAAAATAATTTTATAAAAAGTGATTTGAGGTTCAAAAGTACTATGTATTAAAAACAATATTTACAAATGATATCATTAAAAACATCAAATGGAATACTAAGATTTTGGCAAAATAAATAAAATTTAAAAGATTTAATGATGGCTTTATGTGAAACCTTACACTATTACAATACTGCAGGCAATTTTAAGCTCCACACAAAAGAAAGAACATTGAGGAAATAGAAAAGATCAGCAAGGATTCTCTGTTCCTGCCTCATATAAGAAAATTCAAATATGAACAAAAAGACTTCGGGCTGTTTTCATTCAACTAAAAGAGATGGCTTGATGGTTGGACGTGGGGAGTTACAATTTTGTCAGACGAGATATGGTGGATAGAAGCAGACTGATTCAAGTGATTGGGTGGGTCAAGAACAAAGGGATAAAGATGCAAAATTAAATGTAAGAGATTTATGACAGAGTGAAGTTGTGCCACAAAGCTGGCTAGTGATTTATGTTGGCAATTAAGCTTATGTAATTAAAGGAAAGGGAACTAAAGGAATGTGAAACGTAGTAGTTATACAAAATTGAGTATTCTGCTCGTGAGGAATGAGTAACAACCTGCATTTCTACAGAATCTTTAATTCAGTAATGGTGTTTCACAGGGGCATCATCAAGCAAACTTCTATAGAAATAGGACAACAGGCAGAAAGATAGGCTTTAGAGAGAGACTAGGCCTAATGGTCTGTTCCCATGTTGTAATTTTTATTCTAGCCAGCATGCTACAGTTTATTCTTTATATTAAAAACAGAAAATGCAGGAAAATCTCAACACATCTGACAGCATCTGGGAGAGAGAATAAAACCAATGTTTCAAGTCTGGATGACCCTTCGTCAGAGCTCTGATTAAGAATTCTGACGAAGTTCTTTAAGAGTCTTTAAACTCTGACAAAGGATCATCCAGACTCGAAACACTGGCTCTATTCTCTTTCTACACCTGCTAAGGTTTTTCAGCATTTTGTTTTTGTTTCAGCTTCCAATACCTGCAGTATTTTGCTTTTATTCTTTATCTATTGCCCAGTCCTCTGGCCATCTGCCAGTGATGAAGGTTTATTGATTGAAAATCATTTTCACAGATAGTGAAATTTATATTTTTGTCAAGAGAGGAGAGATTTGAAGATTTCATTATGGTTGACTGTTCTATGCTCAGACTAAACAGTGAGCAAACATACTTTATTGGAACATACACCTCCAGAAGTTAATGATAGACAGATATAGGGGCCGAACTTCTCCCAAAAAATTCCCAAATGGCAAAAACATCTGTAAATTGGAGTATTTCACCTAACAAACTAAGCTTGTCAGGGAAGTTGGCTGCTTGGGGTAATCATAGTAAAAAGTCTCACAATACCAGGTTAAAGTTCAACAGATTTATTTGGCAACAAATGCCACTAGCTTTTGGAGCACTGCTCCTTCGTCAGGTGAATGGGAAGTTCTGTATCATAGTTTGGTACAGCTCCTGCTCTGCCCAAGACAGCAAGGAACTACAAAAGGTTGTAATGTTGCCCAATCCATCATGCAAACCAGCCTCACACCCACTCTGTCTACACTTCCTGCTGCCTCAGCAAAACAAACAGTCAGCATAATTAAGGATCTCACACACCCTGGACATTTTCTCTTCCACATTCTTCCTTTGGGAAAATAATGCAAAAATCTGACGTTATGTACCAACCAACTCAAAAACAGCTTCTTCCCTGCTGTTGTCAGCCTTTTGAATGGACTTGCATTAAGTTGATCTTTCTCCACACCTTAGCTATGATTGTAACACTACATTCTGCACTCTCTCATTTCCTTCTCTATGAATGGCATGCTTTGTCCATATAGCACACAAGAAACAATACTTTTCACTGTATGTTAATACAGTGTGACTTTAATAAATCAAATCATCTATTGATTGATGATCAATCAGGATGCTCCCCATGGTCCTCTGGAATAATGGCACAAGCTAACAAAACCCTGAAAGGCAATCTTTTATACTAGAAGAGGCCTTTCAGCATATTTATTGTGGCAAATTTTTGTGAATCTCGTCCTGCCATAGTTGCAGGTATGCATGGCTCATATCCAGTTTTGTTAATAGGAGTGCTCCTGCCAACTTTGTGTACAGGTCCTCAATCCTGGGGATTGGGTATTTGTCTAGCTGGGAGTAACAATTAATTGTCAATTTGAAATCACCACAAAGGCACACTGAGACATCTGGCTTTAAGATAGGAACTAGGGGTGCTGCCCATTCTGCAAACTGGACTGGTTTTATTATTCTTTCATGCAGTAATCTTTTGATTTCTACATCAACTTTTTAAATGCAAAAGGTGCCGGTCGGGCTTTGCAAAACTTTGGGACAGCCTCCAAGTTGATGTGCAATTTTACCCGACTCCTTTGATTGTCCTGAAAAACCTCCAGATATTTGCTCAGGACCTCACTCAGGCGACCATTTTCCAGCTAGAAGATGTTTGTCCAATCTAGCTGGATTTCTTGTAGCCAATTTCACTCTAATTAGCTTAGTCCCAAACCTTCTACTGCCATTAATGGATGCCTAATTAACTGTTTCCTGTAAGCAACTAGCACATGGGTTGTACCCATCATTTTCAGTGGTTCCCCTGTATAGATCCTCAGCCTTGCTGAAGTTCTGCTCAGGGGTAAGGCTTGGAGTCCACTGGGTATCTTGTTAAACACTGTCTCCGCTCTGACCATACTGCTGTGCCTGTCTCAATCTCCATTGAATGGACATCCAGTTGCAATCTCATTGACAACTTGATGGGTTCTGATTTTGTTATTGCTACGGACAGAAGGTGTTGCTTGTCAGAGCTAGGGGGAGCTTCTAGGATGTGCATTCTCCTGTCCCTTAAGCTATGTGTTATTTTGACCATGTTGGTTTAGGGGACTTGTTTTTCCTCTGTGCATCCTGACACTGGCAACCATCGCAATGTTGCATTGGGCAGGGCTCTACAGGAATTGCTATCACTCTGGGCTTAACCCGACCTTGTCTAAGTTCAGTTCTATAGGCGGACTTGGGCTCCCACATATCCAAATTCTTCCAGAAAGCCACTATGTCGTGGCCTGACCCGTAATGGTAATCCCCTAATCCAGTCTCCCTGGTCTTGGCCTCTATCTCATCAGGATACTTTGAGGCTCATGCACTCCACTTGCTGCTTTTTCTAATGGCAAAAGAAAAGGCCGTTAGCTGCAATGCCTGTTCACAGTCCAACTGGCCTCCACCAGAGGCATTTCTGTACAGTCATATCGTTAATTCTACACACCAATCGGTCTCGGAGCATCTCATTTAGTGTCCCTTCCAAATTTACAAGCTTCTGCAAGCCGTCTTAGCCTTGTTAGGAAACTGGTGATTGATTCTCCTGCTTCTCAAAACGTGGAGTAAAAATGGTACCTCTGCAGGATGAGGGATGGCTTAGGGTCATAATATTCTTGAACTAAGTTTGACAACTCTTGGAAGGACTTTATGTCTGGTGCCTCTGGGAAAGTTAAACTGCACATAAATCGAAAAAGCTGCTAGTTCACATGCAGTCAGCAGGATAACCCTTTGCTTTTCATCTGAGGTTATGTTGTTTGCCCTGAAGAAATACTTCATCTTTTCCACATTTTGGGCCCAGTTCTCCACTGTGGGATCAAAAGAATCCAACTTCCCAAACAACAGCATGTTTTCTCAACAATGGCTTACTCTCAATATGTGCAATGATTCAGCAAGTTCCTTCAGGTTACTCTTTTTCCCTCATCGCCACTGTAATAACTCCATGGAGGTAAAAGTCCCGTCACCAAGCTACTTTATTTACACCATACATCTGTATGCTCTTCAGTTGCTCCTTGCTCAATGCAGACCGGGCGACTGACATATCTGCTTTAAATAGAATACATGAGGCTACCTGATTTAATCAATTAGGACTCATCAAGCAGTTCATACTCCAGCAAGCCAGGCTGAAGTCATCATACCTCCCCACATCATAGCCCTGCCCCCTTCCTTCCATAGCACTGCCCCCCCGCCCCCTGCCATCTCCCCATAGCATTGCCACTGGCACTGTTATAATGCTCAATACACAGTGCCAGGGTGCCCAGTGCCAGGATAAAATGCCCCCTACCACCCAGGGAATCAAAGATGTCTGATCACTTCAGTGTGGCCCTAGTGCCTGCTCTCTATTGGATAGGGACCATGAGCAATGGAGGCTGGAAATGGCCATACTGAACCCATTAATCAGATTAAATCAAGGCATTAATATTTCAATTGTCTTCCTGCTGGCAAAACAAAGCCAGGAAGATGACTTTTAGTACAAGACCAGTTCGCACCCAGTACAAAAGGCTCGTACACCATCTTCCTGGCCCATTGCACTGATCGACCAGCACAGCTGGCCAAAAAAATCACACCCATAATTTTCTACAAGTAGCTAAAAGAATTCGTTTGAGCCAGAGCAGCTTCAACTTAAACCATCCCTGTCACTGTGAATACATTAGTGTGTCACAGTTGCAGGTAACAAGGAAGTTTGTTAAACATCTCAGCCATCCACTGAATAAAATTGCATCACAAAAATGCATCTTTCAAATACAGTGCAATAATTGAAGTGCAAAATAGTCCAAAGAGATACCAGTAAAGTAATAAACTCTGATGAGTTTGCAGTAGCATTAAGGATGAAGGTTGTTTAACATCTGCCACTGAGAATGCCTGGAATGCATGACAGATGGTTAATTGTAAAGACGGAATTTTATCAGTTTGCCCTGCCCATTGATGGGTGGAACAAATCAGTAAAGTTGCACGAAAGCTCAGAAATCAGGATCACTCCCGATTTCTTGGCTCTCATGATCTTATGAGAGCTAGCTGTCTGGTGAGGTCAGCCTCTCACCAGATATGCATTTCAAGCTGTGTGGGGCTCACGATTGGCCACGGGTCTCCACAAATTGCAGGGGGTGGGGGAAGAGTTTGTTCAGGCTGCCTGCAGTAGTAGGGCCTGACAGCTCTCTGTCTATCTGTCAGACTTCTGCTGCTGCTATTGCGCACGTGCAGAATCAGAGGTTTGTGTATATGCAGCAGCTCCCTCTGCAGGCAGGCTGGCAAATTAAGCCCAGCCCACTGCCTGCAACAGCTAGAAATGGTCTCGACCATTTTCCCATGCACTATATGCATAAAATTGGGCGTGAACGTTCGCCCAAAAAGCAGATTTGCAACTCTCGCAATTTCACGCTAGCTGGACACTTAGAATCAATCATTCTCATAAAATTTCACCGCACGAGTTACATTGTTAAACTTTGAAAGATCTCTTTCTGTAACTAACCGTAGTCTTAAAGTGAGTCGAGAACTCCATTTTTGATCTATTTCCACCCATAGCTAATCAAGATTCCATGAGTTAATCATAACTGGCCATCAACAAAGCTAATAACTTTAACTGTGCATAGCTTTGGAAGCAATGTTTCATCAGTAAATTTTAAACACAAAATTCAGACTAGCATTAAAAACAGAAGATTGCTTCATTGTAATTACTACTTCACTCTAATCATATTAATTGAACTTTCACATTGAGGAGGATTACATAGAATTGATTGCACAAGATATAGGAATTATGCCAACTATCTGCTATTCCTCTGGTACACCACCTTTTTCTGACAAATTATCAATTACTTGCAGAATTACATCTGCTATCTCATCCAAGATTCTTTTAAGATGCATGAATGCAATCCATCCAGACTGGGGTCTGAAAGTTTGATCCTTTTGTTGAATATGTTCCCTTTTTTTTAAAAAGAAAATCAATACAATCATCTCATTCCTTATCTTATCATTCAATGCCCTGTCTATCTATTCTATCCCTCTTGTAAATACCAAAGCAAAAAATTATTTAATACGTCTGCCAGCTCTCTAAAATTACCTGTGGTATTATCCTGTCTATTCTTTAATGGCCTTATTTCCATCAAGAACCCTTTTTATCATAGTATGCCTGTAAAATATTTTATCATTTTGCTTTCAGTTTGCAGTTATAATGTGCCACATTCCCCATGGACAAGCAGATTATTTTCATCATCAGGATTTTTTATTAGTGTTGGAACCGAATCTTAAAGATCTTAAGTTTCAAGACTAAAAGGTTCTATTTTAAAACAGAAAATGTTGGAAATATTCAATAGATCTGGCAGTGTCTTTGAGTAGAGAAACAGAATTAACATTTCAGGTCAATGATATTTCATCAGAACATTTCTGAAGTACGGTCATTAATTTGAAATGTTAACTCTGTTTCTCTCTCCACAGATTCTATAAGACATGCTGAGCATCTACAGTAATATCTGTTTTTAATTTCATTTTTAGCAGTCACAGTATTCTGTTTTTTCCTTTTTGAAAGTCAGTTTATTCTACTCGCTTCATAGGAAATGTAATTGTGTTGCACTCCTCTGACCTGTTGACATGTTCTAATTAGATCACCAATATTTATGAATAATCTATTAAAACCATTATTAACATAAATGTTAAGCAGCATATTTTTATGCCATATTTTACAAAAGCTACCACAGATATTCACTGCATCATTACGAAATGAAGTGTTAATATTTTGTACATAATAATTGTAATGGTTAGAATTTCATAGAAACCCTATTGTGCAGAAAGGGGCACTGACCACAATCTCACCCAGGCTCTACCCCCATATCCCTACCTAATTATTCACTAATCCCTCTAACCTATGCATCTCAGGACACTAGGGGCAATTTTAGCATCAACCTAACCTGCACATCTTTTGACTGTTGCAGGAAATCACAGCACCCATGCAGACACAAGGAGAACGTGCAAACTCCACACAGACAGTGACCCAAGCTGGGAATCAAATTCAGGTCCCTGGAGCTGTGAAGCAGCAGCGCTAACAACCCTACTACAGTGCCGCTCTTTATGAACTTTAGCCAGTTCACTATACATTCCAATAATACTTATATCAATCATAACATCTTTATAGAATTTAAACTTCAATAATGGTGAATATTTACTGTAAGTGATCACTCAGAAGTTTTTTTTAAATTGAATGGATTCAATTTAAATATTAATAGTTAACAACTCAACTTCACTTAAGTTAGTATGTGATCTAGTGATAAAGTAAAGATTAGTGGTATAAAACTATGATGTTCACTGCACACAGATGACAAAGCAGACATTTTGACAGTATTACTGAAGGTGTATGTACATATTTCCCTTATTGACATCTTCAGCTGAGGTGGGGCAGGAGTGATGTTAAAAGGACTTTAAAAGGTTACTTTAAAAAATATTTTCAAATGTTATGAAGTTTAAAAATCAAACCGTCGGGTAATGCAAAGGAATCAGTAGTGGCTTTGATCTAAGTGAATATAATACAGCATTTATGGAGCATCTTATCAAGTCATAATATCTTAAAGCTCTTCACACACAATAAATTGCTTGGAAGTGCTATGACTTTCATTGTGTTACTTGTCAGACTCCTCTTAAGCCTGTCATCTCACCAAGGTTTTCCAATAAAAAAAAGTTACGTGTTCAGAAAGGCAGAAAAAGTAATATGTGGAGTGCATTTGTATTAAGCCTCCTTGAAACAAAAGAAACTATTATTTTAGACAACCAACATCTCAGCACTGGACACTACCCATTTTTCAGTTTTCTACAAATAAATTACTTTGCTTTCATTAAATTTGATTTCTTGAAAGCTTACAATGTTTCATCAGAGTCCAGATATGTTTCTGCACATTTCTCTTAGAAGTGCTTGGTGTGTTCTGAAAAGCTCGATGACCAAAATATTTCTATCAATTAATTTTCTGAAAACAGTATAAAGCAAAATCTATACAAATAGACACCCAAAAGCAGATATTTGCAAGTAGTTGGCTCTGACTGAGAGACCCTTACCATTTAAAATACAAAGTGTCACCCTGAAATCACAGACACATAGGAAATCAGGAGTTTCCAAGGCACCAAGCCCTCTTTACACTTTAAAAGATGCTCCAAGTCTAAAAATAGTGAAGACAAAAGATATCAGAGTCGGGATCCCAGCAGCCACTGCCTCTGCTTCTAAATGCAACTCTTTGTTGACAATATGCACCAGAAAATGCACAAACACACAATCCAATGAAGACTGAGATGGCACGCACAGACCAATAGGTCACAAGGAAATCCAAAAATTCCACACATTTCACATGGTTAGAGGACAAACACGAAGCCTGGTTTTCAATAGTTTCAAAGATACAGAAAGTGAAAAGCTACTTTTTCTGTATACGGTTAGACTGATTATTGTGCTGGCTATCAATTAGCAAGTGTTTTGTATTTAATCAAAATGTGTTTTGTGAACCACAGAAGAGTTTAAATGCTAATCATGTGCTCATTCTAGGCTCCACACAATCCCAGGAGGTGTGAGTACACCAGGTTCCAGGCTATTTGAGTGCTCGTTAACTTTTGGTTATGAACTGGTGCTGCTACAGTTACTGTACTTGCAACATTTTGTTTATTACAATATTAGCTTCCAAGGTAGCACAATGGTTAGCACTGCTGCCTCACAATGCCAGGCCCCCAGGTTTGATTCCTAGCCTGTTTATGCAGAAACTTCACATTCTCCCCCAGTCTGTGTGGGTTTCTTCTGAGTACTGCAGTTTCCTTCCACAGTCTGAAAGATATGCTTGGCCGTGCTAAATTCTCCCTCAGTGTACCAGAACAGGCAACGGAGTGTAGTGACCAGGGGATTTTCACAGCAATTTCATTGCAATGCTAAATGTAAGCCTACTTGTGACACTAATAAATAAAACTTAAATTTAAGTTGTTAGCATTGTTGCAGCTGATGAAATGCTTATTATATTCTCAGTTCCTTGAGATTGTTGAAAAATTTCACAGTACATGTAGTGTCCATTTGAAAAACAGCTGCGAGTAAGGGATGCTGGTGACATTACCTTATGAAGTCTATAATTTATTTGTTTCATTGTGGTAAAATACGCACCCCAAGAGGTTAAAACCACAATGCCAACAACAGCAAAGAAAATTTGAATAAAATTCCTCTTTTCTGTTTTATGAAAAATGTTAGTCCACGTTTGGTCCAAGTATTCTACAGGGTGATTTCAACCTACTCATATCTTTGTAACACAAATTCTTCTTTCCAATTGTAACCTGGTTTCATGTCAATGTGTTTGATAAAACTGCAAGTGTATACAAATGCATTAACATTACACAGCACTATTTTATCCTATAAAAAGTCAAGCATAACCAAAACTCAACTTTAACTGCCCAAAGGAAACAGAGCAGGTTCAAATTGGATACCTAATTTAGAATTTTACTGTTCTAAATCAGATTTTTTAACAACGGCTTTTCAATATATATTTGTTCCATGTAGGAGGGGATAGCATTATTTCCTCTGTTCCCACTTTTGCAGACTGGGTAGACCAGCTGTGCTTTTTATCTCTCTATCTCTCCACATCTCCACAAACTCTTTTATTTTCACAAGCCTAAACCTCTCAATCTCTCTTAAAATCTACATTGTCAGCTGGTCTTCTATGTAGCTTGGTGTCAAGAGTGGTCTAATTTTTTTCATTAACGGTGCTATATTAATGCAAGTTGTATTCAATGCAGAAAGCAGCTGCATGGACTGTTATTTGGAACAGGTATAGTAAAGCAACTTAAGTGATATCCATCTCTGTTGCACTGCTGTAATCATGGTCTTGCAGTAATCTTATCAGCTCTCTGCGTTTGTCTGGGTTGAATCTATAGGAATAAGGAATGAAGCTTCTCTGTAGTCACTGTATCATAAAATATTCCAAACTGTTTTAGCAAGCTTGTCAACTTCTTTAATCAAAGCTGGAACAGTGCTTAGTGCTGTTGCCTCGCAGCAGACCCAGATCCAATTCCAGTCTCAGCTGACTGTGTGGAATTTGCACACAATCTCCCTGTATCTGTGTAGGTTTTCTGCAGGTGCTGTAGTTTTCTCCCACAGTCCAAAGATGTGTGGGTTAGGTTGATTGGCCAAGCTAAATTACCCTTTAGTATCCCAAGATGTATAAATTAAGGAATTAGTGGGGTAAATACGTGGGGTTACAGAAGTAGGGCCTGGATGGAATGCTCTTTTGGAGTGTCAGTGCAGATTTGATGGGCCAAAAGCCTCCTTCTGCATTGTAGGGATCTATGATTCTAAGAGGGTAGTGATAGTAGTAAAATCAATAATGGTGTTGTCATGCATGGAGCCTTAACCATCTATCTAGGTTTCCCAATAATAAAACAATTGATTTTAACTGTACAACCTTCTCAATAACAAACCCTGGTCGTCTTTATAGTCACTGAATTTTGTGTTTAAAATAGAAAAAATTAATATTACTCAAACAGTATTGCATCTCATGTAAAATCCTAATCTAAATTGAAATCATCCATTGAAAAATTTTACAATAATTTGTCACTTCATGTACACTTCCTGTCAATGTCGACCTAGTCCTTTCACTTTGTTTATTACTGATGATATAGATGCCAGGATAGTTAATCACAAGATGACTGTTCAAGGCCATGCTATCCAGATGCTTTTAAATAGAGGTTTATCTCACTGGCCAGCTGGATATTAATCATGAGTACAGTTATCCAGTAGTAGCAGTCTAACTCTATTACATGCTTGCTAGGTCCCATTGATTACATACAAAATTATAGATAGCCAAGAATGAGCTACAAGACTACAATTCAATTGAGAGGCTTACATAACTTCAACAGCAAAGTTCAAGTGGCTTTTAAATTACACCTGATCAATGATTAATTTATTTTACGTATGCAATACATACAACTCATAATTTAATGAACACATTGCTTGCTTTTATTATTGCTGAACAAGATCACAGATTCTAAGAGAATCAAGACTTTAATGCAGGAAAAAAGAAAAAAAGAAATCATCCTACGCAATTCAGCAACAAAACATCTGCAATTCTTGTTAGGAACAAGAGTAGAATAGGAAATAGCCCCTCGAGTCTCTTCCACCATTCAACGAGTCATGGCTGACCTGACTTACCTCTCTTTCCCATCTTTACCCCAAGTCCCTTAATACATTTGATTGACTAAAATCTATCCATCTCAGAGCCAAGGTCAACAACTAACCAAACATCAACTACCATTTGCAACCTCTACCACTGCTTGCATATAGAAGTATTTCCTGTGTTCACTTCTGAAATGAATTGAATGTTTAGGCTACGTCCCAGGTACCAGTCCTCAACCAGAAGAAATTGTTTCTTTCTATCTAGCCTAGCTGTTCCCCTCAAAACCTTGAATACCAATCAAACCACTCATTAATCTTCTATATTACAGGGTATTCTATCACAGTTTGTGCAATCTTTTCTCATAACAACCCTTACAGGTTAAGTATTAAACTAATCAATCTGCACTGCACTTCCTCAAAGTCCATACTTCATAAAATGTGGTTTCCAGGACTCAACAGTACTCTGGGTGTGGTCTAATCAAGGCTTTACATAGTTGCAGCATGACTTCATGACTGTAATGTAGAAGATTAATGAGTAATTTGATTGCTGTTCAAGATTTTAACTATTCTAGTACTCTAGATTTAAAATCTAGCATTCCATTTAATCTTGCCCATTTACTTTTACATCTACAGGACATATTAACAATATCTCTGATCTTGCCAACCAGTTTAAAGTTCCGATACATGTAATGGTTCATTAGGGGAGTACACTCAGAGCTAAGTCCATGACTTGGCTCATTGTGCAGGGAGGCACAAGGAAGAGTGATAGAAATAGGAGATTCAATCATTAGGACAGAAGACAGGCAGTTGCTCATGTGAATCCAAAATGATATGCTGCCTTCCTGGTGCCAAGATCAAGGGTGTCACAACCACCCCAGGAGTACAGGATGAACAGCCTTGCCTTTCTGACTTGCCTTTCAAGATCAACAATTTAGCCAGAAAGAAGAATCTCATCCTACAGTCAGGATTTAGGGAGCTAGTTGGGAAATTAGTAAGCAGAATACCAAAAGTCGTAATCTCCGAAATGAACAAAGACCAAAACAGCACGGGAAACAGGACCTTCGGCCCAACGAACCCATGCCGCCACCTCAATGTTCCCACTCCTACCCATGATCCCTGTCTATGTTTATAGATCTATGGATTAAAAACCAAATTTGAGACAACTTAGGGAGAATTTGTTCTGCCAACCAGCCTAAGAACACATTTTTGGGATGTGGGAGGAAACCGGAGCACCCGGAGAAAACCCATGCAAGCATGGGGAGAATGCGCAAACTCCCACAGACACAAGCCCAAATCCGCGTATCTGCACAGCACAGCGATAGTCATTGAGCTGTCATGTTGCCCATCAAATGATCCACTAACGATGTGAAGCACTATGATACTCAAAAAAAAATCCAAGAGCAGCCCTCTCATGACCCATTGCGTGTATGCCCCTTGTTAGGCAACAAGGTGGACCAAAGTACCTGTAGGATAAAAACAAATATATCAGTATCATCGTCTATTTACATACTTCCCAGGGACTCCCAAGGCTCATGATCCCTATTTTAAATCAGTTTTCTATACCCCTCCATTCCCATTCTGTTCATGTGCCCATCTAAGTATCTCTGAAATAACTCCAGAGTGCCTGCCTCCACCACTTTACTTGGCAGTGCATTCCATACCCCCACCACCCTGTGTGAAAAAACTCCCTCTAGCATCCAAATTATACCTTACCCCACTCACCCTAAGCCTGTAATCCCTCGTGCTATTTGACTCCATCCTAGTAAAAAGCTTCACCCTGTTTACTCTACCTATACTCAAAACCTTGTATACCTCTATTAGATCTCCTCTAGGTCTACGTCTTTCTAAGAAAAACAGCCCCAATTTGCCAAACCTCTACTCATAACTCAGACCTTCCATACTAGGCAGCATCCTGGTAAACCTCCTCTGCATTCTCAGAGTCTCCACGCCGTTCCGGTAGTAAGGCGACCAGAACTGGACGCAGTATTCCAAATGAAGTCTAACCAATGTTTTATACAATTGCAACATTAAAGGCCAGCTCTTGTACTCTATAACCCTTCCTATAAAGGCTAGCATAAAGGCTTCCTATAAAGGCTAGCATATAGCTTCTGGAGAAGGTGAGAGGGCATAGGATCCAAGGGGCTTTGGCCTCGTGGATCCAGAACTGGCTTGCTGGCAGAAGGCAGAGAGTGGTTGTGGATGGGTCTTGTTCTGCATGGAGGTCGGTAACCAGTGGAGTGCCCCAGGGGTCTGTTCTGGGACCCCTGCTGTTTGGCATTTTCATAAATGACCTGGATGAGGAACTGGAGGGATGGGTTAGCAAGTTTGCCAACGATACAAAGATCGGTGGTGTTGTGGATGGTCTGGAGGGATGCCAAAAGTTGCAGCGGGACATAGACAGGATGCAAGACTGGGCGGAGAAGTGGCAGAGGGACTTCAATGCAGATAAATGTGTAGTGGTCCATTTTGGCAGGAATAATGGGATGAAGGAGTACAATATAAGGGGTAGGAGTCTTAGATGTGTTGTAGAGCAGAAGGATCTCGGGGTCCGGGTCCATAGGACTCTTAAATCGGCCTCGCAGGTGGGGGAAGTGGTCAAGAAGGTGTACGGTGTACTGGCCTTCATTAATCAAGGAATAGAGTTTAGGAGTCAGGAGGTAATGATGCAGCTCTATAAGACTCTTGTCAGACCCCACTTGGAGTATTGTGTGCAGTTCTGGTCACCTCATTACAGGAAGGATGGAGTTCAGAGGAGATTAACAAGGATGCTGCCTGGATTGGGAGGCAGGCCTTATGAAGATAGGTTGAGGGAGCTGGGACTCTTCTCACTGGAGAGACGTAGGTTGAGAGGCGACCTGATAGAGGTTTATAAAATGTTGAGAGGAATAGATAGGGTGGACTCTCAGAGACTATTTCCCCGAGCTGAAATGGTCACTACGAGAGGACACAGATTTAAGGTGCAGGGAAGCAAATACAAAGGAGATGTCAGGGGTAGGTTTTCCACTGAGGGTGGTAAGTGAATGGAACCGACTGCCATGGGAGGTTGTTGAGGCAAACTCACTGGGGTCTTTTGAAAGACTTCTGAATGAATATATGGAAAAGAATAGGATAGGGGATTATAGATAGGTCTGTGGATTGGTAGATGTGATCGGCACAACTTGTGGGCCAAAAAGCCTGTTTGTGCTGTATTGTTCTATGTTCTATACCATATGCTTTCTTCACAACCTTCTCCACCTGCTCTGCCACCTTCAGAGACTTGTGCACCTGCACCCCCAGGTCCTCTGCATTTCTATACTCTTAATAGGTCTACCCTTTATCATATACTTCCCCCCTACATTCTTTCTCCCGAAATGCATCACTTCGCATTTATCAATATTGCATTCCATCTGCCATCTATCTGCCCAAGCTACCAGCCTATCTATATCCTGCTGCATCGCCTGACAATGCTTCTCACTATCCGCAAGTCCAACCTTCTTTGCATTGTTTGCAAACTTTCTGATCACTCCACTTACTCCCTCTTCCAAGTCATTTATATATATTACAAATAGAAGAGGTCCCGGTACCGAGCCCTGCGGCACACCACTAGTGACCGACCTCCAGCTAGAAAAACACCTTTCCACTATTACTCTCTGTCTCCTATTACCAAGCCAGTTACTTATTCATCTAGCTACCTGTCCTTGTATCCCATTAGCCTTGACCTTTTCAACTAACCTCCCATGAGGGACTTTGTCAAATGCCTTACTGAATTCCATATAGACAACATCAACGGCTCGCCCTTCGTCCACCGTTTTCGTCACCTCCTCAAAAAATTCTACCAGATTTGTAAGGCCCGGCCTCCCTTTAACAAAGCCATGCTGCATATCCCTAACCAGATGGCAACGCTCTAAGTGCCTATACATCCTATCTCTAAGAATCCCCTCTAACAGCTTCCCTACCACTGACGTCAAACTCACCGATATAATTTCCAGGGTGATCCCTACTACTGTTTTTAAACAACAGTACAACATTAGCTGTTCTCCAGTCCTCTGGGACCTCAACTGTGTCCAAGGAAGAGACAAAGATTTGCGCCAGAGGCCCAGCAATTTCACCTTGCACCTCCTGGAGCAGCCTGGGATAAATGCCATCAGGCCCCAGAGGTTTATCAGTTTTAAGGCTACTAACATTTCCTCCCTCGGTATGGATATTTCCCTCAACTGGTCCAAACTCCTCAGAGACAGGACCGGTCAACAAGTCCCTCTCCTTCGTGAATACCGACGCAAAGTATTCATTCAGGATCTCCCCCATTCTTAGCATAGTTCCCCTCCTCTGTCCCTAAGTGGTCCAATTTTTCCTCCAACCACCCTTTTATTCCTAACATAGGATTAAGAAAAATCCAAAGGCTTTTTATTCCTATCAGCCAAAACCATTTCATGCCCCCTTTTTGCCCTTCTAACTCCCCGTTTGAGCTCCCTCCTACTCTCTCTATATTCTCCCATGCTCTCTGTTCCCAGCTGCTTTGACCTAACATATGCCTCTCTTTTCTTCCTAACCAAGTCCTCAATATCCCTAGTAATCCACGGCTCTCTAATCCTACTTTTCCCATCTTTCCTCTTGGCCGGCACATATCTTTAGAACATAGAACATTACAGCGCAGAACAGGCCCTTCGGCCTTCAATGTTGCGCCGACCAATTTGGAAAAAGCAACGACCCTCCAAACTAAACCATTCCCTTTTCGTCCATAAACTTATCTACTAACCTCTTAAATGCCACCAAACTTGGCGCATCTACAACTGCCGCAGGCAGGGCATTCCATAACCTAACCACCCTCTGGGTAAAGAACCTACCTCTGATATCCGTCCTATAACTACCACCCCTTAATTTAAAGCTATGTCCCCTCGTGCTAGCTTTCTCCATCCTAGGAAAAAGGCTATCACTGTCCACCCTATCTAAAACTCTAATCATCTTATATGTTTCGATTAGGTCCCCTCTTAGCCGCCTCCTTTCTAACGAAAACAACCTCAAATCCCTCAGCCTTCCTTCATAAGACCTGCCCTCCATACCAGGCAACATCCTGGTAAACCTCCTCTGTACCCTCTCCAATGCCTCCACATCTTTCTTATAATGCAGGGACCAGAACTGCACACAATACTCCAAGTGCGGCCGCAATAGAGTTTTGTACAGTTGCAACATGACGTTGCGGCTCCGAAATTCAATCCCCCTACCAATAAAAGCTAAGACTCCGTATGCCTTCTTAACAACCTTATCGACTTGATTGCCAACTTTCATGGATCTATGCACATATACACCAAGATCCCTCTGTTCATCAACACTATTAAGAGTCCTACCATTAGCCCTATACTCTACACACTTGTTATTCCTGCCAAAGTGAATTACTCACACTTTTCCACATTAAACTCCATTTGCCACCTCTTGGCCCAGCTCTGCAACTTGTCCAAGTCTCTCTGAAAACTATAACACCCCTCTTCACTATCTACCACTCCTCCGACTTTGGTGTCATCCGCAAATTTACTAATCCATCCTTCAATACCCTCATCCAGATCATTTATAAAAATTACAAACAGCAGGGCCCCAAAACAGATCCCTGAGGTACACCACTTGTAACCGAACTCCACGATGAATAACTTCAATCAACCACCACCCTCTGTCTTCTATCAGCTAGCCAATTCCTAATCCAATTAGCTAAATCACCCTCAATCCCATACATCTGCATTTTTTGCAGAAGCCTTCCATGGGGAACCTTATCGAACACCTTACTAAAGTCCATATATACCACATCAACTGCCTTACCCCCATCCACCTCTTTGGTCACTTTTTCAAAAAACTGAATAAGATTAGTAAGGCACGACCTACCCTTCACAAAACCATGCTGACTATCCCCAATCAATTCATCTTTCTTGCAACATTTTCAGTATTCCCTTGAAAGAGTCCCACATGCCTAGCATGGACTTACCCTTGAACAACCGTTCCCAATCAGTTTCTGTAAGTTCCTGCCTAATCCAACTGTAGTTAGCCTTCCCCCAATTCAGCATCCTGCCCCTAGGGCAACAAGCATCCTTTTCCATCTGTATCCTAAAGTAGACAGAATTATGGTCACTGTTAGCCACATGTTCCCCTACTACAACATCAACCACCTGCCCTGGCTCATTACTCAGAACTAAATTCAATATAGCCCCTTCTCTAGTCAGGCTAGCCACATACTACTCCAACGATCCTTCTATTACACATTTTACAAATTCTTCCCCATCCAAGCCCCCAGATCTAGGTACCTTCCAATCCACCCTAGGGGGATTAAAATCTCCCACTATAACGACTCTGTTCTTTCTGCACCTATTCAAAATGTCTTTACATATGCCTTTTCAAGTACCCGCGGCTGTTGGGTGGCCTATAATACACTCCTAGCATAGTAATTGCCCTCTTCCTACTCCACCCACATTTACCAGAAGTGACAAACATTCATATTCAGGGATCCATTCTCTGTAAACAAAAAAGACGTGTTCAAACCTTTTCAAATTATCCCGGAGCTTGGGGAACCCAATCTGAGCAAACTTGCCAATCAGCAACCTCTTTTCCTGCAGTATAAATTGTGTTCATTTAAAATTCCTGTATTTATCCTGATAAGTGCAAGATGCAAAGCTTCATTAAGTAAAGATATTAAAGCTGTGTCTTTTTTTTTAATCTTTGTTGAAGTAGTGATCTCTACTTCACCTTCGTTCTCATTGCTTCTTAAATACCTTTACCTGATGCTGACTGGTGCGTTTTTAGGAACTGCAAATTAGGGCAAGAGGAACACCAAGTTAGTTTGTGAAGCTGTATTATACAGCTGCAGGCAAAGAAAAGTGTCACTTATCTACATGCCTGACATCAGGAAGGTGAGAAGATATCATTCCTGTAAATGATATTAGTGGATTTTCTACATTTATAGTGACGATGAAAGGATTGCTAGTCCAGTAACAATAACCTCTGCATGATTCAGACCTCAGTAATTTTACTGGCTAGGAACAGTTTTAGTTTGATAAGTTTTATATTACAGATTTATATTAAATTGCATGCATTGAATGTAACCTATTTTTACAGGCTCATGCGAGCTGATCAAGACTTGTAACTGCTAGATGAGCTGCTAATTGTTAACTCAGCTCCTAAGCTTCTAATCTTCATCTCTGTACAACGCATAGGCCCACTGACCTTCCAATCTTTCAGAAGCCTGGATGTCTTGCGCCAATTTATTGTAGTGTGGGTCTGAGCAATTGTTCTTTCATCAAATACAATTCTCAAGAGTTTACTCATTTTTTTTAAAAAAGTCAACAAAGTTTTCCTTTTCTCCATATTCATCAGCACATGGCTAAAAATTCTAAAACAAAGCTCACTGGGACACTTTGACCATTTAAAATATTTTAGAATATTCCAAAAGATGGATTAAGTGAGGACTGAAGATCCAAGCACAACAGGAAACCCAGCAACTGAAAGATATCTCATCAACTTAACATCTTAGGAACTTTACCTTTAATCACAGAGAAGCAGACCGTCATAATTATGCTGCTCACGAAGATAAGATCATATAAACTCTGAAATATTGCTAACTCCTAGACGATAATCTATCCAATAATCTAGCTACCAAAGCTGTAACCTGTAGCTGTTAAACTCTAAATTAACATTATCAAACGCAAGACACTTGAACTCTTGGTATCTTTTATTGGTGGTTTATAGCGCTGTACTGAATTACCTGATTGACTTCACTACTTAATTTGTTAATGCTGTCCATTCATGACCTGCTTTTCGCATTGCTAGAAAGCAGATGCACCAATTGAAAGCATTCTTTCTGGTTGTATCACAGCTCCTGCTCTGTCCACGGTCCGAGAAACTATAAAAGATCATGAATGAAGGCCAGTCTATCACACAAACCAGTTTCCCATTCACTGACACTGTCTGCACTTTCTGCTGCCTCAGAAAAGGAGCCAGCATGATCAAGGACCCATGTACTCCGGTCAAATAATCTTCCACCTTCTTCCATTGGGAAAAAGAGACAAAAATCTGAAATCACATACCAACTAACTCAAGCGCAGCTCCTTCACTGCTGCCATCAGACTTTTGAACAGACATATCTTAAGCTGATTTTCTCTACACCTAGCTATGGCTGTAACACTACACTAACATTTCCTTCTCCCCAATATACTCTTATGAATAGTATGATTTGTCTATATGGTGTGCAAGAAACAATACTCACTGTATCCCAATACATGTGACAATAATAAGTCAAATAATTCTCAACATATTATAAAATGAATATATTTTGCTAATGTCCCCAATTTTAACCATAAGTTTAACTTTTAAAACCAATAAATAGTCATCATGGATGACTAGTCATCCACATCATTAAGAACAGTTAATTCATCCAGTCATTAACTTGCAGATATCCCAAACAACTAAAACTTCAACCTAAGTGGTTATTGAAAAGAGTTATATGGGCAAGCTGATCCACACACCCCCAATTCCTAGGTCTAGTATGTTGCATTAAGAAATCCCAGAGAGAGTTTCTAGCAAGGATGTTACAAAATGTCTAGTGCTGTGTATCATGGATACAAGAGCCAGATGAATTGAATTATTATTACTGTTCCCTTCTTCTGCCCAAGACAGCAGTAATTTTAATTCCTGATTATATTTGTTTCCCTTTCTATTCTTTTCAATGTTGAATTACGCAACAGTGAGTTTCCCAAATCTTGGTTTATGTGGTCCAATGTTAAAGACAACTCCACAGCAAATTCTGTAAGGTGAAACAAAACTAGAAATTATGGACACATTCAAAACCTAAGAGATGGATCATCACACACACACACACACAGGCAGAAAGACACAGCAAGAAAGGAAAAGAAGATACAAATTAAGAATAATTTGAAAAAAAAATCAAATACTGGCATCAATTCACATGAACAGAGCCAAATCAGTCAATGCCCATTTCTTTATTTCTTTCAGGTGGCTTTGCCTGACAGAATTCCTGGAGCACAATCTTACCAGACGCTCACACCACAGTCCCACTGAAGTGAGGTCAGAGAACTTAGCGGTCAGCCAAATCTCTGTTCATGGTATAATTGAAACAATTCAAACAGTTCAAGTCTCAGTCATGTGACAGAGTGGCTTCTGATCGAGACATTCAGCTAACAATGTACTTTAAGGCCCCACATTAACCCATGTACCTTGAGTAGTTAACTGTGCAACTAGGAGATTGGAATTTGGAGATGAGGGTGTTTTACAAAATCTTTTTCTAAGTATCCAGCTAGTCTGAAAATGGTAGAGTTGCTGATCTGTTTTTTTGAATGAGTTTTCATGCTCAATCTTATGCACTGTCTCCGAAATTTTGGACTAGTCAATTTCTGGCCAGAGAGGCTGTGAGTGGGGCTTAACTTGCAGAGTGTGTAGAGGGAGGTATTCCACACGTGCAGACCTCTGATGGTGCATATGCTTATTAACAGTAGCATGGATCAGGCAGACAAGAGAGCTGTCAGGTTCCTGCTACTGCAGATAGCCTCAACTAGCCTCCCCCACCTGCTCCCGCAATCGCAGAGGCCCGCAGCCCAAAATACAACCCCCTCCAAACCCCTTCTGCCCAGACAGATCATGGACCTCCACCCTTACCCACTAATATCAGGCTCCCTCCTTTCTCCATCAATCACAGATCCCCTTCCACCTTTCCTTCCCTCTCTCACTGATCGCGGACCCATTCCCTCCCCAGTGATTGCGTACTAAATGACAGCAGGTCCCCTCCCCCTACAGGCTCCACCCCCATAGGCCCCATCCCTGGTCCCAACCCCATAGGCCCTGGCTCAACTGGTCCCATCCCAGTGCGCATTGCTCAGGTGCCATGCTGGCATTGCCAGTCTGGTACTGCCCAAGACGCACACCTGCCTTGCAATCAGCCTTCTCGGGGGACTTTAATGGCTTCCTGTTCCACTGTCAAGGCCAACATGACTGGTTCCCATTCCTGGGGAGCTGATATTTTACTTGCCAAAGAGAACCTATCCCAGTGAGGCCATAAAAGCAAGCGAGCCTGGACAATTGAGCACCAAGCTCACCAAACACATGGAAATGAACAAACACACAAATTTAAAATCAATGAATCAGCCTCTTGCCCAGACCACACCGAAAATCCAGGTGTTGTAACCAGTGCCATTTGCACTAGCTGCTTTACACTCAATTTTACAACATTTTCCCATAGGCGTAAAGTGGTGGTAAAATTCCACCTGAGGAGTCATAATAGCTCTGCCTTTGTCCAGAGCTGACCATGCATATCTCTTGACTGCTATACAGTCATACAATGCCAGGGATGTCACATTCTCATAGGTTGATGAGTTGCTTTTGTCCATTTTTAAAAAACAGATTTTAAATAAGAGCATATTGAACAGAAATATATTTTTAAGATTTTTTTTTCTTGCTTTCTCAGCATGTCATATGCCTTATTAGGATATCAAAAACCAGAGTTATTCTTCTGAGTCTTTCCTGAGACCAACCAGCTTCAGATTTAATGTAAAAATGGAAGTATCATTAAAAGTGATGATCAAAAGTGCTGCAGAAGGGGAAAGAACAGAGAAAGTTATTAAACGCATAGCTCTTTCAGCCAGTCAGCACAGCACATTAGGCAGAATATCTCTTCAGTATTGTGCTATCTTCACTTGGGAGCTATTGATTTCCAAATTTAAGGAGACCTGTTGTCTCTTTATTCAGACACGCCAGTGATTAAATTGGTTATTTGTTTTGATGTACAGCAGTTCCAGATCAGGCTGCCTATGAGCCAGAAAAAGACAATGGTATTCTATCTCCTCATGGTCAAAGGCAGCTGAAAGCGTGAAACTGGCAGCAATTTGAAAATGACTCATCTATTCCAATGCTCAAAGCCAATGTTAGCCAAGTTCTCAAATCATCTCTCAGTCTGCTCTATCCCTGCAGGATCTCCAGATCACTGAATATTTGTGGGTTTATTTTTAGTTTACCAAATGCAGACATATCTGAACTGTAGCCAGCGATTCATGTGTCATCCCAAATCTTTTGCAATCTAGTCCTTAAAGTTAGGAAACTTGCTTGAATGTTATGCAAAGAGTTAGTGAGGACTCTTATTGATGTGGTTACTTTATTAATGCTGATATTGCCTTATTAATGGATAACTACTTAATCAGTTCACCAAAATTTGTCAGTATCAGCAATTAATGATTTAAATTATTACTTTATTTGACAAAAGAGTCAGTAGGGAGGCAGGGAGATTTGTTTTTGCACATAGTGGATTATGATGATCAGGGATGCATTGCCCAAAAGGATGACAGTAGATTCAATGGCAACTTTCAAGGGGAACAATTTGAGAAATAGTAGGGAGTGGAAACTAAAAGGGACAGCTCTTTCAAAAAAGTTGCATCAGCATGATGGGTCAAACGGCTTCCTTAAATGCCTTATGATTTTATGATTAATGTAGGTTTAAATTAACAAGGACTTAATTTACACTTTATAAATGTTTCTGAAATTCAGCAATGAGAATCGTGTATCTTATGGAGCCAAAATGGTGGCAACACATCCAAGTGCTGAGCAAAGTTGTGTTTTCCTCTTGGAAGTGTAATTTTTCTAAAAACACAAAACTGTTCATTCCCATTTAACGCACCATCTGTGACTTGCAATAATTCCAACATGCTTGAGGAATGTACAGCCAAAACCTAGAATGGCCACTTTCCAGTAACTTGGATTCAACACTACCAAACATTCCTGTGATAAACTGGTCAGCAGGTATTTTCTAAGATACATTTGCAACTGCAAAAAGACATAAACTACTGTGTTTTCTTTTTAGTATAGTAAGAAGTCTCACAACACCAAGTTAAAGTCCAACAGGTTTATTTGGTAGCAAATGGTGTTGAGATTTTTTTTTACTGTGTTTCGCCCAATCCAACACCAGCATCTCCACATCATTCTTTTTAGTACGCAAGGCTATTTATTAATCACTGGTCAAAAGCTGCTAGAGAGATTTGCTTCAATATTTGGCAAAAAAAGATCAATAGCATTGAAATGTAGGAGAGAAATCAGGAGCAAAATACAATGGATTCACATAATAGACAATACACACATCAGTGTTGTTTTCACTAACTGAACAATTGCTGTTTCACACCATTTAGAAGATGATAAATAGTCACATAGCCTCTGTCACCTGTACACTCCAACTGATGACTGCAGCTACTTAACTTGCAAAACACAATGGTCCATAATTTGCTGTCAAAATAATGTGGGGCTAAAAGCACTACTTATGCATAAAGCCACTGCAACATCAGGCAAAGGCAAATGCATGGTTAAGTGCAAGAAATCCAAAACTCACTATAAAATGGGCCTTTTTGCATTTGTTTTGCAAAATGTAACTCACTATTAGGTTCATCATTAAAATGTATCGAACTGCATTAAGTTGCTGCTTTTGCATGGTTGATACAAAGACAGAAACAGAAATTTAATGTTAATCAGAAGTGCCACAAGGAGCCTGTTTTGGAGCCACTGAAGACCTATATATATTTAAAATCGAACACAAATTAACTATCAATTTTCTTTCAATAATATGCTAACCATTAGTTACCGTCAGTGAACTGGCCTGGTGCCGAACAAAGTAAGAATTCAAAAGTTGAATCTCATTCCTTCAGGTTTTAATTGTTGGATTTTTGAAAACTTTTCCTGTGTCTTTTTTCTCTTTTAACTCACTCCCATCTTTCCCTTGTAGGAAAGCAGAATACTGCAGATGCTGGAAATCTGAAACAAAAACAGAAAAAGTTGAAAATACTCCACAGATCAGTTAGCAATTGTGGAGAGAAACGAGTTAACATTTCAACTCTTGATAGCCCTTCATCAATTTTGTCTGACCTGCTGAGTTTATTTTATTCTTTCATGCTTTGTGGGCATCACTGGCCAGCATTTATTTCCCATCCTCAACTACCCTTGAAATAATTGGCTTGTGAAGTTGTTTCAGAGGGTGGTTGAGTCTCGAATCACATGTTGAACAGATAAGATGGCAGATTTCCTCCCTAAAGGGTATTGTAGAATTTAAGATAGAATTTAACAACAACTGATGATAATTTCAAGGTCACCATCACTGAGACTAGTTTTCAATTGCAGATTTATGAATTGAATTTAAATTTTACTAGCTGACATGGTAGGATTTGAACCCACATCCATAGTACATCAGTCTCAGCCTCTGGATTACTGGTCTCATGACATTCCCACTCTACCTCCATCTTCCCATCCCTGAGTATTTTCTGTTTTTTAATCCTTCTCTTGTTTGATTCCTCTTTCTGTACCTGATTTGATATTGAGTAATTCACTCAGATTTGCACTTCTTTATCAAGCCCTGCATTGATAATTTCACAAATCAGTCTAATTGATAAAAGAGACAGACAATTACTTGCCCTCAGGTCAGAGATTCAATCAGTGACACGGCCAGCTCGCACTTGTAGCAATATGCCCTGTAAAGTATTGTCAAGTCTAACTAAGATTCACTCCTGCAACAAATCATGACTCTCAGGATGGAATTTTACCAGCACGTCTGCCCAAGCTTTGCACGATCCCATCTGAGGCCAACGGAGAATGCCGTTCTCCAAGCTGAGCCCATCCCCGGAATCGGGGATGGCGTGCTAGTAGAATTCCGGCCTCAGTCTTCAGCAGACTGCAAAAATAAATCACTAGCAATAGGATAAAAGGGTATTTGGTCCCTCTTGGGTCCTTTCTTCAAAACTTCTCCCTCCCCATTGCCCCACATCACATCTACAATCTTCTGGCAAGATGCCTAGCAGGCCGACTACAATTGGGTCCATTTTCCAAATGTGTATTAGCTCATTCAGAATTTCCATTCAATCATGTCCTTCTGTGACAGGTCTACTATATTATGTAATATAAACATACATAGAATTTACAGAATAGGAACAGACCATTCAGCCACTTTGCTCCACAAAAACTTTCTTCCAGTCCTAGCTAATCCTATCAATGTATCTGTTTTGATTCACTGAAGAAATAGTAACAGAGGAGGGTACAATTTTGTCATTAAAAAGCATTTAGATAGTTACATGGATCAGTTGGGTATAGAGGGATATGGGCCAAATGCAAGCAATTGGGATTAACTTAGGGATTTTAGAAAAAGAGTGGCATGGACAAGTTGGGCTGAAGGGCCTGTTTGCATGCTGTAAACCTCTATGACTCTAAGCCTTCTGTTACGATTTGTGACTTTCCTATTAAGCTTAGATGGCAACTGGTAGAACAATGAGTCTTTCCAACAAGCCTGGGGTAATCTTACCACCTTAAACGATGCGGGCACATTTTGTACAAATGCTGCCCAAATCACGTCCCTGGTTTTATTCGGACCATAAAACGATAGCTTGGGGAACAAACCAAGAAGAGTTAAAAGTTCTTTGTCAAACACATTGCTCCATTGGGTATGTACCTTCTGTTAATTCAAAAAAGATCAATGCTTTGTTTCATTGCTTTGTCATTACCACAGCTACCCAGCAGCAAGGTTTTGCTAATTGAATATGTTGGTACATTTTCTCTGTTTTGCCTCTGCGCTACATGCAAATTAAATCTAAATGGTTATATTTAATACAGATCTTAATGTGTCCTTAAGGACATAACATATAGAATGCACATGACAAAACCAAGCAAATTATAAGTCAGTGATACTACACAGTGGTGTCAATGAGAAACAGATTTAACAATGCATTGGTGCATTTCAGATGCAAATTCCTCTGAAACAAACTTCAGTATCATCAATGCAACTTGAAATTTCCAAGACTGATCAGGTACTTTCAAAATGGTATTTTTAAAGGTCCTTCAGGTTAAGTAAGAGTAAAGGGCCACTTAGCTTTCTGCTAACATGAGACACAATGTAGAGATGCCAGCGTCAGACTGGGGTAAACACAGTAAGAAGTCTGACAACACCAGGTTTAAGTCCAACCAATTTATTTGATAGTAAACTCACAAGCTTGTGAGTTTACTATCAAATAAATCGGTTGGATTTAAACCTAGTGTTGTCAGACTTCTTACAACATTAGACACAAAAATTGAACTCCAGTGTCCCTGGTTAGAACAACGTGGGAGCTAATGTTGTAAAATTATGTGACACCCTGGCCTAAATGTGCATCTACTAGTAGCCCTACACTTATAACCATCTAGCTGGATCAAAGCCCTAAGCCAAGTAAATCTAGCAACACTACATCATTCTGGTGTTAGCTAATCATTGTGGGATGAATGTTCTTGCTGTTAATGTGATGAACCTTACTCCTAACTCTATATTTATCTACTGCCTCCGAGAATCTGATTTTAATCATTTATTGGAAAAGAAACTGATGGCTCAACAAAATTAACATGAAACAGTGGCATGAATTTTTAGTTCTAGAGAAAATAAGATTAATTACATCATTGATAATGAGATATTTTCAAATTTCATACTTAAATTTAATTAAAATATGTAATTTTTATAATATGAAGTAACAAACTAATCATAATTTAGTTTTTCTTCAATCACACCAAATTACATGTTACCATTAGTATCCTCTTGTTTCCGACCTAGAAGTCAAATTTACATTTTTGTAAGTGACACTTGGTAAACTTTACTGAACAGTTAAGCAACGGAGAATATGTTTAGGACAAGGGTGGTTTAATTTATGTCCTTTACTTTAAAGAACATAATTAAGTATGAAATCAAAAATTCTCAAAAGCACCATCACTTGAGAAACTGAAGGTGCGTCACATTTTGCAAATTTTGAATGCAGTTCTTACTCCAGGACTCACTCTCAGCAGTGTCATTTCTGTTTCTATATATTTTTTGACTTTAAAATAGATTGCTTTTCAAATGCTACATCACCATTTTCCCACACCTGATAATCAGAGTGAAAAATTACACTAGGTGTAAAAATCTGATCGAAGTTACTACTCTAAATATTTACATTACATTAATTTCAGAAAATAATAGTCTTTGCATTTAACATCAGCAAATTATATCTTAAAGATTATTTCCTTTCTACTGATACTGTAGTGCCACTGGTCAAACTTCTGCTAAACAATGTAAACTTGAAAAATTTATCAAGCTAACTGAACTTTGTTCTTTTTTCTTGTTTTGTCTTTTTTTAAAAAATTTCTTTTGGAGGGAATATCTCCTTCGCAAAATAGCACTCTCATCTAGCAATGACTACAGTGCCTGCATCAGGAGTCAGCAACAGCAAAATCCAAGATCAAGGTTTGCCCAGACCGGATGTTGAAGTAACTAGCAAGTAGACTTGGACTTAGGTGGGGATAAGATTTAGAATATAGCAACAAACTGGAGTCGCAACAATGTCCAGGGGCAAGAGATTTTCCTGCTGAAAGGCGAGAAATCGTATTGGGGACAAGGAACTGACTTGGGACTTCCTCAGGAATGGAGGTCCATAGTTGAACTGACCTTTCCAGCCCTTGGAAACCTTAAAATCATTCCTGCATGGTGATTTCAGGCAGCTCTCTGATCAATATCTTCATTCTGTTCTGCATCCATGAAAACTTTGAAATGGGTTGGTCACTTTAATCTCCTGCCATAGATTCACAGCAGCACTCCATTCTGCAGAACAAATTCCCCTTTCTCTCTCTAAGAAGCTGATGTAAGATGATTCCTTTGAAGTCCACTGACTGGAAGGAGAAGACACTTTAACTGGGGAGGGAAATGCCCTTCCCCACAGATGCTCATTCAGATTATTGTAATACTGCATTTGTTTCAAGTCGCTGAGCCTTCGTAGAAAGAATAAATCCATTGCCAGCCTTTGAAATTTTTTAAAATCCATTGTCAGCCTTTGAGGACTTTTGTTCTCAATCAATTATTCCATTCTTAGAAACATAATACAGTAATAAGAGAGTGCTGCACTATCAGAGATATCATTTTTTGAAGTGTTAAATCACTGACTTGTCTGGTCACTCAGGTGTGCATGAAACATTCCATGGCATTATTAAAAGTAGTGGAGCTATCCACAGTGATCTGGCCAATATCTATCTCAGCCAGTTTCACAAAACTAGATTATCTGGTCATTATCACACTGCTGTAAGTGTGCATTGGGGCTGACAGCTTTTCTACATCACACAGTGACAATGCTTCAGAAGTAATTTATTGGCTGTAAACCACTTTGAGATATCTGGTGATCATGACACACAGCATTTTAATGGAAGTAATTTTGTACTTGTAACTAAAAATTTAACACTTCAAAGAAATACATCTACAATTCAACAAGAATTCTGTATAGATATAGTAAATTTTCGTATTACTTGGGATGCAGGAAATCATGGCCAAAAATTTCCTGAGAGGGGATTCACTGGAAGTATGACAGCAACACACTGACAAGTGGTTCCTATTGTATCTTGAGGAACAGTGCTAGGTCCAAATCAGCTTACATTGTCTAAAGACAATGGGGGCAATCTTGCCTAACATTCATGGCACACTCCTGCTGCAGCATGTTTGGAGAATTTGGCTGGCAGCCAGCCAACTTTCCATTCACTGAAGCGGGATGGGAAAATCTCATCGGCATAAATGGTGATGAGACTCCGGCCAATTTGTACATGGTGATGAGCATAAAAACTTTTGGGGTCAAACTAAGTAACAAGGCAAATAAGCTAAAGAAAATGGAACAAAACCAAATATCTAAGGATTTGAATAAAGCGAATACTATTTACTATGGATAAATGCAAGTTACTGATATTGAGCTACTGCAATAAGCGACAGCAATATAAAACAAATTGTGGGATACAAGAAAAGACGTGGAGATGATCTAAAACTACTGGTAGATGACACCTAATAGCAAATTTAAAAACACACAAAGTTACATAGTGTACAGCTTAAATCCAAGAGATTAATGTGCAGTTTTGAAGAAGACAGATTTGAGGTGCTCACATTGTGCCCATTGCCTTTAGACAATCTCCAAAAAAATTTCTAAGTGTCATAGCAGAATAATGGAATGTTCCATGCTGGTCTCTCAGGCATGCTACACATCGCAATCCTCCCACACTCAGTCACTTTTTTTTTTGAAGAGTTGAGAGTTTCATGCCATACTGGGAAAGAATGTGTGCATGCTGGGATTTGAACAGGCTACTTTAAATATGTTAATTGAACTCGCACTTCCATTAGGAAGGGGCTGGAAGATTCGCAAACTGTTTAGCACTGGGTGTGAAACAATGTTTCTAGGACTACACAATCAATTAATGACGTGGCGAGGCCCAAAAATCGCCCCTTTAGTATCACACAGAGCACTATGTATACCATAATTCAATAAGAAGTCTCATGGCACCAGATTAAAGTCCAACAGGTTTATATGGTAGCAAAATCCACAAGCTTTCGGCGCACTGCTCCATCATCAGGTAAGGGAGAGTTCTCACCTGACGAGGGAGCAGCGCTCCAAAAACTAGTGGATTTTACTATCAAATAAACCTGTTGGACTTTAACCTGGTGTTGTGAGACTTCTTACTGTGCTTACCCCAGTCCAACACCGGCATCTCCACATCCTGCACCAGAATTCAGCAGAGGGATCCTAAATTACATGCATGCACAAAGGACAGCAACTAAATTGATATCAGCAGTTTCAAGGCAAAAGCAAAGAAGTGATAGAAGGCAGCTCAAGAAAAGCTAATTAAAATTTTCAATACTTTAAGGAATCTGGAAAACTTAAATCTTAATTAACATAACTCTGTATGAGTATGTATGAGGGGGTGTGGGGCAGGGGGGGAGGGGAGAAAGTGTACATTGGAGGACTCAGAATGAATAAGCAGTTTAGATTTAAGTATTATACAGAGTGGTGAAGGAATAGCCAGGAAGATAATGGGGGCAGACTGGATCAGCACATTCAAGACGCATTGGGATTACTTTCTGTGAAAGCTGATTTGAGGGTCTTAAGAGATTTTTTTTTGCATTTATGGCCAGCCAGATGGGCCTCAAATGGTCCCTTTCTGGTCATGTACATTTCCCTGCTCCAACTTATGTAGTGACTGCTTAGGTTAACAGGAACCAACTCAAAAATAATAGCCAATTGTGATTATTAATTTATTATTTTGCTACAGTCAGCCATGTAGTGATTTAAATTAAGTAACTAGTTTGTAATCAAGTAGAAATATATTTCTATATGGTGGGAGGAACTCCAATAGTGATTTTTTTTCTGGGTTCCATGTGATGTGTGCAGACTATAGTGTGCTTATCAGATTAGCTGCATATCTTAAAGAAGCAATACAAATAACTCTAGCTTTCAGACGTGTCTGGATTTGCAAAATTGTTATGCTGCATACTCCTGTTGACATTTTTCAGAACCTCATCTCTGAAAGCTGTACATATTAGTTAAATTAACTGTCATGTGATTATTGAGGAATTAAATTAGACATTCTTTTTGCACTTATACTTTAAGACTCAGAGATATACAGCACAGGAACAGGCCCTTAGGCTCAGCTCATTCTTACCGAACAATTTTCTATACTAAACTAGTCCCATTTGCCTGCTTTTGGCCCATATCCCTCTAAATCCTTCCTATCCATGTACCTGCCCAAATGTATTTCAAATGTTGTCACTGTACCTGCCTCTACCACCTCCTTTCACAGCTCATACATTAAAAAAAACTTGCCTCTTGGGTCTTTTTTAAATCTTTCCCCTCTCACGTTAAACCCTCCAGTTCTGGACTCCTCTACTTTGGGGAAAAGACCTGGGCTATTCACCTCATTTATGCTCTCCATAATTTTATAAACCTCTAAGATCACCCCTCATCCTCCTACACTCCAGGGAGGAAAGTTCCAGCCTATCCTGTCTCACCTTATAATTCAAACCTTCCTGTCCCGGTAACATTCTTATAAATCTTCTTTATAGCTTTCCAATTTAATAATATCTTTCCTGAGGCAGGGTGACTGGAATTGTACACACAATGCCAAATGAGGCCTTTCCCACGTCTTTACTATTGTAACGTAAAATAGAAGTCCTAGGCCATTCTTCCCCTCGAACCTGCTCCTTCAGTCGATAAGATCATGGCTGATCCAACGCTCTTCTCTCCTCATAACCCTGTGAATATTTTCCTTTCAGCTTGCCATTAATTTGCTTTTGAAGTTCCTGATGAAGTCTGCTTCCACCTCATGCTCAGACACTACATTCCAGGTACTATGTTAAAAACATTTCCTCATACTATCTTTGTCGCTATGCGCCTTAAATCAGCATCCTATGGTTTAGAACCCTTCTGCCAATGTGTTACTTATCGCAAAGCCAATCTTCTCAATTCTGGGACATTGCTGCAAGGGTTCCTTGGAGTTAGTGTCCCAAGTCCCAACAATCTTCAACTGCTTCATCAATGACATTCCTTCCATCATAAGGTCAGAAGTGGATGTTCACTGATGATTGCATAACATTCAGCACCATTCATGACTCCTCAGATATTAATCTGCAAGACTTTCTTGATGTACAGTGATTTTCACACTTCACATCGAAGTAATATGCACAGCAACTACACACTCCATAGTTGAGCAAGACACTGCTTGATCTGGAGCCATTAGCGAACAGATTGGACACAAGTAAGAACATGGGGGCCGAACCTTGGATGGTCTTTAGTTTGAGGAAGGTAGAATGTAAAGATGCAAGTGTTACTTTGTAAATTAAAGATAAACAGATGGATTGCATTCATTAGTTGAACACGTACAAAAAGAACACCTATTGACATTGGAATGGTGAGTAGGATTAGGAGCTTTATTTTGCAATGCTTCACTTTGTGAATAAATCTGAACTGAAAACATTAACATCTGAATCCTCCTTCACTAGTTGGTTGCTAGAAGTCTAGCAGTGTGTTAGAACAGCCAAGTCTCAAGGGAACAAAGGCATGGATGAGGGTTCCAACAACAGATAATGTGGTTTTCTTGGCTAGTAACATTTACTTCTTTGAAATCCAAGAGCTACGTCCAAACCCAAGATCAAGCTATCCCACTCTATCATTCTGGTGTGTTCCACGTGCCTATCCAACAACCGCTTGAAAGTTCCTAAAGTGTCCGACTCCACTATCACAGCAGGCAGTGCATTCCACAACCCAATCACTCCGAGTAAAGAATCTAACTCGGACATCCCTCCTATATCTCTGACCACGAATCTTATCGTTATAGAACATAGAACACTACAGCACAAACAGGCCCTTCGGCCCACAAGTTGTGCCGAACACATCAAAACCTACCCAGCCATATACCTATCTATAACCCCCAATCCCATTGGATCCCATATACTCATCCAGAAGTCTTTTAAAAGACCCTAGCGAGTTCGCCTCGACCACCACCGACGGCAGCCGATTTCATTCACTCACCACCCTGTGAGTGAAAAACTTTCCCCTAGCATCTCCTCTGTACTTGCTTCCCTGCACCTTAAATCTGTGCCCTCTCGTCACGACCATTTCAGCCCTGGGAAATAGTCTGAGAGTCCACCCTATCTAATCCTCTCAACATCTTGTAAACCTCTATCAGGTCGCCTCTCAACCTTCGTCTCTCCAGGGAGAACAATCCCAGCTCCCTCAACCTGTCTTCATAAGGCATGCCTCCCAATCCAGGCAACATCCTCGTAAATCTCCACTGCACCCTTTCAATAGCTTCCACGTCCTTCCTATAGTGAGGCGACCAGAACTGCGCACAGTACTCCAAGTGTGGTCTGACAAGGGTCCTATAAAGCTGCAGCATTACCTCCTGACTCCTGAACTCCATCCCTCAATGAATGAAGGCCAGTACACCGTAAGCTTTCTTAACCACATCCTCCACCTGGGAGGCCGAATTGAGAGTCTTATGGACCCGGACCCCAAGATCCCTCTGCTCTTCCACACAGCTAAGACTCCTACCTTTGATAGTGTACTCATTCTTCCCGTTGGATCTGCCAAAATGGACCACAACACATTTATCCACGTTGAAGTCCATCTGCCACTTCTCCGCCCAGTTTTGCATCCTGTCGATGTCATGCTGCAACTTCTGACATCCCTCCAGATCATCCACAACACCACCGACCTTCGTGTCATCGGCGAACTTACTCACCCATCCCTCCACTTCCTCATCCAGGTCATTTATGAAAATGACAAACAGCAAGGGTCCTAGAACATATCCCTGGGGCACTCCACTGGTGACCGACCTCCATGCAGAAAAAGAGCCATCCACAACCACCCTCTGCCTTCTGCAGGCAAGCCAGTTCTGGATCCACAAAGCCAAAGCCCCTTGGATCCCATGGCCTCTCACCTTCTCAAGAAGTCTTGCATGTGGGACCTTGTCAAATGCCTTGCTGAAGTCCATGTACACCACGTCCACTGATCTTCCTTCGTCAATGTGTTCAGTCACATTTTCGAAGAACTCAATTAAGCTCGTAAGGCACAACCTGCCTTTTACAAAACCATGCTGACTATTTCTAATCAACCTAAACTTCTCCAAATGCTCGTAAATCTTGTCCCTCAGAAGCCTCTCCATCCGCTTACCAACCACTGAGGTCAGACTCACCGGTCGGTAATTTCCAGGACTATCCCTGTTCCCTTTCTTGAAAATAGGGACCACATCCGCAATCCTCCAATCCTCCGGAACCTCTCCCGTCTCCATCGACTACGCAAAGATCATCGCCAGGGGCTCTGCAATGACATCCCTCACCTCCCACAATAACCTGGGGTACATCCCATCTGGTCCCGGAGACTTGTCTATCTTGATAGCATTTAAAAGTTCTAACACATCCGCTTCCTTAATATCTACATACTCAATCTTTTCAGTCTGCCACAAACTTGTAGTGCATCCTCCCCTAGTATCCTAGTTATGTACCTGTTACTAGGGGACATTCACCTAAGGAAATAGAGTGGCTGTGCAGAGACTATCTATCCCTCTCGTCATCTTAGAAACTTCTATTAAGTTGCCTCTCATCCTCCTCTGCTCTAAAGAGAAAAGCTCCAATCCCCTCAACCTTTCCTCATAACACTACTCTCCAAATCAGGCAGCATCCTGGTAAATCTCCTCTGCACTGTCTCCAATGCTTCCACATCCTTCTTCTAGTAAGGTGACTAGAAATTCCAAATGTGGTCTCACCAATGTCCGGTATAGTTACAGCATAACCCCACGACTCAAACTCAAACCCTAAAACACTCTAAACCTCTTCACAGCTCTATTGAATGGCAGCCTTCAGAAATCTGTGGATGTGAAGATCTCACTGTTTCTCAATACTCCTTAGGACCCTGCCATTAATACTGTAATCTGCATTCAAGTTTGGCCTGCCAAAATGAATCATCTTGCACTTATCAGGATTAAGCTCCATCTGCCACTTTTCGGCCCAGCTCTGCATCCTATCAATGTCTCTTTGCAGCCGGCAAGAGCCCTCCATCTCATCCACTACTCCACCAATCTTGGTGTCATCAGCAAATTTACTAACCCACCCTTCAGTCTCCTCTTCCAAGAGATTGACAAAAATCATAAATCAGAGGACCCAGCACAGATCCCTGTGGTACACCACTGGTAACTGGCCTCCAGTCTGAAAATTTTCCCTCCATCACCACCCTTTGTCTTCTATGAGACAACCAGTTACTTATCCAAATGGCCAAAATTTCCTTCTATGCCACATCTCCTTACTTTCTTCATGAGCCTACCATGGGAAACCTTATCAAGCACCTTACTAAAATCCAGTTATACAACATCAAATGTTTTACCTTCATCTAGTTACATTTAGTTACCTCCTCAAAGAACTCAATAAAATTTGTGAGGCAGGACTTAACCCTCACAAAACCACGCTGACTATTCCGGATTAAGCTGCATCTTTCCGAATTGTCATAAATTCTATCTCTCAGGACTATTAACTTACCAACACTGAAGCAATACTAACTGCCTATAATTACCAGGGTCATTCCTATTTCCTTTCTTGAAGAGAAGAACAGTGTTCGCCACTCTTCAGTCCTCTGGCACAAACCCCGTGGACAGTGAAGATCTAAAGATCAAAGCTAAAGGTCTACAATCTCATGCCTTACCTCCCAAAGTATCCTAGGATGTATCCCATCTGGCCCAAGAGGCTTATAGTCCCTCACGTTTTTTCAACATTGCTACTACATCTTCCCTCAGAACATCTACCTCCTCCATCCTATTAGCCTATAACACACTCATCCTCAAAAACATGGCCCCTCTTCTTAGTGAGCACTTAAGAAAAGTATTCATTCAATGCCTAACCTCTCTCTTCTGATTCTATACACAAGTTCCCAAACCTCATCCTGGTCATTCTTTTATTTCTCACATAAGAGTAAAAAGCCTTGGGGTTTTCCTTTATCTAACCCACCAAGGACTTCTTAGGCTCCCCTCCTACCTCTCCTAAGCCCTTTTTTTTTTTTAAAAAGCTCATTTTAGCTACTTGTAACCCTCAAGCGACCGAACTGAACCTTGTTTTTTCATCCTTACATACACCTCCTTTTTTGCCTTGACAAGACAGTCAATCTCGTTTGTGAACCATGGTTCCCTCACTCGGCCATTTCCTCCTTGCCTGACAAGGACATGCCTATCAAGGACGTGCAGTATTTGTTCCTTGAATAAGCTCTACTTTTCATCGGTGCCTTTTCCTAACAGTTCTCATCTTATGTTCCCTAATTCTTGCCTAATCGCATCATAATTACCTCTGCCCCGATTATAAACTTTGCTCTGCCATGTGACCTTATCCCTCTCCATTGCAATAATGAAGGACACCGAATTGTGGTCACTATCTCCAAAGTGCTCTCCCACTAACAAATCTAACACTTGGCCCAGTTCATTATCCAGTATCAAGTCCAATATGACCCCCACCTCTTGTCAGCTTATCCACATATTGTGTCAGGAAACTCTCCTGAGGTGTCCCATTCAAACTATTCGACCTATAAATGTTCCAATCAATATCTGGATAGTTAAAGTCACCCACGACAATTACTCTATGGCCTCCACACCTATCTACAATCTGCTTTGCCATTTCCTCCTCCACATCTCTATTACTATTTGGGGGCCTATAGAAAACTCCTAACGACATGACTGACCCTTTCCTATTTCTAACTTCAGCCCATATTACCACAGTAGACATGTTTCACCTCTGGTGCAGAACAAAGCGTTTGGCCTAATGACTCTGCACTGATTCTCCAAAAGAGCATCTTACCCAGACCCACCCCCTGCCCCATCCATGTAAACCAACACAATTTCCCTGCTAATCCTCCTAACCTACACATCTTGGGTCACTAAGGGGCAAGTTAGCATTGTGAATTGGTCTAACCTGCACACCTTTGGACTATGGGAGGAAAACAGAGCACCTGAAGGAAACCCATGCAGACACAGGGGGAACGTGCAAACTCCACACAGACAACCACCCAAGGCTAGAATCAAAATGCTGGGTCCCTGACACTGTCACATCAACCGAACATAAAATATAGATTTTTTTCTCCCAAAAACACACGCACTGACACAATGACTTGACGTAAGAGCAAATAGGGGGCCCCAGTGATGCATAGACATGTGAGCAAAAGCTCAGCTTGGGGTCAAATACGTCACCAAGATGCAAATTGTCCGGTTTTCAGGAAGAAGGATAGAGTCAGTCTGAGGAACCAAAAGATAATGGCTTTAGTTTCCCAATATATAAAATTGGAGGTAATTTCTGATCATTCAGTTCTGAATATCAGATGAGCAGCCCAAGCGGAGTCAAGTGAAGTGGTGATGAAGCCAAACTGGGTATTGTCAGTGTATATATGAAAACTAACACTGTGCTTTTGGATGATTCTGCCAAGAAGAAGCTGGGTATACACAATAGACTCTAGGAGAATACCAGACATAACAGTACAGAAATGGGGGAAAAGGAGATATTCTAGCTACGATAGAACCAGAAGGTGAAGTCTCATTCAGCTAGATGACGGTGGTGAAGCACTGGTGAAAGAAAGTTTGAGCAACCATGTCATAGGCCACAGATAGGTAAAAAAGAACAAGGAGGGATAATTTATCCTAATTAGAGTCACTCAGTGCAGCCTTAATCAAGAACCATTTTGGTGGCTGTGGGAGGGGAGGAACTTGATTGGAAGAATTTACATATGGAATTCAGGGAAATTGGTGCATGGATTTGGGTGGTGACAGCATGTTCAAGGATTCTGGAGAAGGCAGGCAGGTTGGAGTCAGGATAGTGAGATCAAGGATTGGATTTTTTGAGGTTAAACTCACAAGCTTTTGATGCAGAGTTGAGTGCTACCAACTGCAGCAAGCTAAAGGAAAAAGAGGAAATATAGCTCAGTATTTTTAGCTTATATTTTCTTTATGCTCATGTACAATTAGGAACTGCTGTGATGGCAAGAACATCCCAACTGTTAATACAGCAGCATGTTAATTGCTGTTGATTGGAAATGCTGAACAGCACACTATATTGTGATTGCCTTTGTGAACCGGATGCATCTTCCCAACACAGAATGAAAAAAAAAATCCTCAAATAGCACTGAATTATATTCTGTCCCTTCTCACTTTCAGTAATCTAACATATTCCTCAAGGCTATTAAAGAGATTACTGAAATGTAATAAGATGCAGCGCAGAAGCATGAAATGGCTTCAGTGTACATTTAGAGTACCTACTCACTGAATTTATCAGGTTAGGGCTCTTGCTCTAGGCACAGATTGAAAAATGAATGGTGCGGTCAGATGGACAGAATGTTTCAACTGAACTTGGAGCCCAATATAGTACCATATAAACTGCAGTAATAGACTAGAAAATGCATTTCAGAACCAACACCCTCAAGGCACTGGTTTCAGATGGCAAAGCTTCTTCACATTCTATTGTCCTGAACAATTAAGAAACTATACCCGTAACCCAACTTATTTATTGTACTTAATGTTTTGATGGTTTGATTTCAGTAAGCTCAGTTGCATTCAAATGTTCATCAGGGAGAAACTGCAAGTAAAGAATGTATTTAAATGCAAAATATTGCAATGCTGGGAATCTGAACAAAAACAAAATTCTGGAAATACTCAGTAAGTTGAGCAGCAACTGATGAGGGGAAAAACAGATTGAACATTTCAAGTCGATGAAAAAATTAAAGATGTAATAGATTTTAAGCTAGTGAAAGGGAGGGGGGGAAATATGGGAAAAAGAACTAAGCGAAAGTTGTGATTGGCTGGAAGACAGGCATAATTAAATGATAAAAGGGTTGGTTTATTAGACCCCAAAATGAGCTTCTGACGACAAATCCACTTCATCACTAACAACACGAGTTCTAACTTTGTAACATTAACTGACTCTGCCTCTCCCTTATCATGTTCTCTGTCATCTTTAGATCTGACTATTCCAATACAATCCTGCTGGTCATTCTAATCTAGCTTTCATCTTCTTAAACTTGAAGAAATCCAAACGCTGCTCCCCATGTCCTGAACGTCATTCATTAATCAATTCTGCTTGTTGGCCTTCATCGTGTTGCCCTTGAACTGGGGTCAACTGATGACATGGACAAAGCACTCAAAATCTTAACTTGTTGGACAACAAATCTGTACTGTACCAGGTTACCACAAAATTATACCAGACATCAAACTTCATTATTCACAAAGTAACTAACCTCTGACTACCTTCATTACACATAACGTAACTAACCTCTGATCTTCTCCATTACACACACAAGTACCCAAAAAGTATCAAAACTTAACAGAATATTTAAATTCACGATTTAGACTTAGAGATACTACTCATGGCAAAGCTGATCAGATTCCCTCCTAATCGGTCTAGTTCCAATGTCTCCAAATCCCAGGACCAGGGTCTTGCTGCTTCTGCTACAGTGGTTGATCCTGGGTTACTGCTGTTGATGTCTCTTCTTCTTACAGAAATCCTGCAGATACTGATCATATTTCCAGTCACATACTCACATGACAAGCACCAATCAATGTTTTTTTGGCCCTGAATACTGAAAAGTCATACCTCTGTCAGGAAAACACAGGAATGTTGTCTAACAAGGGGCATACATGCAATGGGTCGTGAGAGGACTGCTCTTGGATCTTTTGAGAGTATCCTACAGCTTCACGTCAACCTGGACCATCTGATGGGCAACACAACAGCTCAGTGACTATCGCTGTGCTGTGCAGAGACATGGATTTGGGCCTGTGTCTGTGGGAGTTTGCGCATTCTCCCCATGCTTGCGTGGGTTTTCTCCAGGAGCTCCGGTTTCCTCCCACATCCCAAAGATGTGCTCTTAGGCTAATTGGCAAAACAAATTCTCCCTAAATTGTCTAAAATTTGGTTTTTAATCCATAGATCTATAAACATGGACAGGGATCGCGGGTAGAGGTGGGAACATCGGGGTGGCGGCGCGGGCTCCTTGGGCCGAAGGGCCTGTTTCCCGTGCTGTATTGTTCTTTGAATGTGTTCAATAACTGTTTGGTCAAGGCACAGCAACAGCCACTGTCCAATCAATTCCCGTTTTTTGTGTTTTGTTCCATAACCACATAGCCTGTTCTTTGCTGCTCTCAGTCATTAGCCTGATGGAGTTAGCCCTTTTAACCAGCAGGGTTTGCTGGTGTCTTCACTTTGTTAGTGTTTTTATGAATCCGATCAGGTAGGGTTTATAGGGTGTCAGGGAGGGGTAGTACCTCTGGTGGGAGAACATGTCACGTCCTTTTCAGGGTGGTTTATTCACCCTTTGACCCCACCTGGCATTCAGCTCTCACCTGTGGCTCCCTGTAGCTGTTTGCATGTGATAGCAGCCACATCCTGGGCAATGTCTTCAATAAGCCGGCTAAACCAGGTGAGGGTAGCCAATGGGTCTCAACCCTCAGTGAGATAAGGAGATGTCTGTCCCAGCATGTGAAGATAGGATCCAGCTAAGCAGAAAAGACCAATGGAAGGTCCAATACACAAGAAGACAGTCTCTGCAAGTGTTGTGGAATGCAAAGAGCAGGACAAGATACAGAAGATGTCATGGTCATCCACTGTGGTTAGTCCATCTCCAGCCATCTTGACTCTTGTCTTGCCACTGGATCCAGATGGGAATTGGGAAAACAGAATGAGGCTGACACAGCACAACTCTCTCTCACTTTAATCCAAATCAAGTGCTAGTCTCGACATCATCATCATCAACAAACCCATCATGTAAAACTAGCTCCCAAGTAACTTCTCTACTTAAAATATTCTCATCCTCATTTTCAAATCACTCCATGGTCTCTACTCTCTGTGCTCCAGTAGTATCTTATTGCCACTCACCCCTCCCAAGACACCTGCAACTCTTCCAATTCTGGCCTCACGAGCATCCACAATTTTAGCTGTTCCACTATTGGAGCCTGTGCTGTCAGCTGCCAAGGCCCTAAGCTCTGACACGATGGACCACTGGTTAGCTCAGTTGGCTATATGGCTAGCATGTGGATAAGCTTGATGCCCACAGGTGGTGTTCAGCTCCTTTTCCTGCTGAGGTAGACTAGGAGCCTGCCTCTTCACCCAATCTGTAGTAAATAAAATCATATCACTTTGCAGAGTATTTGGACAAATGCTTTTATGCACTGCTATGTCTTGTTAGTACTGTGGCTTTCCATAGTCCTGTGGCTTCTGAGAGTAAAACAAAGGCTTTGGTAGAAGCCATTTTTACCTATACAGAAAACATGATGTCAGGAGTACATGTACAGTTGAGTCCAGCAGATTTTGATAACTGTAGGAGAGCCAGATGCTGTAAGAAACACCATAGGGTATTTAAAACTTCAGGTCTACAACTAAAGTTTATACAGAACATTGGATGATAGATGAATCAATTTAGTTTTGAATATCCCAGTTTCTATTGAGATGAAGGGAGATTTAAAAACAAATTGGAAATTCTTTGAGGCTCAGTGGCAGAATTATGATTTTCAAGAAACCTGAACAGATAAGAGTAGCAGTGTTATCAATGCAGGAAAGAAGAAAAGCAAGTCTATAAATAAGGTTGCTGAAGAGATGTAGAACAATGATTGTGACAAATCACTGTATACCCCAGAACAGGCTGGCACTATCAAGTATCAGGGTTAAAAAAAATGGTTTATGACTACTGGAATAATGATTGCAGGAGAGCATAAAGTTAATATGAAATGCCCGATAAATATTCACGTTACGTGCAACATCATGAGCTTCACAGACCTGTGAGAAGAGACAGCTATGCCCAAGCTGGTGACCTAACTATGAAGCCAAAGGTAAAGTTGAAGTTACATGATAAAACCATGGTCACCTCAAAAGGACAAACTAAACTGAGAATCCAAGATAATGGGAAGAAAGATGTACAGTTCCAGATAGTAGACATCAAGCAAAATTGCCTCCTCTCAGTTGAAGGAGATCAGAAACTTGAACTGGTAACCACCCCCTCAATGTACTAGAAGAGAGTTGTAGTGTTTGGCATGGCACCAAGCCATTGACTGCTGAACACATGCAGTACAATTACAAAGATTTTTTTTCTCAGCTTTTGGATGTATTCCCAGTGAATATTATCTTGAAGTAGATGAGAGTATAACGCCAACTCAGCATCTTCTGAGGAGCGTTCCAACTGCCCTTAGGTCCAGCCTGTAAGATGAGATAGAGAACTTGAAAAGATGGGAGCAATCAAGAAAATGACAACTTCTAAAGATTGAATTAGTTAACAGTGAAAAAAAAATGAAAGCTAAGTGTCAACGGATCCAAAGGTCATAAAGATGTGTTAGATGTAATTAATTTAATATCTCTTCAGTTCATTTTACATTTTAAACTTTTTAAAAAACGGACAATTCACTTAAAGACACTGACTTAAAATGGCTGCCAATTTGTATCTGTGTAGTCACTGTCCAGTTCATGGAAACAGAGTCCATGGAGGCCCCAACAGGCAATGACCTACTTGGAGATGTGTAAAGGTTCTGTTTTTACCTCCTCCAAATAGAAAAATTAATGACTCACAAGTGAATTACAAGAACATTAAAAAGAAATCAACTTAACTAGCACAGTAGCCAAGAGAAGTTGTATAAACTTCCTTTAAAAACATACAACCAATGAGGAAAGAGGTCATGTGACACAATCTTTTGTTTGGATGCTTATTTCATCTAAACTTTGAACCCTGTTTTGCTGAGCTAACATGTGTTTACATTCCAAAAGTAGACAAAGATTCTCTATTAAAAGCCTCTGGAATTTTTCAATGTATTTCCAGGAGAAAAGAAAGACACCAGCAATGATTTTTAAACCAACTGCTTCAACCAAAGAACCAAAACCTCCAGACAGTCTATTCTGCTTCATCTGTTTATAATTAAAGCACTATAGAGATATCACTATATCTCCAGGCCAACCACTGAATTAATGTTGCTGCAACTTGCCACAGTAAAAGTTTTTACCACCGCAGATGTAAAAAACAGATACTTGCAAGTTAAGGTGGATGAAAGTAGTAGTTTTCTCACTAACTCCCAAACGGCATTCAGAATGTTGTTTGGTGTTTCTATTTTTCTGAAAGATTATCAACACAACAGCATGAGATAGTCAATCATTTACCAAGTGAGATGACCATGAACGATCTGCCACTCTAAGAATATGGCGATACAATGGAAGAAGCCAGTGCAACCATGATCAGAATCTAGTGAGACCGCTGGAGACATCTTGCTACAGGAACCTGAAAGTGAAGAAAAACTTCGGAAGATGACTGAAGTCAAATACCCAGGTCACGTAATGACAGTAAAACGACGTCATCCTGAACCGGATAATGTGAGAGCTGCAACAGAAATGCAGCAACCAGAAGATGTTACAGCAGTTCAATCATTTGTAGGATTTGCAAAGTTCTAGCACAATTTGCCATCAGAGTTTGAACCTCTATTCAAACTCACTGCAAAGGATATTCAATGGTGGATTAGGCAGGAGCTTATGGAATCTGATTGGGAACAGTTGTTCGAGGGTAAGTCCACGCTAGGCATGTGAGACTCTTTCAAGGGAATACTGAAAATGTTGCAAGAAAGATATGTGCCAGCTAAGAGGAAAGATGGGAAAGGTAGGATTAGAGAGCCGTGAATTACTAGGGATACTGAGGACTTGGTTAGGAAGAAAAGAGAGGCGTATGATAGGTCAAAGCAGCTGGGAACGGAGACAGCTTTGGAGGAATATAGAGTAGGAGGGAGCTCAAACGGGGAGTTAGAAGGGTAAAAAGGGGGCATGAAATGGTTTTGGCTGATAGGAGTAAAAAAAAAACACCTTTGGATTTTCCTTAATCCTACGTCAGGAATAAAAGGGTGGTTAGAGGGGAAAAAAAAAATCAGACCTCTTAGGGATAGAGGAGGGGAACTGTACTTAGAGCCCAAGGGAATGGCAGAGATCCTAAATGAATACTTTGCGTCGGTATTCACGAAGGAGATAGGCTTGTTGACAGCTCCTGTCTCTGAGGGAGGTGTGGACCAGTTGAGGGAAATATCCATACCGAGGGAGGAAGTGTTAGAGCTTCTAGGTAGCATTAAAACTGATAAATCTCCAGGATTTAATGGCACTTATCCTAGGCTGCTAAGGGAGGTGCGAGGTGAAATTGCTGGGCCTCTGACGCAAATCTTTGTCTCTTCTTTGGACACAGGTGAGGTCCCAGAGAAATGGAGAATAGCTAATGTTGTACCGTTGTTTAAAAAGGGTAGTAGGAATAACCCTGGAAATTATAGGCCAGTGAGTTTGACATCAGTGGTAGGGAAGCTGTTGGAGGGGATTCTTAGAGATAGGATGTATAGGCACTTAGAGCGTTGCGATCTGATTAGGGATACGCAGCATGGATTTGTTAAGGGGAGGTCATGCCTTACAAATCTGGTAGAATTTTTTGAGGAGGTGACGAAAACGGTGGACGAAGGGCGAGCCGTTGATGTCATCTATATGGATTTTAGTAAGGCGTTTGACAAAGTCCCTCATGAGAGGTTAGTTGAAAAGGTCAAGGCTCATGGGATACAAGGACAGGTAGCTAGATGGATAAGTAACTGGCTTGGTAATAGGAGACAGAGAGTACTAGTGGAAGGGTGTTTTTCTAGCTGGAGGTCGGTCACTAGTGGTGTGCCGCAGGGCTCGGTACTGGGACCTCTTCTATTTGTAATATATATAAATGACTTGGAAGGGGGGTAAGTGGAGTGATCAACAAGTTTGCAGACGATACAAAGATGGCTGGACTTGCGGATAGTAAGGAGCATTGTCAGGCGATGCAGCAGGACATAGATAGGCTGGTAGCTTGGGCAGATAGATGGCAGATGGAATTCAATCCTGATAAATGAGAGGTGATGCCTTTCGGGAGAAAGAATGTAGGGGGGAGGTATATGATAAAGGGTAGAGCTATTAAGAGTATAGAAATGCAGAGGGACCTGGGGGTGCAAGTGCACAAGTCTCTGAAGGTGGCAGAGCAGGTGGAGAAGGTTGTGAAGAAAGTATATAGTATGCTAGTCTTTATAGGAAGGGGTATAGAGTACAAGAGCTGGCCTTTAATGTTGCAGTTGTATAAAACATTGGTTAGACCTCATTTGGAATACTGCATCCAGTTCTGGTTGCCTTACCACCGAAGGACACGGACTCTGGAGAGGGTGCAGAGGTTTACCAGGATACTGTCTGAAATGGAAGGTCTCAGTTATGAGGAGAGGTTAGGCAAATTGGGGCTGTTTTCCTTAGAAAGGCATAGACTTAGAGGAGATCTAATAGAGGTATACAAGATTATGAGGGGTATAGATAGAGTAAACAGGGTTAAGCTTTTTCCGAGAATGGACTCGAATAGCATGAGGGGTCATGGCTTAGGGCGAGGGGGGTAAGGTATCATTTGGATGCTAGAGGGAGTTTTTTTACACAGAGGGTGGTGGGGGTATGGAATGCGCTGTCAAGTAAAGTGGTGGAGGCAGGTACTCTGGAGTTATTTAAGAAATACTTAGATGGGCACATGAACAGAATGGGAACGGAGGGGTATAGAAAACAGATTTAAAATAGGGATCATGAGCCTTGGGAGTCCCTGGGAAGTGTGTCAATAGATAATAATATTGATTTTATCCTACAGGTGCTTTGGTCCACCTTGTTGTCTAACAAGGGGCATACACACGATGGGTCGTGAGAGGGCTGCTCTTGGATTTTTGACAGTATTCCAGTGCTTCACGTCGTTAGTATACGCTGGACCTGGACCATTTGATAGGCAACACGACAACTCAGTGACTATCACTGTGATGTACAGATACATGAATTTGGCCCTGTGTCTGTGGGAGTTTGCGCATTCTCCTCGTGCTTGCGTGGGTTTTCTCCAAGTGCTCTGGTTTCCTCCCACATCCCAAAGATGTGCTCTTATGCTAATTGGCAAAATAAATTCTCCCCAAATTGTCTCAAATTTGGTTTTTAATCCATAGATCTATAAACACAGACAGGGATCACGGGTAGAGGTGGGAACATCGGGGTGGCAGCGTGGGCTCGTTGGGCAGAAGTGCCTGTTTCCTGTTGCTGTTTTATTCTTTGTTATTTGTTAGTATTGGAGCATAGAACAAGGAGCAGTTTTCACTCTCATCAAACAGCTAGTGATGGCAATGCTAGTGCTGAGGCCACCTTGTAATGTGATGCCAATTAAAGAAGAGTTGGAACAACCTTAATGCAGCAAGGATAACTAGTTGTGTTTGCATCCAGAGCATTAGCGCAAACTGCTCAATGCCATGCATATGTTGAGAAACAGTGCTTAGACATTGGATTTGTTTGAGAGTATTTTAATCTTGCTTGTCAAAGAGGAAGTGATGGTAGAGTCAGATCTGAAGCCACTTCAAAGCATCTTTCTCAAATTGATTCTATCTATTCTGAATTGTTACTTCGTTTGCAGAGACATCATATCAGTTGAAAAGTGAAAAATAAGCAAGGGAAGCAGATATACATTGTCAATATGCTGTTGAGAGCCATACCTTTTGAAAAAAGTTGATGATGCTGGGACAGCATGTAAAGTCTTCCATTTCAATGAAAAACATCAGCACAACAAGTTCTGGAAGTCATCAAACCAGCAGAAGCATTGAATCTGACTGACAAAGTATCTTGCACTGATCAAGCAAACTACATAATGAGATTCAACTCTCCAAAATGTGCAGGAAGTAGTGATAAAGAATGGCCTGATCCATCAAGGACATTTTTGGTGCTAAAAGAGAATATTGGGCAGACAAAGATGAAGTGATTGCCCTAGATGGCATCTTGCACAAAGAAAATAGAATCGTCATCACAAAGATGAAAGAAACAGATGCTTAAGTGCATCCATAAAAGCCATCAGCAAATCAAATCTAGTCTGAGGAAGGCAAGAAAAGTGGTCTACAAGCTAAACATAAGCAATGAGATCAAGGACCCTATCAGCCAATGCAGCACTTGCAACGAACATCAAACCAAACAATATAAAAAGCTGACTTGTGATATGTCCTTGATAAGTCCAAGTGATTCATTTTGGTAGGACAAACTTGAATGCATTTTACAGGGTCAGCAGCAGGGTTCTGAGGAATGTGGAGGAACAGAGAGATCTTGGAATTCATATCCACAGATCTCTGGAGGTTGCCACTCAAGTGGATAGAGCCCTGAAGGCGGCTTACAGTGTGCTAGTGTTTATTAACAGGGGGTTTCAGTTTAAGAGCTGTGGGGTTATGCTACAACTAAATAGGACCTTGGTGAAACCACATTTGGAATATTGTGTGCAGTTCTGGTCACCTCATTATAAGGAGGATGTGGAAGCATTGGAAAAAGTGCAGAGGAGATTTACCAGGATGCTGCCTGGTTTGGCAGGTAGGTCTTATGAGGGAGCTGGGGCTTTTCTCTTTAGAGAAAAAGAGGATGAGAGGTGACTTAATAGAGATTATTAAGATGATGAGGGGGATAGATAAAGTGGATGTGCAGAGACTATTTCCTCAGCTAGATGTAGCTGTTGCTAGGGGGCATAACTATAAGGTTCATGGTGGGAGATATAGGAGAGATGTCCAAGATAGGTTCTTTACTCAGAGTGGCTGGGTTGTGGAATGCACTGCCTGCTGTGATCATGGAGTCGGTCACTTTAGAACTTTCAAGCGATTACTGGATAGATACGTGGAACACCCCAGAACAATAGGGAGTGAGATAGCTTGATCTTGGTTTCGGACAAAGCTCAGCACAACATTGAGGGATGAAGGGCTGTACTGTTCTATATTTATGTTCTATGATATCCCATGGATAAAGCCCAGAGTAGACCTCTTTACTTTCTGTGAAATGGACTATCATATCACTATAAACTACTTTTCAAACGAGTGGGAGTTAGACATCAACGACTATCAGCGAGATTGGGACATTACACACTACACATCATTGCCACACTATCAAGTTCAGGGCTGAGGCAGTGCTGAAATTTGCTAAGAGAATCATCAAAAAAATCAAGTTGATCCAGAACATATGTACACAAGGTGATCTTAGAGTAGAGAAACACACCTTTTAAGGCAGTGATAGTCCAGTCCAGAGACTAATGTCACACTGTAACCAAACTAATCTTCCAATAACTAATAAGTCTACTGAAGCCAGGAGCAACAGGAACGAGTGGCAAAATCATAGTGGTGACAGAAAGCCAAATTTCAAATTGATAAAATTGTCAAATCGTTGCCAGAATTGAGAAGTCAGACTGCAAAATTCAACAAACTTAACAGTGTCCACTTGGCAACCATATAAAGCAGCTGTCACCTTCAATGCACACTGTAAAAGTAAACCAGCAGGTATATCATCACAAACTGCTCCTTCACAACAAACAGTTGATAAGGACAATTGGATTTTGCTAACTGAACAAGAAACACAAGGACAATTACTCCGAGGTCAGCTGCTCCCCAGGAAATGAAACAGATCAATAGCAACATTTGCCGCGCCAACTACATTCCCCGGAGAGGCAACATCACCCGAGGAATGAACAGACACCAGATAAGCACCAAGCAAGTACTATTAGAAGACCTGAGCACTTTAAATATTGTGTGTGCAAAAGATAAACAAAAGTAAGGCAAACTAGAATGAACAGTTTTTGTTGATGTGCAATTACTTTTTTTTTATAGACATTGTATGTGCCTTTGTGCATTGCTGCTTTTTAGGTGTCCTGTGGTTTGTCGTAACAAATGACCTCCTGAGGTTATCGGAGGTGAAACAAAGGCTTTAGATAGATGCCACTTTATTGAGGTTCAACAAACATGAACTACGAGGAGTAAGCCACTCGGCCCCTCAAATCTACTTGCCATTCTGGATGATCTGGTTGTAACCTAATCTCCACATTCCCACCTACTCCTGATGACCTTTCACCTCTTCGCTAATTAAAAATCTACTAATTTTGCCTTAAAATATATTCAAAGATTCCTCTTCCACTGCCTTTTGAGGAATAAAGTTCCAAAATCTCACAACCTTCCAAAAAAAAAATTAATCTCTATCTTAAATGAGTAACCCCTTATTTTTAAACAGCGATCCCTATTTTGAGGAAGCATCCCTTCCACATCCATCCTGTTTAAGATCCTGAGCGATTTTAAGGTTTCAATCAGGACACCTCCTAATCTTCTAAGCTCAAGAAGGTACAAGCGCAGTCCAATCTTTCCTCATAAGACAAGCCACACATTTGTGGTATGAGTCTAGTAAGCCTTCTCTGAACTGTTTCTAATACGTGTGTGAATTCTTCCTTAAATAAGGAGATCAATACTGGACACAGTACTCTAGAGGTGGGTCTCACCAATGGCCTGTACAACTGAAGAACAACCCACCTACTTTTATGTTCAATTCCATTTACAAGAAATTATAACATGGTTTTTGCATCCCTAATTATTTGCTGTACGTGCTCACTAGCCTTTTGCAATTCACCCAAATCCCTCTGAATCTCTAAGGTCTGCAATGGCTCACCATTTAGATCATATGCATTTTTATTCTTCCTAACAAACGGAGAATTTCACACTTTCCCACATTACTACCAACACATCTCCTATTTCACTAGAGGCCCAAAAACCACTGCTACACAAATATCAAACATGTCTACTGCTCTATCGCTCACCTACACTTTGGCGAATCAGATAACAAGACTGTGCTTCTGCTCCCAGTTTACAAGCAAAAACTGAAGTAATGCAGATAGCATAGCAGCCAATGGTCAAGAGCTTCAAGTTTTTAAGATGTCCAGATCACCAACCTGTCCTGGTCCCTTCCCATGCCAACACTATCATTAAGAAAACCCACCAAAGCTCTACTTTCTCAGAAGACTAAGGAAATTTGGCACATTAGCTACAACTTTCACCAACTTCTATAGATGCACCATAGAAAACATTCTTTCTAGTTGTATCACAGCTTGGTATGGCTCCTGCTCTGCCCAAGACAGCAAGAAACAACAAAAGATCATGAATGTAGCCCAATCCATCACGCAAACCCATCTCCCATCCATTGACTCTGTCTACATTTCCCGCTGCCTCAGCAAAACAATCAGCATAATTAAGAACCCTACGCACCCCAGTCATTCCCTCTTCCACAGGGAAAAAGATAGAAAATTCTGAGGTCATGTACCAACCAACTTCTTCCTTGCTGCTGTCAGACTTTTGAATGGACTTACTTTGCATTAAGTTTAATCTTTCTCTACACCCTAGCTATGAATTTAAGACTACATTCTGCACTCTCTCATTTCCTTCTCTATGAACGGTATACTTTGCCTGTATAGTGTGCAAGAAACAAATTTTTCACTGTATGCTAATAAATGTGACAATAATAAACCAAATTAAACCAAACATTATACTCCATTTGCCAGATCTTTACCACTCATGTAATTTATCTAAATCCCTTTGTGGCCTCTTGCATCCTTTTCACAAATTACTTTTCAATCTATCTTTGTGTCATCAGCAAATTTAGCAACTGTATCTTTTGTCCCTTTATCCAAATCATTTATATAAATTATAAAATGTTATGGACACAGAATTGATCCCTATGACACACCACTGTACATCCTGCCAACCAGAAAAAGACCAAGTTATGCCAACTGTTTCCTGTTAGCTAGCCAAGTTTCTACCCATGGAAATACGTTACTCTCTTCACCTTGAGACTTTATTTTCCATAGTAATATTTGATATAGCACCGTATCAAATGCCTTCTAGAAATGTTATTACAGCACATCCACCATTTCCCGTTTATCCCAACAGATGTGACTCCTTCAAAAGAACTCCAAAAACATGGTTAAATGTGATTTTCTTTTCACAAAACCAGGTTGACTGCCTTGAATTTTTCTAAGTGCCCTGCTATAACATTTTTAGCTGCTAACATTTTCCCTATGACAGATGTTAGCTGTCTGGTCTGTAGTTTCTTGCTTTCTATCTCCCTTTTAGAATAAATTTTCCAATCTAATAGAACATTCCCATAATCTAGAGAAGTTTGGAAAATTAAAACAAATGCATCAGCTATCTCAATTTCCACTTCTCCCAAAACCTTAGGATGTAATCCATCAGGAGCCACAGCTCCAACTATTTACTAAGTACAACTTCCCTGGTGATTGAAATATTCCTGTGTCCCATATTCCATTGCAATTCCTGGGATGTAATTTGTGTCCTCTATAGTGATGACTATGCAAAATACTTGCTCAATTCATCTTCCACCTCTATTTTTTATTATTAATTCCCCTGATTCATTTTATATTGGACAAATGGTCATTTTGTTAAGTATTTTCTCATTGAAATAGTTATAGAAATTCTTACTATCTAACTTTATATTTCTTTATCTTATATTTGTGACATCTTTGTTAATTTCTCTGTTGCTCTATCTCTGACCTTCCATTCTGTCTTGGCCTCCTCTTCAACTATTCATTCCATTTCTATCTGTCTTTGTTCTGCAGAAAGATCACAGGGACTCAAAACATGAACTCTGTTTTTCTCTTCATAGAAGCTGCCAGAACTGCTCAGTTTATCCAGCATTTTCTGGTTTTATTATTGAAACATTATCTCCATTTTATTTTTGAGTAATAATGTAATTCATCTTGGTTGCTTATAGTTTTTAGAAGTAATTCTCAAGATATGATTTCACTGACAAGGTTTCCTTTTATTGCCCAACCCTTTTGCCTGATAAGGTGAAGGCCGGCGTTCTTCTTGAACTGCTGCAGAATTGTTTAGATTATATAACTGATACAACACAGTTAAGAAGCAACCAGACAAATGACTGGAGCCACATGTAGGCCAGACCATATTGAGGACAACAGATTTCTTTCCGAAAAAGATATTTGCAAAATACATTGGACTTAATTCTTTTGATCACCAGATCTTGGAAATTCTCAAAACTGCCACTGCACATTGAAAAGAACCGTTCACAGTTCTAGAGCACAGGCTATTGTTACCTAGAGCCCCTGAAATTGTTAAATGTGCTCTTTTTTATGCAGAGATCACCAAATCAGCACTATAACCAGAAAGTGGAAGTTCTACAGTGCTGGTACTTGATCAGAACATGATTCAAGTGCTTAGTCACTGCCATGAATCATAGAATCTACAGTGCAGAAGGTGGCCATTCGGTCCATCGAGTTTGCACCAGTAACAATCTCACCCAGGCCTTATTCTTATAGCCCTATGTATTTACCCTAACTCCCCTAACACTGGGGTCAATTTAGCATGGCTAATCAACCTAACATGCACATCTTTGAACTGTGGGAGGAAACCAGAGGACCCAGAGGAAACCCACACAAACATGGGGAAAATATGCAAACTCCAAACAGACAGCGACTCGAGGCTGGAATTGAACGTGGGTTCCTGACGCTGTGAGGCTGCAGTGCTAACCACTGTGTCATTGTGCTGCCCAACTATGAAACTGAACATTAACTTTTACTTTTTTTTTGGTAATACTAATTTTTTAACATTCAGCTGATGTTCTTTATTTAAATATAATTTTATTTTGTATTGGTACAACAATATGAGCTGGGATTTAAAATTTAGTAATAAAACAGTGGACCAACTTCTCATCATCTTTACTTTCCAAGCTAAAACGTGGTGGTTTCCTGACACACCATACATTTTCTTCAAAGTACTGTCATGGTTGAGATGTGAAGGAAAATATATGTTCGTCAGTTGGACATTTTTCTGAAGTAATTTTTTTTGTGTTTTACAAAATGAAAAATTGCTGAGGTGACAAGATGGCTTCAGCTGGTCACATGCTATCTTCCAGCAGTTTCAAGATAACAAATGCCAACAGGAAACTATAAACCAGTATGCCTAATGTTTGTACGGAGGAAGTTGCTGGAGTCCACTAACAAGGATTTCATAACTCCGCATTTGGAAGGTAATGGTACAATCAGACCAAGTCAGCATGGATTCATAAAAGGGAAATCATGTTTGACAAATCTGTTGGAATTTTTTTGAGGATGTAACTAGTAGAGTTGACCAAGGAAAACCTGTGGATATGGTTTATTTAGACCTTCAGAAGGCTTTTGAAAAGGTCTCATATAACAGACTAAGTAAAATTAAAGCACATATATTTGCACTTCTCAGTGCAAATATATGTTGTGCTCAATGCCCAAGAAGGAGCTACACCTGGCAGGGAGAGAAGCTTTTCTTTCTAATGCTTGTGCAACTGCTGGGTCTCTCTAACTTCAATTAGGGATTAAGCAGTGCTCGAGGAGTCCTTTCTGATCAGCAAACTGATAGCACTGAACCCATGGGCATTATTTCCAAAAGAACACCTTATGCACACAGTTATAAATACTGGGGGTGAGGTGGAGCAGGCATCCGTCAAATCTCTCTCACACTGACTTTTTCTCTCCGCTTTCAGTTAAAATTTTTCTCTCCACCTTCAATCAACATAGACACCAAATCCATGCAAACAACACTTGCTGAGATCTCAAAGCGAAGGTTAGAAATTGTAGATTTTTTTCTTAATTCATCTGTGGGATCTGGGTGTCACTAGTTGGCCAGCATTTATTGCCCATCCCTAGGTTGCCCTTGTTCAGAGGGCAAGAATCAACCACATTACTATGGGTCTAGAGTCACATTGTTGTGGATTTTTTAGTGTCACAAGTAGATTTACATTAATACTGCAATGAAGTTAGTGTGAAAATCCCTTAGTATAGGCCAGACGGAGTAAGGACAGCAGATTTCCTTCCGTGAAAGACGTTAATGAACCAGATGAGTTTTTCCTGACAATTGATGATAGTTTCATGGTCATCAGTCGATTCTTAATTCCAGATTTTTTTTTTATTGAATTCAAACTCCACCATCTGCTGTGATGGGATTCGAACCTGGGTCCCAGAACATTAGTTCAGTTTCTGGATTAATAGTCCAGCAATTATACCACAAGGCCATCACCTCCCCTAATTGATAACCATTCCTTAATGCCCAAGTATTTTACATTCAGTCAAACAACAATTAATTCACTCTTAGCACATCCCTCAAATATACTACAGAGGAAGAAGAATCCTGATTCGTCATATCAAATGGCAGCATGTTTGCATATCAGATGAGTCATGCTGATTCATTAGGAAATCTTTGCAGACAGCAAAGATATTCAATATTCTACTGATGTTAATTTGCAAATGTAGAAAAGTGGATACTGACTCTAAATGTGTTTTAATTCTTCTGTGGGGTGTGAACATGCTGCCCGTCTCTAATTGCTCCTGACAACATGGTGGTGAGCTGTCTTGTTGATCAACTGCAGTCCATCTAATGTAGGTATTTGTCAGTCTGGCAGAATTGTAAACTGTTGTCATGTTAGAAAAGAAACATTAAACGAGAGAGTAAAGAAACAAATTTTTTCCACCTGCCTGCTAGCAGGTTACCTGCCGCACATATTTTTTGTTTTCTTGCTATCGGTTGTTTTCCAGGATTTCACCAATCTCTTGACTTGTCTGCACAATCATGAGAAACATGCTGCATTTCTCTGACATTTTATTCTTCCATAAAAACTCACAATCTTCACCATCAATGCATCTAAGTGCCTCTTAAATAACAGCCTACCTAACAACACTGAACTTATCAGTGTGTACCCATATTTTCTGGTCATGCTGCTGTGGTTTAACTCTCAATAATTCACAGGATTAATGTGGTTTATATGGCTCCACTAAGACTCTTGCTCAGTCATTTCACTTCAAGGCTGAGGAGTCAATGTTTTTCTAAGCTTTTCTTGCAACTCAGTTCTCTAAAGCAAGAGATCAGTCACATGTTTATTCACATTACTTTAAGGTTATGTTGTTCCTCTATTGCCGTCTTTAAGGTGCTGATCAAAGGCTCAATCCAATTTAAGCAATGATACCCTCTGACTTAATAGCTCAATTGTTTGCTTTCTTAATTGCTGCCATGTGGTGTATGGACATGGTTCCGTGAAGCTATTAACTACTCCCAAATCTTGACATTATTCATTTAAATTACCCTATCTTTCTTCCAGCATGCAACACCTTCCATTTAGTGGAACTGAATTTTAATTTTATAGCATCTTTGAAGGTAAAGCAGACAGCATAATCAAGAACCCCATGTATGGACAACACAGTGGTTAGCACTGCTGCCTCATAGCGCTAGGGATGCAGGTTCGATTCCCAGGTTGGGTCACTGTCTGTGCAGGGTTTGCACCCTCTCCCTGTGTTTGCATGGGTTTTCTCTGGATGTTCCAGTTTAGTAAGAAGTCTCACAACACCAGATTTAAGTCTAACCAATTTATTAAACTGGACTTAAATTAGATTTAAACCTGGTGTTGTGACACTTCTTATTGTGTTTACCCCAGTCCAACGCCGGCATCTCTACATCATGTTCCAGTTTAGACATGCTGGTTAGGTGTATTAACCCGAACAGGTGCCACAATGTGGCGACAAGAGGAATTTCAGAGTAACTTCATTGCAGTGTTAACATAAGCCTTACTTGTGACTAATGAATAAACTTTAAATCACTACATTTTTGATCAAGCATTTGCTCATCAGTCATAATATCTCTTCATGTGATTTGGTATATATTTGATAAAGCTTTTATAAAATGCCTTGGGATATTTTACAACATAACACCATATAAATGTGGGCTGCTGTTGTTTATATATAATGCACATGGGCCCTGCTCTTTTCGGTCATAACTACTCATTCCTCTATGATTATCCTGGACCACAAAAAGAACCTCATGACTTTTTTTTGCTACTAACTGTTTCCTTAAACTGCACTTCCCATAAAAATACAAAGAACTCATGGATTTCTTCGTTCTTACTGATATGATATTTTTTAGCTAATTTTCCTTGTTTACCTACCAAACCAAGCTGCCCCAAAAGTTCCTTCCTAAAGCTACTCATTTTACTTCCTCTCCTATCTCTTCTTTAGCTACCTCTGGGATGTTTGATTTGGTTTATTATTGTCACGTGTATTAGTCTACAGTGAAAAGTATTGTTTCTTATGCACTATACAAACAAAACATACCATACACAGAGACAGCAAAGAGAGAGTACAGAATGTAATGTTACAGTTACAGTTAGGGTGCAGAGAAATATCAACTTAATATGAGATAGGTCCATTCAAAAGTTTGGTGGCAGCAGGGAAGAGAATGTTCTTGGTATGTTCTCAGACTTTTCTTTTTCCTGGTGAAGAAGGTGGAAGAGCGTAGGTCTGGGATGTGTGGGATTCTTGATTATGCTTTTTGCTTTTGAGGCAGTGGGATGCGTACAGGAGTCAACGAAAGGAAGGCTGGTTTGTGTGATGGACGGGACTTCATTAACGACTCATTGTAATTAAAGAACAAAGGACAAAACAGCACGGGAAACAGGCCCTTCGGCGCAATGAGCCCACGCCGCCATCTCGATGTTCCCACTTCTACCCATGATCCCTGTCTATGTTTATAGATCTATGCATTGGAACCAAATTTGAGACAATTTAGGGAGAATTTGTTTTGCTAATCAGCTAAGAGCACATCTTTGGGATGTGGGAGGAAACCGAACACTCGGGGAAAAACCCACGCAAGCACGGGGAGAATGCACAAACTCCTAGTTCTTGTGTTCCTACTTTCGAAAGTGCTAAAAAAAATTAAAATTAAATTCTACTAAAGGGGAGATATTGTATGCTGGAAAAAAGAAAGGGGCTGGAACAAATTTAGGGACAGAACTTAAGCTAGAGCCAGATAGGTACAGATGCTAATGGTGGTATGATGAAAATCAGGGGTGCAGAAGAAGTCAGATTTGGACAAGCACAGAGCTTCGTAGGTTATAGAGGAGACAGTTTTAGAAATAATGAGGGACAAGTTCACGGAGAGCTTTAAAGGAAAGGGAACTGGTGAGGGATACAAAAGGATAACGATGGATGTCCTTGCTTATGAATATGATAATAAAAGTGGAGAAGCTATCTAAAAAGATAGCCAAGAACATGCAGAGGGAATTTATGCAGAGGGAAAGATTAGGGAGAATAGGATGTTGGAAATGGAGTGTAGGGATGTTGTGTGGGTCTGCGCGGTGAGTTGAGATGGAGATTGAAATAATTGAGCATCAATAGTTGTTCGGTGCAGAGTGTGAGGGAGGAAAGCAATGAAGATAACTCAATAAAAAACTGAGTGGGTGTGGAGAATGAGGATTTTAAAGTAGAGTCAAGAGTGATGGAATAAGGTGAGATGTTCAACGGAAGAGAACGCAGAGGAATCGGGGACAAAAGGCCAAAGTAGAATTTGGCAGTGCAGTTTGTGTTAGGTAAGTAGTAGTGCAAAATATTGAAAGGTCAAGGATATATACTATGCTTAATCATTTTATTATTGAGCAAAAGGAAACATTGAAGATCTTACAGTGCAGTGGTCACACCCCTGCCCCTTAGCTAGAAGCTCCTGGAAGGAAAGACTTGATGACAAAGGAAGGTACATTCATAAAGTGGCCAAAAAGTTGAATATCAACCTGCAAATTCTTCCAATATACACCAATGGCAGGCAGCAAGAATGGGAGAGTTTATTGTTTCTATACCCACAGAGTGATCAGCCAATGGAATTCGCTACCAAAGTAGTTGAGGTCAAAACACTGCATATTTTCAAGAAGCAGTTAGATATAGCACTTGAGCCAAAGGGGATCAAAAGATATGGGGGGAGGGAAGGCAGGATCAGGTTACTGAGTTGAATGAACATCTATGATCATAATGAATAGTAAAGCAGGCTCAAAGGGCTGAATGGTCTCTTTTTACTCCTATTTTTTGTGTCTATGTTTCTAAGTCAGCAGTGCAATGGAAAGAATGTTTGGAGCCTATACCATCACTTCTCATAGCTCCAGATGACAACATGTATATATGCTGTCACAGTAACTTGGACTCCTGAGTGAACTGTAACACACCACTCGGGGAAAACAGCTTTTATATCAAAGTTAGATTTGTACTGACCATCCACAATCCAAAGAAATATTGTACCGTGATAATAGTGTGATATTTCTACAGCCATATGCATTGTTTTTTATGTTTAAAGGGACTGTTTTGAAGTTTAGTTTTTTTTCCTACAGGCAGTCAGTATGTCTGGAGGGGATGCAGCTCAAATACTGGGAGAGCAGGATAATTACTCATTTTAGCCATGTAGTACTTGCTTAGGAAGGAGCTAAAGAAAGTTTGGCCTTCTTCTGCACTGTAGGGATCTATGAAAAGATAGCACTCTGACAGTGCAGCAATCCATCAATTACACTGAAATACGAGCTGAATTGTATTCATCTCTGGAATAGAGTTTGAAACCAAGACTTTCTGCATCTAGATATGAGTGCTATCAACTGAGGATAATGCAATTGAACAGAAACAGTTTATTCATCAAACTAATTGTAATATCACAGCTCTCGTAATCAAAGTGGCCAAAACAATATCAATGTCAGCTTTTATACTGGATCCAAGTCTATACCAATGTTTGCAAATCTTCTTCCTATAAGAAAGAATTTATTTGCATAAAAGTAACGTACGTGCATTTTATCCAGTTAAAACTTTGGAATTGACTATTCCAACATACTTCTGGCCAACCCCCAATCCCCCATCTCCATAAATTTACAATAATTCGAAGCTGCTCATGTTCTACTCACATGTCCCATTGAACTATCACTCCAATCCTCGCTGATTCGGCTCCCTTGCTTTTCAAATTCTCATCTTTGTTCTCCAATCCATCCACTGCCTTGCCTATTCTGATCTCTGTAATGTTTTTCAGCCTGACGGCCCTGTAGATATCTGCATTCCTCCAATTACAACACCTCACGCATTCCCATTTTTAGTAACCCAGCATGAGTGGCCAGGCCTTCAGCTACTGAAGCCAGGCCTGGAATTCAATCCCTAACCTTCTTCGTCCCTCTTAAAACACTCCTTAAAATGTACATCTTTGACCAAGCTTTGGTTATCTGCCCTCATACTTCATTGTATAGCTCGATGATATTCACTGTGAAGCACCCTGGAATGTTTTACTACTTTAAAGCTGCTATAAAAATGCACACTGTTGTTACTGAAACAATTGTTACAAGCACATTCCTTTTTAAAAATTACTACATCAGATGGATAATAAAAAGGAACATAGGGAGCATGGAGCATGAAGGCTAACAGCTTAGAATATGACTAAAGATGAAATGTGAATTTTATGTGTTGCTTTAAAGTGATTCAAAAATAATTGTTTAAAAAAAAACTGGACCAAACAGGTTAGAATACCAAATATTTATGAAGCCCAGTAGAGATTCAATACGTCTAATATGGCACGATGGTTAAAACTGCTGCCTCACAGCGCCAAGACCCAGGTTCCATTCCCAACTCGAGTTACTTTCTCTCTGTGTCTGTGTATGCCAATTTCCTCCTACAATCCAAAAGATGTGCCAGTTAGAGGCATTGGACATGCTAAATTATCCCTCAGTGTACCTGAACAGGAGCTGGACTACGGCGACTAGGGGACTTTCACAATAACTTCATTGTGCTGTTAATGTAAGCCTACTTGTAACTAATAAATAAACTTTAAACTTTTCAATTCTTAAAGCAACATATAGGATGAAAATCCCAACTGTGACGTAGACAGACTCAGATCTGGATACCTTGCACGTTGCAAAAGCACTGACCTCAATCCATCAGATTCAAACCATTGTTGTCTCAAAAATAATGGACAAAATGATATGTTCATTCCATTATTATGCAACATGTTATCTCATATCTTAATTCAATACTGTACCACTGCAAAATGATTCTATTTATATGTAAATTTAAAATCAGAAGTTTTAATCATGCTCCCCATATCAGAAGTTATCCAAGCAACATATATTTTCAAATTAGTTTCATGTAACTCTTATCTTTATAAATATATTAGTCAATTTTAAGCTCAGTGATGAATGTCATTGCTGAGGAAATGGAAGCTGTTTCATTTATTCTCTTGTCAGCCAACATCAAACATTCCCAGCTATGTTAAACTTCTGCATAAATAGAAACAAGCGTAGGTCATTCAATCCCTCAAGCTTGTTCCAACATTCAATTAGATCACGGCCAACCTCCCAGAAGGAAAGTAGTAGTAAAACGGGGAAATAAGAATACTGGTCAGAACTGGTTGTGTATTTCAAAATGTAACACCAGTAAAATGGAGAAATAAGAAGACTGGTCCAAACTGTTTTTTCCTTCACGGCTACCTCAACTTGACATGGGTCACAATTTATTGCTGCACAATTTATTTGGACACGAGATAGATCAGTACGTATTTTTACCTCATAAACAGGTACAGCACATTCTAATTTCTGGACACAATGTCCTGCACTGCATAATTGATGCCATGTTTGCCTTCACAGTATTTTAAACATCCCTGGAAGTACCTGAAAGCAGTGTTGGATCAATATAAATGTGCAAAGAAAAGAACTGTGCCCTTTTCACGATCCTTCCACAAAAACTAAGAAGAACATGTACCATGCAAGTTCAAGCAATTTTGTAATTTTTATAAATGATCTGGATAAGGGTATAGAAGGATGGATTAGTAAATTTGCGGATGACACCAAAGTCGGTGGAGTGGTAGATAGTGAAGAGGGGTGTTATAGTTTGCAGAGAGACTTGGACAAGTTGCAGAGCTGGGCCGAGAGGTGGCAAATGGAGTTCAATGTGGAAAAGTGTGAGGTAATTCACTTTGGCAGGAATAACAAATGTGTAGAGCATAGGGCTAATGGTAGGACTCTCAATAGTGTTGATAACTACTGGGGGCAGTAGTTATAGCTGGGGGAAGGGTAATTATGGGGCCATCAGGAGAGAATTAGGGTGCATAGATTGGACTAGGAAACTACAGGGACTGGGAACATCTGGAATGTGGAGCTTATTCAAGGAGTAGCTGCTGCGAGTCCTTGATAAGTATGTCCCTGTCAGGCAAGGAGGAAATGGTCGAGTAAGAGAACCTTGGTGTACGAAAAAAGTTGATTTGCTGGTTAAAAGGAAAAAGGAGGCTTATGTCAGGATGAGGCTTGAAGGCTCGGTTAGTGCAATGGATAGCTATAGATTAGCCAGGAGGGAGCTAAAGAGTGAATTGAGGAGAGCTAAGAGGGGACACGAGAAGACTTTGGCTGATAGGATTAAGGAGAATCCTAAAGCTTTCTTTAGATATGTTAAGAATAGAAGATTGGTTAGGACAAGATTAGGGCCAGTCATAGACAGCAGTGGGAAGTTGTGCGTGGAGCCTGAAGAGATTGGAGAGGCACTGAATAAATATTTCTCTTCGGTATTCACGCAGGGTGATGTAAATGTAGTTATGGAGAACACTGAGGTACAGGGTTGCAAACTGGAAAGTATTGAAGTAGATAGGGAGGATGTGCTAGATATTCTCGAGGGTTTGAAGTTGGATAAGTCCCCTGGGCCGGACGGGATTTACCCTAGGATTCTCTGGGAGGCAAGAGAGGCGATTGCAGAGCCTCTGGCTCTGATCTTCAGGTCGTCGTTGGTTACGGGTGTGGTTCCGGAGGACTGGAGGATAGCGAATGTGGTCCCATTGTTCAAGAAGGGGAAGAGAGACCTTCCAGGGAATTATAGGCCAGTGAGTCTTACTTCTGTTGTGGGCAAAGTATTGGAGAGAATTATTAGGGATAGGATTTATAGTTATTTAGAGAGAAATGAATTGATTGGGGATAGTCAGCATGGTTTTGTGAAGGGTAGGTCGTGCCTTACTAACCTCATTGAGTTTTTTGAAAAAGTGACCAAAGAGGTGGATGGGGGTAAGGCGGTTGATGTGGTATATATGGACTTTAGTAAGGCGTTTGATAAGGTAGCCCATGGAAGACTTCTGCAGAAAATGCAGATGTATGGGATAGAGGGTGATTTAGCTAATTGGGGTAGGAATTGGCTAGCAGATAGAAGACAGAGGGTGGTGGTTGATGGGAGATATTCATCGTGGAGTTCGGTGACAAGTGGTGTACCTCAGGGGTCTGTTTTGGGGCCCCTGCTGTTTGTAATTTTTATAAATGATCTGGATGAGGGTATTGAAGGATGGATTAGTAAATTTGCGGATGACACCAAAGTCGGAGGAGTGGTAGATAGTGAAGAGGGTGTTATAGTTTGCAGAGAGACTTGGACAAGTTGCAGAGCTGGGCCGAGAGGTGGCAAATGGAGTTTAATGTGGAAAAGTGTGAGGTAATGCACTTTGGCAGGAATAATAAATGTGTAGAGTATAGGGCTAATGGTAGGATTCTTAATAGTGTTGATGAACAGAGGGATCTTGGTGTATGTGTCAATAGATCCCTGAAAGTAGGCAGTCAAGTCGATAAAGGTGTTAAGAAGGCATATGGAGTCTTAGCTTTTATTGGTAGGGGGATTGAATTTAGGAGCCGCAACGTCATGTTGCAACTGTACAAAACTCTAGTGCGGCCGCACTTGGAGTATTGTGTGCAGTTCTGGTCCCCACATTATAAGAAAGATGTGGAGGCATTGGAGAGGGTACAGAGGAGGTTTACCAGGATGTTGCCTGGTATGGAGGGCAGGTCTTATGAAGAGAGGCTGAGGGATTTGAGGTTGTTTTCGTTAGAAAGGAGGCGGCTAAGAGGGGACCTAATCGAAACATATAAGATGATTAGAGGTTTAGATAGGGTGGACAGTGATAGCCTTTTTCCTAGGACGGAGAAAGCTAGCACGAGGGGGACACAGCTTTAAATTAAGGGGTGATAGTTATAGGACGGATATCAGAGGCAGGTTCTTTACCCAAAGGGTGGTTCGGGAGTGGAATGCCCTGCCTGCAGCAGTTGTAGATGCGCCAAGTTTGGTGGCGTTTAAGAGGTTAGTTGATAAGTATATGGAAGAGAAGGGAATGGTTTAGTTTGGAGGGGCATTGGTTTTTATATTGGTCGGCGCAACATCGAAGGCCGAAGGGCCTGTTCTGAGCTGTAATGTTCTATGTTCTACGTTCTATAAACAGAGGGATCTTGATGTATATGTGCATAGATCCCTGAAAGCTGGCAATCAAGTCGATAAGGTTGTTAAGAAGGCATACAGAGTCTTAGCTTTTATTGGTAGGGGGATTGAATTTCGGAGCCGCAACGTCATGTTGCAACTGTACAAAACTCTAGTGCGGCCGCACTTGGAGTATTGTGTGCAGTTCTGGTCCCCGCATTATAAGAAAGATGTGGAGGCATTGGAGAGGGTACAGAGGAGGTTTACCAGGATGTTGCCTGGTATGGAGGGCAGGTCTTATGAAGAGAGGCTGAGGGATTTGAGGTTGTTTTCGTTAGAAAGGAGGCGGCTAAGAGGGGACCTAATCGAGACATATAAGATGATTAGAGGTTTAGATAGGGTGGACAGTGATAGCCTTTTTCCTAGGATGGAGAAAGCTAGCACGAGGGGACATAGCTTTAAATTAAGGGGTGGTAGTTATAGGACGGATGTCGGAGGTAGGTTCTTTACCCAGAGGGTGGTAAGGGTATGGAATGCCCTGCCTGCTGCAGTTGTAGATGCGCCAAGTTTGGGGGCGTTTAAGAGGTCTGTGGATAGGTTTATGGATGAAAAGGGAATGGTTTAGGTTAGAGGGTCATTGCTTTTTCTTAATTGGTCGGCGCAACATCAAAGGCCAAAGGGCCTGTTCTGCACTGTAATGTTCTATGTTCTAAGCTAGTCTTGACAGATCTACGACTGCCACTACATTTCTATTTTACACAATCATCCCATTGAAATGGAAGAACCTAAGGATGCCAAGTTTATGCCAGCCCATGAGTTACAGGTGATTTTATACCGTTGACCTGTATCCTTCAGAACAAGACCACAGTGCCAAAGATCAATTCACACAGATATCTGCAGTTGGATAGAGGGAAATCTTCATCCAACCAGCCTGAGCTTGATTCAAACATAAATTCTAGCAGTGAAAGGAAGTGCAACTGCATTCCTAGAAATGTTTCAATTTTTTGAGAGAATTGTTATTTTCTTGATGTCATGATAGTGTGATTTAAATTCCTCATAAGATACTAGTATTGTGTCTCTTATAAAACAGCCTAAAAAGCTGTCCAGTGACTAGCTGATTTTGAAGGGTGATAATTTCATTGAGTCTAAATGTAAGAGAGACATAGTACAATGTTACATTCAGCACACACTTTGCTCAATGGCATAACTTCAAATTCAAACAGGCTGTCTTCATAAAGTTGGCAACTTCACAGTGAGAATGTAACTTTAAAATTAACAGCAATACTTTGGGAGGACAGTATGATTGGGATCTTGAAAAGAGCATCAGAAGCCACAGGCAGAGCTTAATAATAATTACTACTATCAATTCCCCTTGGAAACTTGTCCAGTTAAAACAATTACATTCACAATGAAACGGTTTAGGTTTTGGGGTTTTGTCTATCAAACATGATTATCATCATAGCATCATAGCCACGTTCCCTGCAAATTAAGCTGATGAAACAGTCTTACAAACTTATATTGCTATACTGAGATAGCAGCAATATCCTTACGATGAGGAAAATATCAATCCAAAAAGCTTTTGCACTGATATCAATTAAATAATGCATACAAAATAAATCTCATAAAATTGCTTAAGATCTGATTATCTTAAATGGTTTTTTTTCTGGAACCAGAGGCGTTCTTCAAAATAGAACAATTTTGATATTTTAAATTTCAAATAGTACAAAAAATCAAAGCTTTAATGCTGCAGAAATTAAGCATTTGATACATTCCTACAGCATTAAATGTAACAGGTTTTATTTCAATCACAATTGGCAGGCAAACACAGAATTTTTCATAAATGTTTTAACTAAAATGTATTGGCATTGTCATGATTTTCATGAATTGCACAATAATGTTAAAGGAACACTAAATGAACCTGAACATTATAATATGCTGTCAAACACTATTACGATAACCCCTGAGCTATTTGTTTTAATTATTCATTACACCAATTAGCACGGGCAAGTGAAGGCTCATCTGTTTTGTTATTCTTATTGAGAGGGTGAGGCCTGCCAGTAAACGTTGTGACTCACCCCTAGTAAGTCTTGGATCATTGTTTACATGCAAAAGAAATCCTGAACTGTGCCTTTTGTTTCTTTGTTCTCCTGGCACCTGCTGCAATTTGGCCAAGTTACAAGGTGCAAGCTGCAGGAATGAGGGGCAGTGAGGTGGGGGAGAGAGGGGGAGGCAGAGAGGGGTAAAAAAGTTGGCTTGTTCTTCCAATAAAGTCTGTCAGGCCACCAATGATGGGCACATTAAATATAGTTTCAAATTGAATCCTTCCAACTTTTAACTTAAAAATGGTTAAAATTAGGTGAGGATATGCACTGAGTTCTGCACTGGGTTGTTTAAGCTGCACAGTGGGCCCGTTACTGAGGTGAGCATCTCCTCCTCCTGACTGGGCTTGCTCCCCAGCCTGCATCCCTCCTGGGTACCACTTTCCTCTTGCTGCCCACTCTCACCTACCCTGAGGCCGGCAGCCTTCAGCCACGCTCCTCCCGCAATCCCGAACTGCAGGCACCCCGCCGCTGGTGCATCTTTCTGTTTTATCTTTTTGTTTTTGGGGGGGGTGAGCCCGGTCCTTCCGCGACCAGAGGGGAAGCCCCGGCATCCGTCGCTATGGAGGCGGCGGCCGCAGCAACGGAAGAGCCCGCCCGCCCGCCAACAACACCCCGTCCGGCCGGAGAGAGCAGACCGCCACCGGCTGGCCGGGGGTGAGGGGGGGGAATGGGGCACAGCGCCAACTGCAGGATCGGAGGGTCAGGTATTCCTCCTCTGGGTGGTAGCTGTCCCCTCTCCTCAGGGTGCTGATTGTGCTGCCCTGGCGGCCTAATGGATAAGGCCCTGGCCTCCTAAACCGGAAATTGTGAGTTTAAATCCCATCTGGGGGTGAAATGACTAAACAATTTTTGTGGGTGACACAATGGTGGGCAAGGCTGCCTCATGGACCCAGATGAGGGACCCAGGTTCAGTTCCTGGCTTGGGTTGCTGACTGTGCAGCATCTGCACGTTCTCCTGTGTCTGCATGGGTTTCCTCCCAGTCTGAAAGATGTGCTGGTTAGGTACGATGGCCATGCTAAATTCCCCCTCAGTGTACTCGCACAGGCATTGGAGTATGGCGAATCAGGTACACAATAACTTTGTATTAATGTAAGCTTACTTGTGACACCAATGAATAAACTTAAAAAAAAACTTTTCCCTGTGGTGCAAGTTCCAGAAGCACCCAAGCCACCCAGTCTCTTCATCTAGGAGAGATTATGGTTCACCCTATTTCTTCGATTTGATTCGTTATTGCCTTTTTTTAATTCATGCATGGGACGTCATTTATTGCCCACCTGTGGTTGCCTTTGAAACTGGTACCAGGATTTCATGACCTCGCTCATCCCAAAACTGTAAAATCCCTCTCCCCCGCCGAGGTCAATGGTCTTACCCATGATCTGCCCTGCCCGCTCTGATTCTTATGGCAGACGGGCCAGTAAAATTCTGGCCCAAGTGGCTAGCTAGACTATTTCAGGGGACAGTTGAGAGTCAACCACATTGCTGTGGGTCTGCTGTCACATGCAGGTCAGACCAGGTAAAATCGGCAGATTTCCTTCTCTAAAGGATATTAGTGAACCAGATTTTTTTTTTGAAATTGATAATGGTTTCATAGTGATCAGTACATTCTTCATTCCAGATAATTTTTATTAAATTCATATTACGCTACAGGATTTTTACAGTAACTTCTTTGCAGTGTTAATGCAAGCCTACTTTCAAACCCAGGTCCTCAGAAAAATTTGGATTAATTGTCTAATGATAATATCATCTTCCTACATATATTGGGACACAGTGAAAAGTATGTTTCTTTTGTGCTCTACAGACAAAACATACTGTTCGTAGGCTACATAGGAGATAAGAAAAGGAGAGGGTGCAGAATACATTGTTGCAGTCATATCTAGGGTATATAGAAAAATCAACTTAATATAAGTTTAAAAGTCATTCAAAAGTCTGATGGTAGCAAAGAAGAAGCTGTTCTTGAGTCAGCTGGTACATGATCTCAGACTTTTGTATATTTATCTTGACAGAAGAAGTGAAAGAAAGTGGTGTCCTCGATTATGCTGGCTGATTTTCAAAGACAGCAGGAAGTGTAGATGCTGTCAAAGGATGGGAAGTTTGCACGATGGGTTGGGCTTTGTTCATGACCTTTGTAGTTTCTTGCGGTCTTGGTCAGAGCAGGAGCCATATCAAATGTGATACATCCAGAAAGAATACTTTCTAAGGTGTACCTGTAAAGGTAGGTAAGACTCATAGTGAACATGTTGAATTTCCTTAGCCTTCTGAGAAAGTAGACTGCGTATGTGAAGACTGCATGTTCTCCCCATGTCTGCAAGGATTTCCTCTGAGTGCTCCAGTTTCCTCCCACTGTCCAAAGATGTGCAGGTTAAGTGAATTGTCCATGCTAAAATGCCCCTTAGTGTCCCAAGATATGTGTGTAGGTTAAATGGATTAGCCATGATAAACGTGTGGGGTTACAGGGATAGAGGTCCTGAGTAAGATACTCTGTCCGAGTGTTGGTGCAACTTCGATAGGCTGAATGGTCTTCCTCTGCACTGGAGAGATTGCACGATAATAGGGGATTCAGTGATGGTAGTGGCACTGAACATCAAGGGGTGATGGTTAGATCCTCGTTTGTTGGAGATGGTCACTCACTGGCCGTTATGTAACATGAATGTTTCTTGCCACTTGTCACATCAAGATAAGATATTATCCAGGCCTTCTGCATTTGAACAGAGACCTCTTCAAGCACTGAACTAGCACTATTGGCATTATTATGCACCATGTGGCAACCATCTAACCAACTGAATTAACCAATCCCAAGAGCGCACAATATGAGGCCCTAAAATTAGTCATTGAAAGACAAGAAATTTGACTATTTTGAATAAGATTACTGAAGGAACCTTGTAGAATTACATAAAACACAAAACTGCACTGATAAAGGAAAACTTGGTAGTCGGAGTGTGGTGAAGTGCATACTGAATATTCATTTAAAAATAATAGTAAATCTGTTTGTTAGCAGTATTTTGTGGAGAGTATGTTTACATTTGCTTAATATATGGACTTCCTATTTTTTGTGTTCTTAATAAAAAGTGAAACCATTTTGTATGCGAGGTACTTCTAAACATTTTCTCCATGCCATAAACACAACAGGCTCAACATTCATTCATTCACTCCTGTTGTTTTAGGCTATATATGATATTTATCCATATGCACTTTCCATTATCACCATATTATATGTTTAATCCTCAGTCACATATATTCCATTATTTTACCTTTGATTTATGAATTCATAATTAGGTTTTAATTTAATTTTTAATATAACTGTTAAATTCTACCCAATTTAATTTCATCAAAACCCCAATTTTAGGAAGTTACAGATAGTGATGAGGAGACTGGGCTGATTAGATAGGAAGAAACTTTTTAGCTCATAAAAGGATCAAGAGCGAGAGAGCACAGATTTGAAGTGATTTGCAAAAGAAGCAAATGTGATGTGAGAAAGTCTTTTTCACATCATGAGTGCTTGGAGTCTGGAATATACTGCCTGGAAGTGTGGTGGAGGCAGATTCAATTCAAGAGGGCATTAAATGATTACTTGAATAAAAACAATGTGTAAGGGTACAGGGAAAAGGCAGGGGAATGGCACTAAGTCATGATGCTTGTTTAGAGAACCAGTGGAAACACGATGGTCAAAATAGCCTCCTTCTGCGCAGTGACAATTCTGTGATAATGCAGAAGTAATACTATAAAGATAACTAATAACAGGACAAGTGCTTTCATCTTAAATACAAGAAACTTCATATTGTGAACTTAAATGAAGCATTCTTTCATTGTAGATTCCAGAATAATACATCGCAGTGTTGGTGCCAAAATATATATTTTTAATTTATTATTGACACAAACAGGCTTACATCGACACTACAATGAAGTTACTTTGAAAATCCCCTAGTCCCACATTCGGGCATCTGTTTGGGTATACTGAAGGAGAATTTAGCATAGCCAATTGACCTAACCAGCACATCCAATGGATGGTGAGAAGCAACTCACACAGACATGGGTAGAACATGCAGATGTCGCACCACCATGACCCAAGCCAGGAATTGAACCCAGATCCTTAGCACTGTGAGATAGCATGCCAGCATGTTGCTCCAAGGTCAGAACAATGTGGGAAGCCATTTTCTTTTGTGAACTATAGAATTCTGTCATGTTTACAATTGTGAAACTGATTTTTATTCTAATCTATTTATATTACCAAAGATTCATTGTGAGACCAAAACCTAGAAAATACACTTGGTGATGTTAATGGATGAACACATAATATACTGATATGATAACCCTTTGCTATTTTAGCAGGGCAGTTAGTCTGATTAAATAAACAGCTCAATGCCTGTGTCAAAATAGCAGACAAAACAACTTATTTGTAAATGTTTGCTTGCTAATATCATCAAAAAGAAAGTCATGCATGTTAATGCACAATTGAAGAATGTCCCAAAGCGTTTTACAGCAAATGAAGTATTTTTGAAGTATAGTCACATTAAGGGTGGCACAGTGGTGCCTCACAGCGCCAGGGACCTGGGTGCAATTCTGGCCTCAGGTCACTGTCTGTGTGGAGTTTGGACGTTCTCCCCTTGTCTGCATGGCTTTCTTCTGGGTGCTCTAGTTTCCTCTCACACTCCAAAGATTGCAGGTTAGGTTGATTAGCCATGCTAAATTGACCCATAGTGTCAGAGAAATTAGCTATGGTGAACATGTAGATGATAGAGCCTAGGTAGGATTGATGTCAGTGCAGACTCGATGGGCTGAATGGTTTATATCTGTAGGGATTCTATAATTCTAATCACTGTGAGAATGCAAGAAAACATCTAGCTCCTCCAAACAATATACATCTCTCTCTTGTTAATCATGATTATTGGAGTGAGTCAAATATCATTCCAGAGACCCAAGCCCAAAGTCTAGGCTGTCACTCCAATGCAGTACTGAGTTAGTGATACACGGGTTAAAGGTGCTGTTTTGCAGATGAGTTGTGGAGGAGTTGCCCCATCTATCTTGAGATGGGTATAAAAATTCTATAGCACAATTCATGAAAGTACAGGAGAATTCTCTCAGATGTTCTGAACAGTGTTTCAACTACCATCACTGATAGAACAGAAAATACTGGAACAAGTCAGCAGGTCTGGCAGCATCTGTAGACAGATACAAGCTAAAAATGTTAACTGTGTTCCTTTCTCCACGGACTCTGACAGACCTGATGAGTTTTTCCAGCATTACTTGTTTTATTTCATATTGCCAGCATCTGCAGTGTTTGCTTTCATTAAAACAAATTACAGAACCATAGAATCCCTACAGTGCAGAAGGAGGCCATTTAGCCCTTTGAGTCTGCATCAACTCTCTGACAGAGCATCTTACCCAGGCTCACTCTGTCCCCATGATGAATTTACCATGACTATTCCACCTAATCTACACATTCTGGAACACTAAGGGGCAATTTAGCAAGGATAATCTACCTAAGCTGCACACCTTCCAACTGTGGGAAGGAACTAGAGCACTCAGGGGAAACCCACACAGACACGGGGAGAATGTGCAAACTCCACACAGTAACCCAAGGCCGGAAATAAACCCGGGTCACTGAATCTGTGAGGCAGCATGGCTAACCACTATGCCACCATGCCGCTATCGGGTAATTAATCTCATTGCTGTGAATGGGAGCTTGCTGTGCACAAATTGGCTGCCACATTTTCTATATGACAACAATGCCTATATTTAAAAGAACTGAATGGGCTGTAAAGGACTTTGGGACATGCTGAGGTGTTGAAAGGTGCTATATAAATGCAAGTTCTTTGTATCATTACAACTTTACGCAATTAGTAACTAATATGACATTTCATTTTTCTGATATGCAGTGCATAATCAAATTCCATATTAAATCATGGTACAGCATGATCCCTAATACAACTCAATTTGTTCTGCATGGCTATTTCTATTCATGGCAAGGTGATGGAACATTTTAAATTATACTGTCAGCACCAGGTTGCGGGTATATCTTAATCAGAAGTTTCTAATGTTGCCGGCAGCGAGTGTAAAACTCCATCTAATATTCCTCAAGAAAAATAGCCAACCTTAAAGTCAGAAGAACAGCTGTACAAGTATGCCCAACTTTAAAATACACAATCCAGCTATGAATCATCAAATCCCTACAGCTGAGAAGGAGACCATTTGGTCCATTAATTCTGCACCAACTCCTGGCAGTGCAACTGCTCACTTAGCATGGCCAATCCACCTAACCATCTTTGGACTGTGGGAGGAAACCGGAGCACCCAGAGGAAACCCATGCAGACACAGGAAGAAAATGTAAATTCTGCACAGACAGTGGCCAAAGCTAGAAATTGAACCTGGGTCCCTGGCACAGTGAGACAGCAGTGCGAACCACTGTGCCCCCCAGGTGTTGCACCTCTCTCAGTAAGGCTGCCATTTTAATGAAGATTATGTTTCACTGATTCCCAAACTTATGTTGTGGGCATACATAGACTGAAAGTTCAGTTAAGTCCATATAAAGACCGATCACTTGAGAAGAAAGATTTCTTCACATAGTATACATCCAAGCACTGTTTGCAGCTTACTGAGCAGACTTCCAATTCCCTACAGTCAGATAGCAGTGCTGGCTGCTATCTACACTATCAATGTGTGCTTCTTCAATGATATCAATGAGGAATGCCAGCTGGATCACGTGAGAAATGGTGCGATGCAAGCAAATTTTTGCCCTTTGCCAATCAGGCAGAACACTTCCATCCCACTGTTCTGATGAAAGGTGCACTGTGCCAGAGACCTGAGTTCAATTCTGGCCTCAGGTGACTGTCTTTGTGGAGTTTAGATGTTCTCCCCTTTCTGCACGGGTTTCCTTCCACAGTCCAAAAGATGTGCCGGAGTGTGGCAACTCGGTGATTTTCACAGTAACTTCATCGTGGTGTTAATGTAAGTAGATTTGTAACACTTACAATTAAAACATTAATTTTGTTTCTCTTTCCACAGATACTTCCAAGTCAGGATAGCATATGACTTGGTGGTATTTCCATACAGCGGCTGCCCTTGTCCTGTGAAAGTCATGGGTTTGGAAGACGCTGTTGATGGAACCTTGGTGAGTTTTATTTCTTCACACTATTGCACTCATCACGCGGATGATGAACAACACACTGCAGTTCATTTCTAGAAGCACAGAATATAAAAGCAGAGAACTAATGTTAAATAGACATAGAATGTTGATCAAATAAGTACCTGCTTATCTGAGGTGTACAATCCAAATGAAACTTAACCTTTGAAGGGCTGTACTAAAGTAGGATTCAGAGTTCTAGAGACAAAATATAAATGTTGATCAAATGTCCCATGAAACACACTGATTTTGCTGAGATGTAGTAAGTGGGAACAGAGAAAATCATACAAAGAAAAGCAAGCTAGTGTTAATTAATAGTAACAAAAACTGCAGCAAGTCCAACAGCATCTATGGAGAAAGAACAGAGCTAACACAGAACCATAGAAACTAAAAGCAGGAGTAGACCTTTCAGTTCTTCAAGCCTGCTCTGCCATTTAGTTTGATCATGGCTAATCATCAAATTCAATATCCTGATTTCCCCCTTCCTCCCATATCTTTTGATCCCTTTAATCCCAAGAGCGCTATTTAATTTCTTCTTGAAATCAGAAAAGATTTTAATTAATTAATTATTTAACATTTTGAGTGGGATTTTCTGACCACACCTGGCCCAAGACCAGAAAGTCCCGTCTGAGGTCAACGGACCTTTGCAAGGTTCATCCCTTGCCCGCTACAATTCCTTGTGATGGGTTGCGATGGGAGAATTCAGCTCTTTGAGTCTGGGATGCCTCTCATCTGAGCTCTAAGAAAGTCATCCAAATGCAAAATATTAGCTATGTTCTCTCTCCACAGATGCTGAGATTTTTCAGCATTTTCTGTTTTTGTTTCAGATTCCAGCATACGCAGTAATTTGCTATTCTCTTGATTAATAGCAACGTGTGTATAGATTCTCTAATATTTTGTTAATCTTTGGAGTTAGGGGGGACATTTATGTAGGACTTTTTCCTCAAGAATTTAACTGGGTAATGCCAGTTTGATGAGTTGATTGACATTTTCCCATTCCTTCAGTTTTATTATTCTAGACAGCTTGTTGGTGTGATCCAAAACATAGCTGTTTATTGATGAATGGACACGTCTGGAAAGTATTACAGCCAATCTGATTGCATGAGTATTATCTCGCTACTATTGTCAACTTTATTCATGTCTTATAGCTTTGCAAATTCTTTCACACTCAAAGATCTGTTTGCCACTGCAACCTGGAGTATTGGTAACCACAAAACTAATCTTTCACAGAATGTTATTAATCTAAGTAGTCACTCAACAATCCTATCTAAATGAAAACATGGAATGCATTTCTCGAGTACCCCAAGCCAAACAAACCTTGCTTTTTTTCTCTTTGTAAATGAGTCAGAATTCCTTCCAGGCAAACCTACATGCTTTTAAAATCTATACTCAGTAATCATTACTTTCTCTCCTCTTCTCAGTCCTGCTAATGCTCTGCGGTATAAGTCTTGTCCTTCATCCCAGGCTTTCAATATATATAAAAAAAACAATCTGCAGTGGGGAAAATCAGCTCCACATATTTTAAATTCCATTGCTGATGGCTCTTACAAATTGACAGTAGCCTGGATTTTACAATCAATGCTATCACAGCTCTGACATTACCTCATTTATTTCAAACAGATTCGTCCCAGCCAATATGTTTCTCCATCAACAAAATCAGTAGAAATAAGATTATTTGCCCATTGCCACATTGCTACCTGTGAACTTCTTGCATGCCAACTTTTTTGATTTGATTTGAATTGAATTTATTATTGTCACGTGTACTGGGATGCAGTGAAAAGTATTGTTTCTTGTGTGCTATACAGACAAAGCATACCATTTATGGAGTACAAAGGGCAGTGAGGTTGTGGTTTTACTGCTGGATTAGTAATCCAGAGAGCCAAGGTGATGCTCTGGGGATCTGGGTTCCAATCCCACAATGGCAGATGGTGAAAGTTTTATTCAATGCAAACCTGGAATTAAAAGTCTAATGATGAATATGAAACCATTGTCGGCTGTCATTAAAAAACCCATCTGGTTTACTAACTTTTTGGGACGGAAATCTATTTTCCTTACCTGGTCTGGCCCATATGTGACTCCAAACCCACAGAAATGTGTTAACTTTTAAAATTCCTCCAAAATAGCCTAGCAAGCCATTCAGTTCAATTGGGGATGGACAATAAATGCTGGTCCATATCCTGAGAATGAAAAAGAAGAAAGGAGAGGTTGCAGAATGTAGTGCCACATCATAACTTGGGTGTAGAGAAAGATCAGCTTAATATGAGGTATGTCCATTCAAAAGTCCAATGGCAGCATGGAAGAAGCTGTTCTTGCTGGCACGTGATCTCAGACTTTTGTATCTTTTTCCCAATGGAAGAAGGTGGAAGAGAATGTCCACAGTGCGTGGGGTCCTTGATTATGCTGGCTGCTTTTCCGAGGCAGCAGGAAGTGTAGACAGTGTCAATGGATGGGAGGCTGGTTTCAATGATCGTTCACAACCTTTTGTAGTTTCTTGTCGTTTTGATCAGAACAGGGATTATACCAAGCTGTGATACATCCAGAAAGGATTCTGGCAGCTGCTTTTCCAATATTACAATAGTAACACATCAAGAGTACTTCATTAGTTACAAAGAGCTTTGGGACATCCTGGGTTTGTGAATGTAAAGTCATAGAGTCAGTTTACAGCATTGAAACAGGCCCTTTGGCCCAATGTCCATGCTGCCCCTTTTTAACCACTAAGCTAGTCCCAATTGCCTGTGTTTGGCCCATATCACTTCATAGCCATCTTACCCATGTAACTGTCTAACGCTTTTTAAAAGACAGAATTTCACCCACCTCTCCTACTACCTCTGGCAGTTTGTTCCAAACATTCACCACTCTCTGTGTGAAAAAATTGCCCCTCTGGAACCTTTTGTATCTCTCCCCTTCACCTTAAATCTATGCCCTCTAGTTTTAGACTCCCTACCTTTGGGAAAAGATATTGACTATTTAGCTGATCTGTGCCCTCATTATTTTATAGACCTCATTAAGATCATCCCCTAGCCTCCTATGCACCAGAGAAAAAAGTCCCAGTCTATCCAGCCTCACCTTATAACTCAAACCATCAAGTCCTGGTAGCATCCTAGTAAATCTTTTTAGCACTCTTTCTAGTTTAATAATATGCTTTCTATAATACTGTACACAGTATTCCAAGCGCGGCCTTACCAATGTCTTGTACAACTTGAACAAGATGTCCCAACTCCTGTGTTCAACTTTCTGACCAATGAAACCAAGCATGTTGAATGCCTTCTTCATCACTCTGTCCACTTGTGACTCCATTTTCAAAGAGCTATGAACCTGTACCCCTAGATCTCTTTGTTCTATAACTCTCCCCAATGCCCTACCATTAAGTAAGTCCTGTCCTGGTTCAATCGACCAAAACGTATCATCTCACATTTATCTAAATTAAACTCCATCTGCCATTCGTCAGCCCAAATAAACCTGTTAGAATTTAACCTCGTGTTGTGAGACTTCTTACTGAGGATACCCCAGTCCAATGGCAGCATTGCCACATTATCTGTTATGGATGTCTTGATAATAGCATTATAAAAGTTTAAGGAACAGGGTGGTTCATAAATAGCTCACAAAAGGTGTAATTTATAAGGTCTAATGGCAGTAACTAATTTGGAAAGGAAACATTCACATTTACATGTAAATATTAGTCCCTCCCCCTTCCTGAATTGGAGCAGGCCTATTATCCTGGTGGGGAGATTTGTTGGAGTCACTTGGGAGGGTTTAAACTACTTTGGCAGGGAGGTGAGACCCAAAGTAGTAAGAAGCCAGAAGAGAATGTTGAGGACAGCACAAAGGTTAAAGAGAGCACATTAAATATTAAAGGCAGTATCGTCAATAATCCTAAAACTAGACAGATCAGGCAAAAGTAAGACAGAGAGCAAAGGAAGTCCAGACCTTATAAATTACACCTTTTGTGAGCTATTTATGAACCACCCTGGTTTCAGCCTGTCCAGTGGGAATAAGCCCTACCCCTGAACTGTAATGATATTCACGCTGGTAGCCTCTACATTGCACGGAGTGTGGGAGATTCTCATATGAACCCCCACTGAAAAAAACAGCATGAATTACTCCAGTTTTTCAGCGAATTCAACACTTAGAATTTTTAGGGAGAACTCCAGCCAGTCAATCTCAGGGAGAGTGGATCATCTTAATAAAAAGACATTTGCATTACCTTAGGAGCTGAAGGCTAAAAAGCCTTCATAGAAACCCTACAATGCAGAAGCAGGCCATTCAACCCATCGAGTCTGCACCAACAACAGTCCACCCAGGCCTTATCCTCGAAACACTACATATTTATCCTGCCAATCCCTCTAACATACACATCCCAGGACACTAAGGATCAATTTAGCGTGGCCAATGCACCTAACCCGCACATCTTTGGACCGTGGGAGGAAACCAGAGCACCCAGAAGAAACCCACGCAAATACAGGGAGAATGTGCAAACTCCACACAGACAGTCACCCAAGTCGGGAATCAAACTCAGGTCCCTGGAGCTGTGAGGCAGCAGTGCTAACCACTGTGCCACTGCACAGTATTTTTCCAATTAACTGGATGATCTTCTGGATTCCCCTATTCAGCAAACTGTAAGGTGGCAAATTAGCAAAGGTGAGGTATACCCTTCAAGACACTGACAGGAGTTCCCCTCCCCCCCCCCCCCCCGCCCCCGCCCCGCCCACCTCCCCCAAACCCATATAAATGACCTCAACCCTGAGATCCAGATTGGGAACTGTGGTTTCTGTTTTTAGCAGGCCAACCTTTTGTTCTGTGGTACATGGGATCCAGTGGAACATGCATTGCTCACAAATCAATTTTATCTTTATGCGTCACTAGTTCTCCCAACCTGCCACCTATTTGCACACTCTCAGGCAATATTTCATTTTGTGCAAAAAAAATAACTTCACACATTGGATCAGCTTGGAAAAGCTGCTCCTATAATTTGTTTGGAAATTGATTTTTTCTCCCCCCCTATTTCGAGAGATGTTGAGAGTTTAATATGTTACGTGATAGTCCTGACACTGTGTGTAACTGATGATGCTGCCTTTAAAAGCTGGCTTTAAAGAAAAATCATTCTCAGGCAAGGCCAGCATTTATTGTCCGTCCCGAGTTGCCCTTCACAAGGGAGTGGTGAACCTTTTTGAACGACTGCAGTCCCTGTGCTGAGATATAGTTGAGTGTATTCAAGATAGAAGCTGATAGAGTTTTGGGGTACTCGGGGATAGGGGTATGGAGATATTGTGGGAAAGTGGGACTGAGGCAAAAGCATGATTTTGTTTTGACTGGCAGGACAGGCTCATAGAGCATACGGTCTACACAGAGTTTGTTGCTAATGTTGTTGTATGGAGATACTCCTACAGCATTGTTAGAAAGGAAACGCCATGATTTTGACCCAGCAATGATGAAGAATGATGCTACATTTTCAAGTCAGGACGCTATGTGACTTGGATATGATTGTGCACATTCTTGTTATTTTCTGGCCTGTCAATCATCTCATGTCTATGTTTCTGATGGGATGGTCATGCTTATTGCTGGGAAGTGCCCACTGAATGCAGTCTGTTTGGATCAGTGAGACCTCTTTGTAGCTATATCAGCCTTTGCTTTCCTGCACTGAAGCTGCCAGTAGCCCTTTCTGTCACATGCCTTGCGGAATTGAAGGAATGCTGAGCATTTCTTTGGTGCTTCACCTTCTTGAAGATGTTCTAATAAATGCGTCGCAAATTAGGATTGCACTTGGGACTTGTAAGTATTGTCGATCTACGAGGATCACCTCATGCTTACCTCCATCTGCAAGTAGCTCTTCAATGCTACACGTTTTGGACTCATCTTGCTGATTATTCCAGGATGCTTCCAAGGGAGTGAATGCAATCACCAACTCAACAATCTGTCTGCCAGCGCTGCCTTTGAAAAATCATGATATGGGAGGCAGAATTTCCTGGTCCTGCCTGTCCTGGTCAGAGATTGCTGCCTGAAGACAACGGACTTTAAATTGTCAGTCAAACTGCCTATCTCGCCCACAAGGGATGGATCTGGAAGATTTCCCCTTTTCTCTGAACCTGCTAACAAAATGATCTCTGGATTCTGCAAGCTGTTGTCAAAATGACACGAACTCTAGTTGATGAATATGGAAGTTTAACCTGATTTTAATCGGTCTTTCCATATATTCTATATCTCGGTCTTTCTATATATTCCAGATCCTCTTGAGAATCCTTTAGCTCCTCTTCTGTTCACCCTGATGTGTTCAATCTGTGTAAACCTTCATTCCCAATCGCTAAACAAATTTTTATGACTTGTTTGCCTGGTTCAGACACATAATAATCTAGAAACCGTAACTCTGTAGGCTGTGCAAAGATTTTGAATTTAGATTGTAGGTCAGCTGCACCTGAATTCAAACTGGGGAAAAGAGAAAATGCTGGAAAATCTCAGCAGGTCTGGCAGCAAATGTAAGGAGAGAAATGAGCCGACGTTCGAGTCCAGATGACTCTTTGTCAAAGCTAAAAGGCATAGAAAATGTGAGATAGTTATACCGCAGTGGGAGGGAATGAAAGATGAATCATAGCCACAGAAACAGGGGGAGAGGCTGCTAATGGCAGCCCATAGAGAGAATAGAAGATACGAATGGTCAAATGGCAGAGAAGCTGAAATCAGGGAGATAAAGATGTGGGGGGATATGGGTGGAGAAACGTAAAATTGAGAAAAAGGGGAAGCAAAAGGGGAGAAAAGGTAAGGAAAGGAGGAATAAAATAGGGGTAAAGTGTGGGGGGGGAGAAAAATAAAGAAAGAAGAGAAAGAGGTAAAAGGTAGAGAATGGTTAAAATTTAAATGAAATGAAAACAAAGGGGTCAAGGTAAAATAGAGTTAATCATCTGAAGTTGGTGAATTCAATGTTGAGACCGGAAGGCTGTAAAGTACCCAGCTGGAAGATGAGATGCTATTCCCCCAGTTTGCATTGAGCTTCACTGGTACATTGCAGCAGGTCAAGGACAGATATGTATGCATGGAAGCAGGATCATGTGTTAAAATGGCAAGCAACGGGAAGATCAGGATCCTGATTGCGCACACACCGAAGGTGTTCAGCAAAGCAATCACCCAGTCTACATTTGGTCTCTCTGATATAGAGGAGACCACATTGGGAGCAGCGATTGCAATACATCAAATTGAAAGAGGAACAAGTGAAGCACTGCTTAACCTGGAATGAGTGTTTTGGACCTTGGGTAGTAAGAATGGAAGAAGTAAAAGGATAGGTGTTACACCTTCTGTGAATCATGCGTGACGGGAGATGTGTTGTTTAGTGGAGGAGTGAACTAGGTTATCCCAGAGGAAACAGTCACTGCGGAATGCTGACAGAGCGAGTGAAGGGAAGATGTGTTTGGTGGTGGCATCACAGTGAAGTTGGCGAAAATGGCGGAGGATTATGCTTTGCATGCGGAGGCTGAAATGATGAATAAAGGGGACTCTATCCTTGTTCTGGGAGAGAGGGGCTAGGTGAGGGTCATGGTGCAGGAGATGGACTGCATGCTGTTGAGACCCTTATCAACAACTGTAGGTGGAAAATCACAGTTGATGAAGAAGCATATTAGAAGTATCACTTTGGAAAATGAAATCATTGGAACAAATACGACGGAGGCGAAGGAGCTGAGAGAAAGGCATGGAGTCCTTACAGGATGTAGGGTTAGAAGAATTGTAATCCAAATAGCTGTGGGAGTTAGTGTGCTTGTACTGGATATAGGTAGATATTCTAGGAAGAGAAGTGTCTGAGGTAGGTCAGGTGAAGGTGATGGAGGGATGGAAACTGGAAGCGAAGTTGATGAATTTTTCCAGGTCCAGACAAGAGCATGAAGCGGCACCAAAATAGTCATTGATATACCAGTAAAGGAGTTTTGGGAGGGGACCAGAACAAGCCTGGAATAAGGAATGTTCCACATACCCCATAAAAAGACAAGTGTAGTAGGATCCATGCGGGTACCTTTGATTTGGAGAAAGTGGGATGAGTTAAAGGTGTTTTTGAGAGTTAGAACGAGTTCAGCCAGGCGGAGAAGAGTGGTGGTGGATGGGAATTGTTCAGGCCTATTTTCAAAAAAGAAATGAAGATCTCTCAGGCCATCCTGTTGTGGGATAGAGTTGTAGAAAGATTTCACACCCATGATGAATAGGAAGTGGTAAAGGCCTGCAAACTGTAAAGTGTCCAGCACCTGCAGTAATTTGCAATTATTTATGGGGAATTTTGTGGACATTTTGATCACAAACTTCCCCAATGACTCTTTGATCTTCCTCTTTGTTTCGTCCAATATATTTTTCAGCAATTCCCAAAGCTATCCACTAAAATCGCAAGTAAGAACATAACAACATAAGAAATAGGAGCAGGAGTAGGCCATCTAGCTCTTCGAGCCTGCCCCGGCCATTTAATAAGATCATGGCTGATCTGAAATGGATCAGTTCTACTTTCCCGCTTTCTCCCCATAACCTTTAATTCCCTTGTCTATCAGAAACATATCTACCTGTGATTTAAATATATTCAACAAGGTAGCCTCCACCACATCAATGGGCAGAGAATTCCAGAGATTCACCACCCTTCGAGTGAAGAAGTTCCTCTTCAACTCTGTTCTAAACTGAACCCCTCCGCTTTGAAGCTGTGCCCTCTACTTCTGTTTTCCTTTCTAAGCCGAAAGATTTTCTCTACCTCTACCCTGTCTAGCCCCTTCATTATCTTGTAAGCCTCTATAAGATCCCCCCCTCAGACTTCTAAACTCCAACGAGTACAGGCCCAGTCTATTTAATCTCTCCTTATAAGCTAACCCCCTCATCTCCGGTATCAGCCTGGTGAACCTTCTCTGTACTCCCTCCAAGGCCAATATATCCTTATGCAAATAAGGGGACCAAAACTGCACACAGTACTCCAGTTGCGGCCTCACTAGTACAGTTGCAGCAAGACCTCCCTGCTTTTATATTCTATCCCCCTCACGATAAAGGCCAATATTCCATTCCTTGATCACCTGCTGCACCTGCAAACTGGGTTTTTGTGATTCGTGCAAAAGGACCCGTAGGTTGCTCTACACAGTAGCATGCTGCAGCTTTTCACCCTTTAAATAATATTCCTTCCTACTATTATTTCTACCAAAGTGGACAATATCACATTTGATAACGTTATACTCCATCTGCCAAGTCCTCACTCACTCACTCAGCCTATCCAGATCTCTCTGCAGACTTTGCGTGTCATCCACGCAATTCGCTTTTGGGGTCATGGAGGAGGCATTACCCATCCCTAGTGAGGTGGAGAGGAAAGAGCAGAGGATCTGTTCTTAGGATATTGTTACAGACAGATGCTGCATTTCTTATGCTACAAAAGTATTTAATTGGTTACAAATTATTTTCGATAAAAGCATAAGAAGAAAGCTATATTGATACTGGCCTTTCTTCCATAATCAAATTGAATTGTGGAGCATGCTTAATGATTTGAATGATCTATTGCTGTTGGTATGTACATTTCTTTTCTGCATTTACAGTTTCTTTTTGCTTTTATTGTGCTGTTTGATTTTTCTTTTAACCATGTATTTAAATCTACTTGTGATGAGTTTTAATGGTTTGTTAGGTGAAATGCCTTATGGAAATTTTTGTGTTTCAAATCAAAGGGGAGAACATTTGGACTAGTTTTGAACCAGTGTAGTGCTTACCTTGTATATCCGAGTGCAGATCCACATCAGGCATTACAGCCTTGATTAAGTGTACACTTTTCTCAAGCATCCTCTCAACTGAAGGAGATCTCAACAAAGTGAGTCCTGATGTGGTGTCAGGAAAAACATGAATTCCAAATAAAGGAAATACTAGAATAGCATTAATGATGTCGAATCAGAAGAATCATAAAATTGCTACAGTGCAGAGGGAGGCTATTCAGCCCATTGAGTCTGCACTGACCCTCCCACAAAACATCTCACCTATTGCCACCCCCCCACGCTCCATAATCCCATGCATTTACCCCACTAATCCCAAAACCTACACATCTTTGGTCACTAAGAAGTAATTTAATGTGGTCAATGCACCTAAACCTGCACATAGAATCATAGAATGTTGCAGTGCAGATAAAGGCCCTTTGGCCCATCGAGTCTGCACTGACTACAATCCCACCCAGGTCCCTATCCCCATATCCCTACATATTTTACCCAGTAATCCCTCTAACATACGCATCTTAGGACACTAAGGGGCAATTTTATCATAGCCAATCAACCTAACTCACACATCCTTGGATTGTGGGAGGAAACCGGGGCATCCAGAGGAAACCCACGCAGACACAAGGAGAATGTGCAAACTCCACACAGACAGTGACCCGAGCCAGGAATCAAACCCAGGTCCTCGGAGCTGTAAAGTAGCAGTGCTAACCACTGTGCCACTGTGCCGCCACAGTCCATCTTTGGATGTGAGAGGACACCAGAACGATCAGAAGAAGGTCACGCAGACATGAGGAGAATGTGCAAACTCCACACAGTCACCCAAGGTTAGAACTGAACCCAGGTCCCTGGCACTGTGAAGCAGCAGTGCTAACTACTGTGACATTGTGCACAGTGCAAATGTAGAACAAAATGGAGGTAACATTTACTTTATCTTCCTGCTTTATCCTGCTGATATTCAGTTTCTGAAAATCAATGTTTAAGATTTTGGTAATGTTTCATTATATTAAACCAAATATCAGTGGGGTACCCAGGGAAAACATCCAAAGCTGAATAACAACAAGAATTCACTTCCTTTATAAACAGTGACATGTTTGAATCCCAAGGTTACAAATCAGTTTTGTCTTAGCCGGGAATTTTCATCAATTTGTTCTCTTAGACGGAGAAATTAGTCTGTGCCAGCAGCATGAATAGTGTAGTGTGAAATCAGCAGCTGGGATTTCAATGAGATTTCATACAGTTTTTATTTTCTAATGCTGGTTAGCACTGCGGCCTTACAGTGCCAGGGAACTGGGTTCAATTCTGAACTTGGGTGACTGTCTGTGTGGTGTCTGCACATTCTCACTGTGTCTGCATGGGTTTCCTCTGGGTATCTGGTTTCCTGCCACATGCCAAAGATTAGGTTGCGGGTTAAGTTGATTGGCCATGGTAAATTGTCCTTTAGTGTCAGGGTGATTAGTAGAATAGTTATGTGGAGTTATAGGAATAGGGCCTGTGTGGGATTGTTGTCAGTGCAGGCTTAATTGGCTGAATGGCCTCCTCCTGTATTTTTAGAGATTCTATGATTCTTTGAATAAGAGCAACAATAGGTTTGGAAAATAAGTGTCCAAAAGGGATTTGAAGTATCCTTTGGAAGCAAAGAACCTAAACTAACTTTAAAAATACCTGGACCTGCACTTTAACCACTGTAAGTTGCAGGGCTCTGGGTTATGCACAGGAAGGTGAAATTAGAAAGGGCAGCTGAGTGTATTTGGGTTGGGATGGAGAAGATGGGCTGAATGGTCCCCTTTCTAATCTCAGTGGATGAGTCTGATGCTAATTTCTATAAACCTGTTTTGTGTTGGTGGCGTAGATCAATTTCACCTTCAAAGTCTTTTTTTTTTAAGAGCAACACAGCACGGGAAACAGGCCCTTCGGCCCAACGAGCCTGCGCTCCCGTCATAACTATATAGTAGCAATTCCATTATCCTATTATAGATTTAGGTTATTCCTAATATGGAAGACTCTCACTATAGGGACAATTTGTTTCCCAATCAGCCTAAGAGTGAATTTTTGGGTTGTGGGAGGAAACCGGAGCGCCCGGAGAAAACCCACGCAACCACGGGGAGAACGCGCAAACTCCCGCAGACACCGGCCCAATTCCAAGTGTCTGCACAGCCACATCGATAGTCTCTGAGCTGTCATGGTGCCCTTCAGATGGTCCACATAAAGCACTCATTTACGACATGAAGTACCAGGCAACCCATGAATCAACATCCAAGAGCTGTACTCGCACCACCTGCCGAATGCATGCTCAATGTTGGTCAAGTATGGACCGAATTACCTGTGGAAAAAAAGCCGTAGTTAAACAGTCCTAATATATCCCTCTATCTGCATACCGCTCATGTGGCTGTCCAAGAGACCCTTAAACAGCCCCAGCGTGCCTGCTCCCACCACCTTACTCGGCAGTGCATTCCACACCCCCACTACCCTTTGTGTGAAAAACTGCCCTCTAATATTCGTCCTATACATAGCCCCCCTCACCCTATGGCCATGACCCCTCGTCCTATCCATTTCTAAAGGTGGAAAAAGTTTACCTCCATTTACTCTATCTATACCCCTTATAATCTTATACACCTCTATGAGATCCCCTCTAAGCCGATGTCTTTCAAGGGAAAACAACCCCAGTCTATTTAATCGTTCCTCATAAGACAGTCCTTCCATACCAGGCAGCATCCTGGTAAACCTCCTCTGCACTCTCTCCAAGAACTCCACATCCTTCTGATAGTACGGCGACCAGAACTGGACGCAGTATTCCAAGTGAGGCTTAACCAACGTTCTATACAACTGCAACATCAAACTCCTACTCTTGTATTCTATACCCTTTTCTATGAAAGCTAACATACTATACGCCTTCTTTATCACCTTCTCCACCTGTGAGGACACCTTCAGAGACTTGTGAACCTGCACCCCCAAGTCTCTCTGCGTCTCTGTGCTCCGTATAGTTTTACCTTTTATCCTATAACTCTCTTCTACATTTTTCCGGCCAAAATGCATCACCTCGCATTTATCCGGATTAAATTCCATTTGCCCTCTAATTCATTCTTCTAATTCATTCTTTCCCTGAACTTCAAGACTGTGGTGCACATTACCTCCCTCATGCTTACCCTCTGTCTAAAATCCAGGCTGTGAAAACTTGATCAGCCACTACTTTGATTTGCTTTGCCATCTCTTCCATCCATTCCAACCTTAGTGAAACCCTGTACTGTAAACATGACCTTAAGAGATCCTATGTTTGTTTAGCCCTGTTTTCTTCAGTCTGTGCAAAGACTCCATTTTAAGATATTTCTGTTGCAGAAATATCTTAAAGTTGGCAACTAACTCTGCTAACTTGACCACATGTAGAATTAGAAAGCAAAAGTTAGCTAAAAGTTGACTGCATTCCTGAAGTAACACAAGTTTTCATAACAGTAACTGCAAGGATTGTTTTTCTAAGATGGAGGCAGACTGTGAAACACAGTTCCAATAACCAGATAAGAGTTAAAATATAGTTTGGATTTTAATGTGTATTTTCAATTTTCAAGACCCAATTCAGTGTGAAAAAGTTCAATACAGGGCCTGGCTGAGAAGCTATTCTCCAAGTTCACTTTTTCATTTTGCTTCTCTCATGTTAATCTTTTTATGTTCTGTTCAATAAAAGAAAACCATTTTAAAACTTCTACCAGCGCTGTCCTCATCTATTCAAATGAATAAATGAACCCAACAGACCTTCGACTTGTTTTCCCTAATAATAAGATTTTTATGGTTGTGATTCTGGGTGAAGATGCCTTCCAGTAGCAAAAAGGGGCAATTTTCCACAATACATTAATCAATGATGATTCTCCAAGGTGGTCAAGCTGTTTAACACAGTATGCCATTCTGCTGGTGAAGGAGATGAAGCCAGCATTGGAATAGTCACTGGGTATGGGTAACTACATGTCTGTGAGTGCTCATTAAAGAGGCTGCATGACAGTGTGGTGACGAGAGATCTTAACAGTCATGGGATTATAACTCTGTGCTTTATGGAGACATAAGGCAAGACTTTATCAATTTGAGATAGATACTGGGAATAGGGTCATTTCCCAATGTTGCAATCCCGTCTCCCAAGTGCCATCCCTATTTATTATATATTTGCTTCCCAGTATTGGGAGATGGGCTAGAATTCGGCCCACCACCTCCCAAAGCAGAGTGGAGTCAGGAACACAGACAGGTAGATATTGAGGCGGCAGGTTCAAAGGTCCATCTCCAATGGTTGGAACATCAGCCCAGTTTGGCATGTCTGTTTTAACTCCCACCAATTTTTAGGTATGCACCATCAAAAGTGATCTTTCTTGTTATATCACAGTTTGGTATGGCTCCTGCTCTGCCCGAGACCACAAGAAACTACAAAGGATTGTGAATGTAGCCCAGTCCATCATGCAAACCAGCCTCACATCCGTTGACACTGTCTACACTTCCCCCTGCCTCAGGAAAGAAGCCAGCATAAGCAAGGACCCCACCCACCCCGGACATTTCCCATTGGGAAAAAGATACAAAAGTCTGATACAAAAGTCTATGTACCAACCGACTCAAGAACAATTTCTTCCCTGCTGTCACCAGACTTTTGAATGGTCTCATACACTAAGCTGATCTTTTGCTTCACCCACTATGTTGATGCAACACTCAGTTCTATACCCTATCCTTTTCCCCTGTGTAGTCCATGAGCAGTGTATTTTGTCTGTATAATGTGCAAGAAAAAATACTTTTCACTGTATCCTAATACATGCGCCAATAAAATCACATCAAATCAATTTGGTAGGTAAGTGTGAAGCATCCTAAACCCCACCCCTCACCCACCTCTCACTCTCACATACCTCCCCATCATCACGTGTCAAAACTCATAGCTCCATGATCCTCAATCCTCCTGCTCCTGGTTCCCCTCACCCCCTCTATTCATCCATGTCAGCTCAGCAGAAGAATATTTTTTTCCAATGGATAATTTGCAAATTTTTTCACTTTCATAATGCCGGTCAATTTATTGGATAATTACCATTTAAGAATAATATCGTATTATTAATCACTGCTTTATAAACATATCTAAAACATTATTCAGGATTCGATTGTGAAATGTAAAGTTGTCAACTGCTTTTAACTTACCTGACAAATAGTTTCCAACTCCAGAACAAGGAACCTAATCCCCCCCCACCATTTCCCCATCACCCCAATTCCCCACCATCCTCCTCCCATACACCCACACCATTCTCTATACCATCATCCTATTCCTCTCAATTCCCCGTCCCAAATCACATTCAGTAAAAGTAGGCATGAGGATCCTTGATTCATGAAAATTGCATCAAATCTGAGCTTGAATTCATGTCCAGCAGTTCTTGAATTTAGAGACTGCAGGCAAGTTCACATAATAGTAAATCAGCAGATTAGACCAAAACAGTGCGGTAAATCGAGACTTTCAAACTAGGGTGTGCTATTAGCACTGAACATATTGACTGCCTGTTTTCACCCTTTGATATAAATAACTCCAAAGGAGACCAATCATCTGCCGATTTGGACAATACACTCCCTGGGAGTTAGTAGGCACCCCCAGAAAATGCCATCTTGTACTGGGTGAACAATGACAGCTTGTGTTCATGGTCAAGTGAGAATGATGTTAATTTTCAGACTCATATTATCCTTGAAGTTTATAAACCGCCTGTCCGTTAGTATGAATGAGCTGAAATGTAAACTTGACCAATGACAGATCTTCATAGTCAAAATGCTGAAACATTAATTGATTTTAAATGCGTCAAATTTAAATCTTACCATGTTTTTAATTTCTTGCATTATTTAATGGCATTATGTTGTCAGGTTGCTGTATTTATTGAGAGCTCTGGCGAAGGGTCACCTAGACCTGAAATGTTGGCTTTATTCTTTCTTTCCACAGATGCTGTCAGATCTGCTGAGATTTTCCAGCATTTTCCTGCATCTGTTAACACTTCCTGTGATATCTGGGTCAGGATTTCCAGTTGCTTTTTGGAGATGTAAACCTAAGCAGACATGATTGAAAACGTCACTCCTGGATGGTACGTCAGTGCCCTGACATCCAAAGATATTTCCAAGGGGACCAGAAACACGAACCCATTCATTTCCAACGAATGACCTATTGAGTTCCTTGAGTTGCTTATTAACCGGCTGGGGAGAACCAAAGGGCAATTTTCAATTTGCAAATCACCAAAACCAAGCAGTCTGATACATTAGGTACAGTGGTTGGGTTTAACGCAGGGAGCAATGAAGTTTTTTTTTAATTTTTTTTTAATGCATAACAGGGTAGACACAATTTGTCATTTGGCAGTTTTCCTGTGCAGTGAAGCTGTTGTTTCTTCACTCCTCACTTTTGCAAGGTATTACCATTCACCATTCATAGCTGCTGCTGCATTTGATACTCATGTTGTGCAGGCAGCTCCTAGCAAAGCTCAGCCTCACTCATTGGGTGCCTCCAGCTCAACTGAAGGTTGTATCACATGAATGATACAGATGCCACATGGGGTCATAGAATCAGAGAACTCTACAGTCCAGATAGAGGCCCTTTGGCCCATCGAATCTGCACTGACCACAATTCCACCCAGGCTCAAACCGCATATCCCTACATATTTTATCCACTAATCCTTCTAATCTCAGCACACTAAGAGGCAATGTTTTTTGGCATGGCCAATCAAGCTAACCCGCACATCTTTGGACTGTGGGAGGAAACCGGAGTATCTGGAAGAAACCCACGCAGACACGAGGAGAATGTGCAAACTCCACACAAACTGTGACCCGAGCCGGGAATTGAACCTAGGTCCCTGGGGCTGTGAAGCAGCAGTGCTAACCACTGTACTACCGTGCCGCCCCTAGAACTTCTGGATGCTAACCTCAGTCTGACTCCCGATTGAAAAGCAAGTCTCAGATGTCAAGTTGGCAGAGACATCCTGTTTAAATCCAGACAGGATGAAGTAGAAATTATCATTTGACCATGTGCACTGCATTCCCCAAAGATGCACAGGCACCTCCTCAAGAAAATACAGAAATACAGGGGTATGGCCCCAAACTAGAACGTAAAATGGGCAATGTCTGACCATAGAGTCATAGAGGTTCACAGAATGGAAGCAGGCCATTTGGCCCAAATTGGCCATGCCGTCTGTTTTTTAATCACTTAATTAATCCCAATTGCCCACATTTGGCCCATGTGCTTCTATAGCCATCTTACCTATGTAATTATCTAAATGCTTTTAGAAGATAAAATTGTACCCATTCTACTATCTCAGACAGCTTATTCCAGACACTCACCTGTGTCTGTGTGAAAAAATAGACCACTGAACCCTTTTATATCTCTCCCCTCTCGCCTTAGACCATACTTTCTAGTTTTAGACTCCCCAGCCTTTGGACCAGCTGCCTGAATCAATCTCTCTGATTTTCCTTTCTGTTGAATTCAATGAGAGAATTTACACCCAGCTGCTAATGCCCATCTTATCCCATTACCAAAGTCAAAATCATCCCCTGGAAATCAGAATGTTTTGTATAAAAACCTGCTCTGAAATTTCTCCCAGCAACAAATGTGAATGGACTCAATCATCATGAGACAGCATTGAGATGCCAGTTACTGTATTCTCCATTTACTTTGCACAGTGGGAATAATGGCATCTCCTGAAGCCTTCATTGTAACAAAAACGACAGGCGACTTCATAAATGGCAACCTTGGATGTGAAGGGGCTAATTTTGTGCCAACTGCTTTCTCAATTGGGAAGGTCAGGGAGTGAGAATCCAAGCGTGCAGGAGCACTTTTTAGCAGGAAAATCTGCCACTTCCTTTAAAGTTTAAGTTTATTTATTAGTGTCGCAAGTCAGCTTGCATTAACGCTTCAGTGACTGTGAAAATCCCGAATCGCTACACTCCAGCGCCTGTTCGGGTACACTGAGAGAGAATTTAGCATGGCCAATGCATCTAACCAGCCGTCTTTCAGATTGTGAGGTGGTACAATGGTTAGCAGTGTTGCCTCACAGCACTAGGGATCTGGGTTCATTTACAGCGTTGGGTCACTGTGTGGAGATTACACATTCTCCACATGTCTGCATGGGGTTTCCTCCGGGTGCTCTGGTATCCTCTCATAGTCCAAAGATGTGCAGGTTAGGTTGATTGGCCAGCTAAATCGACCCATAGGATTAGCAGAGTAAATGTGTGGAATGGGGATGGGGCTTGAATGGATTGTGGTCAGTGCAGACTCAATGGGCCAAATGGCCTCCTTCTGTAGTGTAAGGATTCTATGATCTATGAAACCAGAGCACCTGGAGGAAACCCACACAATCCAGGGGAACGTGCAAACTCACGTGTGAACTCCACATAGACAGTGACCCAAACCGGGAATCGAAGCCAGGTCCCTGGTGCCATGAGACAGAAGTGCTAACCACTGGGCCACACTGCCTCTTCCATCAAACGTTGTGGTATCCTGGCTGACTTCTCTCAAATAGATTTTTTTTTTGCAAATTACTTCCGGAAAGACAGTGAGATTCTACAGCACCTTATGACAGACACTGCTCCAGATGAAAACACTTTTAACGTATACATCTTGCTATTATGCAATCAGTTGACTGCAGTGGATAGGACTGAACCTTTTACCAGTAGTGCCTGTTCCTTCTTGGCACACTGATAACCCAAGGGATCTGTTCATTTCATGCTTCTTTAGCTGATATGCCTGTGTGCCATTAGGAAAGATGTGTCTGTATTTGTGCAAATTAAATGGGTGGAGCCAACGTCATTATCCTATTAAGCAGCATGTTGCATTCCGCACTTGCAAAGCACACCTGTTGAGAGATCCACTTGTGCAGAAAGAAATGATAAACAGCGTGCCACTTGAGAAACAATTCATGTCGAGTTAATGATCGTTTCTTAGCCAGGAGAACACGCCGGAGGTTCGAGATATTTTCACGATCCGTTGCCCAGCAACTTCAGCTTCCGTCTCCAAGGTGGAATTCCCGACTGACGTTGCTTAATCAAGTAGTTCAATCAGGATTTTCATGGAGCCAATTCAATTTTATCTGGAGTGTGCAGCTCAATTTCTAGGGCGGGATAGAATATGCACTTATCTGCAAGTGCACTTGACCTTGATGTGAATGGTAATATCGCAGGGCGGAATTAAATTCCTGATTAAATGGAATATGCAATGATAGATATCGTAAAAAAAAGACCTTGCATTCTAATCAAAAGATTTTATTACAATATCCACCACCGCAGCCACTGCAGAAAGTAATGGCCTAGTGGTATTACCACTAGACTGTTAATCCAGAAACTCAGCTAATATTCTGAGGACCCGGGTTCAAATCCTGCCATGGCAGATAGTAGAATTTGAATTCAATAAAAAATATCTGGAATTAAGAATCTACTGATGACCACGAATTCATTGTCGATTATTGGAAAAATCCACCTGGTTCACTAATGTCCTTTAGAGAAGGAAATTTGCTATCAAAGAAATCCTACGGAAAGAGGCTATTTGGCCCATCGAGTCAGCACTGACAACAATTGCACCTAGGCTGTAACCCCACATATTTATCCCACTAATCCCTCTAACCTGCGCATCCCAGGACACTACTTAGCACAGACAATGCACCTAACCCACGTATATTTGGACAGTGGGAGGAAACCGGGGCACCCAGAGGAAACGCCAACAGACACGGGAAGAACTTGCAACCTCCGCACAGACAGTGACTCAAGCCGGGATCGAACCTAGTTCCCTGGAACTGAGAGGCAGCAGTGCCAACCATCGTACCGCCATGCAGTGCACTGATGTAAATAAAGACAAAATTAAAAGTAGAAACTCAGTGGCAGATTTTTGTGTCTCCCAGTTTTTGTTTAGTGAATTCTACTCTTAAGCAGAGGGGCTGGGAAGCGTGGTGCTGGGAAACTGTAGAGAATCACTGCCAGTCTCATGCATTCCCAATCATGTTCAAGACTCTGTCATCTTCCTCTGCCAATGTAACATACAGTCACAGGAGGGTGGCTCTGCGAGTGAGCAACATTGATCCTGGATCGCATGGAATTTTCACTTCAAAAATGGACAAGGAAACATCCTGCTGATTGCCACTGACCATGCTCTTAGCTGATGAATCAATTGAACGCTGTTTGGAGGAAACATTGAGTTTTTTTTTGGACAAGGACATTGTTGACTGCCCAGCATTTATTGCCCATCCCCAATCGTCTTTGAGAAGGTGATGGTGAGCCACCTTTTGAATCGCTGTAGTCCATACTCTGTGGATTGACCCGCAATGCCATTAGGAAGGGAATTTCAGGATTTTCACTTTGCAAAGGAATAGCGATATATTTCCAACTCGTATGGTGAGTTGTTTGGAGGGGAACTTGCTAGTAATGGTGTTCTCGTATATCTTCTTCTGTTACCCTTCTAGATGGAAATGGTCGGGGGTAACAAGGGCACAGAATATACTTTGATAGAAGACTTCAAAGTCTCTCAAGAGTGGCTCTGTAGTATCTCCATTGATAAAGTTGACCAACTCCTGAAGGAGCACCAGGAAACCAGCTTTGGGTCACTGTCTGTGCAGTCTGTATGTTCTCCCCGTATCTGCATGGGTTTCTTCCAGGAGGTTCTGTTTCCTCCCACAGTCCAAAGATGTGTGTGTTAGTGGTTTGGCCCTGCTAAATTGCCCCTTAGTGTCAGGGGAACTAGCTCAGGTAAATGCATGAGGTTATCGGGATAGCGCATGGGTAGTGTTGTGGTTGGTGCAGACATGGCCTCCTTCTGCACTGTAGGATTTTATGACTGGGCTTGCAATAGATGGTGAAAGGACCAACAGGAGAGAATAATCTACTTGACCTCATTCTCATCAATCAACTTACTACAGATGTATATGTCTATAAAGCATCAGTAGGAGTCACCACTCCTTAATCCTTGTGAAGATCAAGTTCCGTCTTCACACAGAGGACACCCTCCATTGTCTTTAGAAGAATAACTACTGTGCTAAATGGGACACAATAAGAAAGGATTAAGCACCTGAGCATGAGGTGCTATAATATATTAGCAATAGAACTGTATTCCACCACAATCTTTAATCTCATAACCCAGCATGTCCCTCACTTCTCCATTACTATCAAGCCAGATGACCAACTCATGTTAAATAAAGAGCATAGGAGTCATGACAGGAGCAAAACCAAATACATTAAAAATGAGGAACAACAGAGTGGAAACATTAAATTAAAAACATCCATTTCCTGACAAGAGGTAGCTCCTGCACTGGCCTAAACATTAATTCCCTCTATTTATTTGTGTCACAAGTAGGCTTATATTAACACTGTGATGAAATTACTGTGATACAAAGATATGTAGAGGGACAGTTAATATTGAGGAAGCAAGAGGGCTGGAGAAGGACTTGCAGATGTTGGAAGAGTGGGCAAAGAAGTGGCAGATGGAATACAATGTGGAAAAGTGTGAGGTTATGCATTTTGGAAGGAGGAGTGGAGGCACAGACTATTTTCTAAATGGGAAAATGCTTAGGAAATCAGAAACACAAAGGGACTTGGGAGTCATTGTTCAAGATTCTCTTAAGTTTAATGTGCAGGTTCATTTGGCACTTAGGAAGGCAAATGCAATGTTAGCATTCATGTCAAGAGGGCTAGAATGCAAGACAGGGTTGTGTTTCTGAGGCTGAATAAGGCTCTGGCCAGACCCCATTTGGAATATTGTGAGCAGTTTTGGACGCCAGAGGAGTGCTGGCTTTGGAAAGAGTCCAGAGGAGGTTCACAAGAATGGTCCCTGGAATGAAATCTTGTCGTATGAGGAATGGTTGACAATTCTGGGTCTGTACTTGTTGAAGTTTAGAAGGATGAGGAGGGATCTTATTGAAAATTACAGAGTGGGCATGGAGAGGATGTTTCCATTAGTAGGAAAAACTAGAACCAAAGGGCATAACTGCAGACTAAAGATACAATACTTTAAAATAGATATGAGGAAGAATTTCTTCAGCCCGATAGTGATGAACCTGTGGAACTCTTTGCTGCAGAAGGCTGTGGAGACCAGGTCATTGAACGTCTTTAAGACAGAGATAGATCGGTTCTTGAGGGGATCAGGAGTTAAGAGGGAAAGACAGGAGAATGGGGATGAGAAGAATATCAGCCATGATTGAATGGCAGAGCAGACTCAACGGGCCAAGTGGCCTAATTCTGTCCTATGTCTTATAATCTATCATCAAATGTCATCTGGCTCATTTAAGGAAGGAAATCTATCATCTTTACATGGCCCAAATGTTACCCCAAACCTACAGGGATATAGTTAACTCTTAACCGCGCTTTGTAGTAGTTTGGTAAACTACTTAGTTGCAAGTTGAAACTGGGAATGGGCAATATGTGTTGGCCTTTCCTGTGATGCCTCCATCTATAACAGAAGAAAAACAAAATTACTTGCACCAGTGTATTAATTAGAATGAGATGCATTCCCTATCCAATCCTCCCTTACTATCTGATAGTTAACCATTCCTTCTCTGCCTGCATACCTTAAAATATGGAGTGATCACATTCAGAAACATACAAACACATAGTTCTCTGCCTTGTGGATGTTCCATAGTGATACCAGTGGCTGCTCAAGCTCAAAAACTTGAAACTTGAACTCCTGTAGCTGATGACACTTCCTGCACACATACTAGGCTAAAACATCAGAAGTGTCCTAGCACTTCCACATGGAACAGGATGTACACTCCTTGGAATTGAGGTACCCTGCCGTGCCTCTACCTATGTCCTGTGGTGCAATGGGTAGTGTCCTTGTCTCTGAGCCAGAAAATGCATGTTCAAATCCCAGCCAAGAAAGGTGCACTAATAACTTGGCCAAAGAGGTTGATGATTAACCTGTAGGTCCTTCCATATACCTGTGACAGGCAGTAAGAGTGAGAGTGTAACTCCTGGTCAGCCATGTTTGATGCAGAGCGGAACCCCTCAAGCTGAGATCCCTGGCAACAGGCTAACGAACATCTGTTCAGGTAAAACAAGGTACAAAAGCGGTTATAAACACATGCTTTATCTGCCGCAAAGACTACTAGGTGCCAGAAGAGAAAAGAAAAGACTTAACAGAAATAAACCAAATAAAGACTCATCAGATACTCACCAATCAGAATCTTTCTGACCTCACTCGCTGATGCTCCCACTCACCCTGTGCTGCTGTCCCCAAATCGTTAAGTCCCACTCTCCTTACATCCAGCCTGTCTGCACTTGTTAAAGAAAGAAATAACTTCCTCTTAGCTCACCTGATTTATTCACCCATAAACCTTGAATCCCATACTTACTGTGACACCAATATTGATGCAATTCTTTCACAGTCACAAGAATCCTCAGTGTTTTTGCTAGACTCCTCCTCTCTTGGTGTTCTCTGCTGATTGGGGATGCGCCCTCACCGTCACACCTTCTTAAAGTCACTTCTGTCTTCACCTTGCCCCTGTCCGGGACGAGGAACCTTCATTGCCCAGCTGTCACATTGCAATGGAGACAGGATCCTAACATTAATGATACTGGGTAGACAGCCCACTAACAGGGTTGAACTCCACCATGTTAATTCATCTGGAAATAACCATGGAATCTAAACCCATGAGCTGCACTGTCTAGAAGGACAAAGGCAACAGATGCACTGGAAAACCACCAGCCTACACAGCCGGCAGGCTACACAGCTGGCAGGTACACAGCTGGCAGGCTACATAGCTGGCGGGCTACATGGCCAGCAGACTATATAGATAGCGGGCTACACAGAAAACAATCTACACAGCCGGCAAACTACACAGCCATTGGTTACACAGCTGGCAAGCTACACAGCCGGTGAGCCCACACTCCACTCGAGTTAACACTTAGAGAAAGAAATTGGAAAACTGTGCCTATTGTTTCTGATTTCTAGTCGCTTTGAAATCAGATTGCAGACATTAAAGGCTGGTAGTTAACTCACTCGATGTCATAGATAAAGAAGGTTAAGGTTCAAAGTGATTGATTAAAAGAGATAATGGTTAACAATGCAAAGCAGAGTAAGGTTGCATTTTAAATTACATAGTGTAGAAAGGTTAAAAGCAATGTAATTAGCAATTTAGAGATCACTTATAGTTCCTAATTACTCATTTCAATTATTAAGAATGATTATTATGGCTACAATATTGTTCCAAAAGCTGTTTGATAATATGAGGGTAGGTGATCACTTAAATTGCAACTACAAACTGGAAGCATTCAGGGTACAAGTCTATTTTAATGCCTTTCCAATGATTCCAGAGCCAAATAAATTCTTAAACCTTTATCTATATGTGGATGGAGCAGAGCATTTCAAAGCATGCTCTGTTAGTTAGATCTTTCCCTGCAATTTGCAACTCCAGATTCCACTCACATCTCTGAGATGTGCTGGATCAGAACAGGGATGGTGTGATTTCTATGCACAGAGCAAGAGGGGCAGCATGGTGGCACAGTGGTTAGCACTGCTGCCTCACAGTGCCAGGGACCCAGGTTCAATTCCCAGCTTAGATCACTGTCTGTGTGGAGGTTGCACATTCTCCTCATGTCTGCGTGGGTTTCCTCCAGGTGCTCTGGTTTCCTCCTACAGTCCAAAGATGTGTGGGTTAGGTTGATTGGCCACTCTAGTGTCAGGGGATTAGCAGTCTAAATAATGTGATTACAGGAATAGAGCCGGTGTGGGATAGGGGTTGATGCAAATTCAATGGGCTGAATAACTTCCTTCTGCACTGTAAGGATTCTATAAAACCAGGCGAGAGAAAGAAACTGATCCCATGCAACAAGTACCATATATTTGCTATATGTGAGGGTAAGGACAAAGAATTTTGGAAAGGCATTCAGAATGAAGACCTGTTGCACCTTGGAGCAGAGGTCTGTCCAAGAAAGGAAGGGGTGTGGGTGCAGAGGGAAAGCCTAATTTGGTGGCTGCAGAGAATTCAAAAATTTGGAGAACATAGGAACAGGAGTAGGCTATTCAGCCCATAGAGCCATTTATACAATTATGGCTGATTGGATACTTCCATGTATTTTACACTTGTTATTTTAAAGAATGTTCCCAGTGGTGGGGGAGTCCAAAACTAGAGGTCATATTTTGAGGATAAGACCTTTTAGAACTGAGGTGAGGAGAAATTTTTTCACCCAGAGGGTGGTGAATTCACCACCACAGAATGTAGTTGAGGCCAAAATGTCTGATTTCAAGAAGAAATTAGATATGACTCTTGAGGCTAAAGCAGTCAAGGGATATGGGGGGAAAGGAGGCATCAGGATATTGAATTTGATGATCAGCTATGATCATAATGAATAGTGGAGCAGGCTCGAAGGGCTGAATGGTCTACTCCTGCCTCTAGTTTCTATGTTTCTAACTCTTTACATGATTGTTAATCAGAAATTTGTCAACCTCTATTTTAAACATAATGACTGAGCTTCCACAGCTGTCTAGAGAATTCCAAAGATTCACAACCTTTTGTGTAAAGAAATTCTCGGTTCTTAATGTCTTTTCCTTTATTTTGAAATTGTGTTCTCTAGTTCCAGACTCATCAACCAACGGGAAGCCTATTTCCTGCTTCTTGAGTGTAGCTGCACTCATCCAGGTTAGTGGACATTCTGACCTGTGCTTTGTAGATAGTGGACAGGCTTTGGGGACTCAGGAGGTGAGTTACTTGCTGCAGGATTCCTAGTTTTTGACCTCCTCGTATAGCCATTTATATGGTTAGTCCAGTTCAGTATCTAATCAGTGGTAACACCTAAGATGTTGATTGTGGGGAATTCAGCAATGGTAATGCTATTGAATGCCAAAGGGCAATGGTTAGATTCTCTCTTGCTGGAGATGGTCAATTTCTGGCATTTGTGTGATATGAATGTTACTTGCTACTTGTCAGCCCAAGCCTGGATATTGCTGCATTTGGACATAAACAGCTTCAGTATTTGACGAGTTGCGAATGATGCTGAACATTGTGCAATCATCGGCGAACATTCTCACTTCAGTTAGGAGGAAGGTCATTGCTGAAGCAGCTGAAGATAGTTGGTCCCAAAACTGAGACGTTTGACCTCCAACAGACCTACCCTGACAAATCCTCTCCGAAACGTGTAAGTTCTGTAGAATTATAGAATCCTATACTGTAGAAGGTAGCCACTCTGCCCAATGAGTCTGCACCAACCAGAAGCCGGAGCACCCAGAGGAAACTCATACAGACACGAGGAAAATGTGCAAACTCCACATGGACAGTGCCCCTGTCACTATAAAGGGGACAATGTAGAAAGGGTCAAGAGTTCAAGTTTTTGGGTGTCCAGATCGCCAACATCCTGTCCTGGTCCCCCCATGCTGATTCTATAGTTAAAAAAAGCCCTCCAATGCCTCTACTTTCTCAGAAGACTAAAGAAATTTGGCATGTCAGCTATGACTCTCACCAGCTTTTACAAATGCACCATAGAAAGCATTCTTTCTAGTTGTGTCACAGCTTGGTATGGTTCCTGCTCTGCCCAAGACCACAAAGAACTACAAAAGGTCATGAATGTAGTTCAATTCATCACACAAACCAGCCTCCCATCCTTTGGCTCTGTCTACACCTCCCACTGCCTTGGCAAAGCAGCCAGCATGAGTATCCGGAGTATTCCCTCTTCCACCTCCTTCCTTTGGGAAAAAAATACAAAAGTCTGAGGTGACATACCAATCGACACAAGAGCAGCTTCTTCCCTGTTGCTGTCAGATTTTTGAATGGACTTACTTTGCATTAAGTTGATCTTTATCTACAACTTAGCTATGACTATAACACTACTTTCTGCACTGTCTCATTTCCTTCTCTATGAACGATATGTTTTGCCTGTATAGCGCACAAGAAACAAAACTTTTTACTTATGTTAATACACATGACAATAAGAAGTCAAAATAAATCAAATCAAGCTGGGAATCAAACCCGGGTTCCTGGTCCTGTGAGGCAATAATGTTAACCATTGTGTCACCATGCTGTCCCAATAAGATAATTTTTCTAAACTCCAATGCTTATAGGTCCAACCTGTCCTATCTTTCTCTGTAAGATACATCCCTCACCCCATAAATCAGTCAAGTGAACATTTTCTGAACTGCTTCTAAAGCAATCATATCTTTTTTCCAGTAAAGAGACCAAAACTATTCACAGTACTCCAGATATGGTCTCACCAAGGTCCTGTACAGCTGCAGTAAAGCTTTCAACTCTTATACTCCATTCCACTCGACTTTTCAGTTGCCTTAATCCATCCCATGTCTGCATTCTAACCTTTAGTGATTCATATCCCAAAACACTCAGATCCTTCTGTCCTTGGCAATTACTTGCTGAACGATGGCAAAATCCCAAGTTATTTTACTATGGTAGGGAGAGGAGGGAGATCCTGACTCTATCTCAGCTGGAACAATGAATGAACCCCAACAGTTGGTATTATTGGATCAATCTTTTTAATGTTTTAAACATTCATTTACTGGACATGCGCATCACTGGCTAGGCCAACATTCATTGCCCATCCTAAATGCCCTTGAAAATGCCCTTCTGGAGCCACTGCAGTCCATGTGGCGTAGGAGCACCCACTGTGCTGTTCGGGAGGGAGTTCCAGGATATTCACCCACAACAGTAAGGGAACAGCAATATAGTTCCAGGTCAGGATGGTGAGTGACTTGGTGGGGGACTACCATAACATAAGAACATAAGAAATAGGAGCAGGAGTAGGCCATCTAGCCCTTCGAACCTGCCCCGCCATTCAACAAGTTCATGGCTGATCTGAAGTGGATCAGTTCCACTTTTCCACCTTCTCCCCATAACCCTTAATTCGCTTGTCTATCAGAAATCTATCTACCTGTGACTTAAATATATTCAGTGTGGTAGCCTTCACCACCTCAACGGGCAGAGAATTTCAGAGACCCACCACCTTTTCAGCAAAGAAATTCCTCCTCAACTCTGATCCAAACTGCCCCCCCCACCTTATTTTGAGGCTGTGCCCTTTGGTTCTGCTACCCTTTCTAAGCGGGAAGACTCTCTGTACCTCTACCCTATCTAGCCCCTCCATTATCTTCTATGTCTCTATTAGATCTCCCCTCAGCCTTCTAAACTCCAACAAGTACAGACCCAGTCTATTCAATCTCTCCTCATAGGCTCACCCGCTCATCTCCAGTATCAGTCTAGTGAACCTTCTCTGCACTTCCTCCAAGGCCAATATATCCTTTCACAAATGCAGCAACCAAAACTGCAGACAATACTCCAGTTGTGGCCTCACCAGTGCCGTGTATCAGGAGGTGGTGTTCCCATGTATCCGCTACCCTTGTCCTTCTAGATCTCTCTGTCTACCCCACAACCTCCCTCCTTCTCAAGCACACACCACCCACACCCCCACCAGTAAATGGTAAGGACATTTCCCTCCCTCCTAATTACTGGGACACATCTCCCAGTTGTGAGCTTTGTCATCAATCAGGATACAAACAACATGAGGCATGAGAAGTACTCAACCTTCCAAGTTTTTGTTACTTGTTAGCAAGGAGAACACACATTCAGCGCAATGCACTGTAAGGTGTTCTCCCGATTCATACAGATAATTAGCAATTATAATTTATTACAGCAAATGAGCAACAAGCAACTTTCTAATCCTTCATTTTGTATACATAGTCCACCAATCATAACATAGCCCTTTCTTATCCAATAGAAAAGGATTTCCTTCATCAGTGTATGAAGGAGACTTGTTTTTTGGTATTTGTCATGGAAACTTGTTTTTATTTTATCCTGTGGGCAATGCTGGGAATGCAATGTTTATGAAACTGACATAAGGTTAGATTAGTCTCTTTCCTGAATGAGCAATCACTAGACTCAAATAAGGCCTTGTTTGATCATTATAAAATCATAGAACCCTACAGCGCCAAAGTGCCTATTCCTGTGCAGTATTGTTCTTTATTCCTGATGCATTACTCTCCAGGCCCAGAAGCAGCTAACCTGGTCTTTTGCTTCCAGGCACCTGTCTAGAAATCCAAGTAATTGAAACTACTTGTAAATTGCTCAGGTTAATTAAAAATCAGTAGGTTGTTGTAAATTTCAGGCCCTTGGACAATGATTAATTTATTTCCCTTTATATTTAAGTTTGTGATTTGACTCTACAATCTGCTGTGTGATGTCTAAAGTATCACCGTTAGCAGAGCTCCTATGGTTTCCCTTTATGGGAGTGGAAAAGTTGCAACGAGAGGGATTCCTAGAGTTTGGAAAAAGGGAAGGAATTTGGGAAATATTCCTCAGTGATTTCCCCAGAAGCAGTAAAGATGTTTCTAGATTATGGTCTCTTCAATCAATGTTTGGACAAATGAACATTATCCAAGAACCCCAAAATAGAAAGAAGAAAATAGATGATAAGATGACCAGAAAAAAGATTCCACTTTGAAATTTATCATGGCCTGATTGCAGCAACTTTACAGCATAGAGGGTGGCCATTCAGCCCATTATATCAACAAAGGGCTGTTCAGCTTAATCCCATCTAGGTTTGTAACTCTTCTGCAGTGACTTCAATCAGGTCATTGAGGTTAGCCTACTGGAGTATGAACTCCCCGATTGAGGAGTCAATTGGCGGGCAAGTCTTTTCCTTGTATTTAATCAGTTCCTCTGCATAAAGGAAGACTGCTGACTGATAGCAGTCTGTGTAATGCCATTGGAATTGTAAATAAAAAGCTCCTGGTGAAGGGACTTCTGCCTCTGAAGACTTATTATATCTTTCAGTTAACATTCAAGTATTCATTCAATATAGTCGAGATTGTGAAATTGAGTTGTAGATTCCAATCACCCCCTGGGTAAGGAAAAAAAAAACATTTCCTCCTCTCCATTCAAATTCTTTCCTCAATAACTCCATATCTATGTCATCAGTTTTTGACACTTCTGCTTTGGTAACTCAGCTTTTTCTACTTTATCAAATAATTCTCTGCACCTTAGTAAAGGCACCCTCAGTCTCCTCTTTTCCAAGGACAACTGCTCTAGCCTTCCCAATCTTTCCTCATTGCTGGTGTTTTCCAGTTATGATGCCCTTCTCGTAAATCTCCTTTAATGCAGTCACGTCTTTCCTGTAATTTGCCAACAAGAATTGTATATAAAACTCAGGCTGTAGTTTGTTGTATACACCGTGGCATCACTTCCCCACTCTTACATTCTGTGCCTCAGCTAACTAAAGAAAGAAAGCATGGGTGCCAGGATCCAGGTTCGATTCCTGGCTTGGGTCACTGTGTGGCCCAAGTCATTCTCCCCGTGACTGTGTGGGTTTCCTCTAGGTGCTCTAGTTTCCTCCCACAGTCCAAACATGTGCAGGTTAGGTTTGACTGGCCATGCTAAATTGTCCCATAGTGTCAAGGAGATTAACAGGATAAATACAGGGGTTAAGGAGATATGTCCTGGATGAGTCTGCACTGTAGGGATTCTATTATTATACCACATTCTTTTTAATCACCCTACTGAGCTGTACTGCTGCCTTTAAGGATATGTGGATATGCTGCAAGGTCTATCCATTCCTCCACACTAGATCATAGAATAGATCACAGAACCCTACAGTGCAGAAAGAGGCCCTTCAGCCCATCGAGTCTGCACCGAACACAATCCCACCCAGCCCTTTCCTTCATACATTTTACCTATTAATCCCTGTAACCTACGCATCCCTAAGGGGCAATTTCTTAGCATGACCAATCAACTCAATAGTCTCCCATTTATCATATATTCTTCTGCCTTGTTGCAAATGCATGACCTCACACTATTCCAGACTGAATTCTACTGTCCACTTTTCTTTCCAATTGACCGGGTCATCCATCTCTCCTTGCAATCTGAAGCAGGAATGGGAGGTCTACTACGATTGGGCCTCTTGCTCACTGTGGGAATGTCTACAGCGAGAATTGACTGGGATCGGCTCGACACTGGAAGAGGCAGACGGGCATGGATGGGGGGGTTCCAAGACAAATGGATGCATCCCTGTAGCTCCTCACTGTGGTTGTGGATGAGAGGTAGGAAAATTATGTTCCTGGCCTCCAGCCCAACCGCCCCCCTCTCCCTGGCAAGAAGAAACCAAAATGTGTGGCTGGATGTGGTGAGCAGTTGTGGCTTGAACAGCCAGACAATAAAGGGTGGCACAGTGGTTAGCACTGCTGCCTCATAGTGCCAGTATCCTGGGTTCAATTCCTGGCTTCATTCACTGTCTGTTTGCACGTTCTCTCCATGGGTGATTAGAGGGTGATTTAGCTAATTGGATTAGGAATTGGCTGGCAGATAGAAGACAGAGGGTGGTGGTTGATGGGAGATATTCATCGTGGAGTTCGGTGACGAGTGGTGTGCCTCAGGGGTCTGTTTTGGGGCCCCTGCTGTTTGTAATTTTTATAAATGATCTGGATGAGGGTATTGAGGGATGGATCAGTAAATTTGCAGATGACACTAAAGTTGGTGGAGTGGTAGATAGTGAAGAGGGGTGTTATAGTTTACAGAGTGACTTGGACAAGTTGCAGAGCTGGGCCGAGAGGTGGCAAATGGAGTTTAATGTGGAAAAGTGTGAGGTAATGCACTTTGGCAGGAACAATAAATGTGTAGAGTATAGGGCTAATGGTAGGGCTCTTAATAGTGTTGAGGAACAGAAGGATCTTGGTGTATGTGTCAATAGATCCCTGAAAGTAGGCAGTCAAGTGGATAAAGTTGTTAAGAAGGCATATGGAGTCTTAGCTTTTATTGGTAGGGGGATTGAATTTAGGAGCCGCAGCATCATGTTGCAACTGTACAAAACTCTAGTGCGGCCGCACTTGGAGTATTGTGTGCAGTTCTGGTCCCCACATTATAAGAAAGATGTGGAGGCATTGGAGAGGGTACAGAGGAGGTTTACCAGGATGTTGCCTGGTATGGAGGGCAGGTCCTATGAAGAGAGGTTGAAGGATTTGAGGTTGTTTTCGTTAGAAAGGAGGCGGCTAAGAGGGGATCTTATTGAAGCATATAAGATGATTAAAGGTTTAGATAGGGTGGACAGTGATAGCCTTTTTCCTAGGATGGAGAAAGCTAGCACGAGGGGACACAGCTTTAAATTAAGGGGTATGAGTTATAGGACGGATATCAGAGGTAGGTTCTTTACTCAAAGAGTGATTAGGGAGTGGAATGCCCTGCCTGCAGCTGTTGTAGATGCGCCAAGTTTGGTGGCGTTTAAGAGGTTAATTGATAAGTATATGGAAGAGAAGGGAATGGTTTAGTTTGGAGGGGCATTGCTTTTTATTTTGGTCGGCACAACATCGAAGGCCGAAGGGCCTGTTCTGTGCTGTAATGTTCTATGTTCTATGTTCTATGTCTGCATGGGTTTCCTCCGAATGCTCCAGTTTCCTCCCACATTCCAAATATGTGCTGGTTAGGTGGATTGACCATGATAAATTGCCCCTTAGTGCCCAAAAGTGTGTAGGTTAATTGGATTAGCCATGGTTAATGTATGGTGTTGAGGGAATAATGAGGAGGGGTAAACCTGGGTAAGATGCTCTTTTGGAGAATAGATGCAAATTTGATGGGCTGAATGGCCTCTTTTTGCACTGTAAGAATTCTATGCTTCAATGACCTCTTTAGATCTGGAAAGGTGAGTATCAAGCAGCATGGGGGTTCCAGACCTCTGTTAACAGCAGTGTGTATCACCATTTTCCTAGATACTGTGAGTGCGGATAAGAACAGATTTAGTGATTAATATATAGATACTTCATAAAAGCAATGGAATGTCACAGATTATTCTAACAATCTAGGTAAGAGCAATGTGTTAGAGATTACCGAGTGGATAATATCACTGAATGAAAATGCGCAATGTGGAGAGATCTCTGATAAAGCCATGTATCTGTCAAGGAGAGAATAACCTTTAAAGCTAATCCCTTGAAAGAAGAGGTACTTAAGAGTCAATGACAAACTAAATCAAAGTGGAGACCATGCAAGGTAAACACGTGAGGCAAACAGCTCAGCAGACCGTGTGCCAATTGCTGAAATCTTGCTGCCGTTAATGCTAGCAGGGTCTTACGTTCCTGCAAACGGTGCACCCCTGCTGCAGGTTTCCCATGGCAAGAACATAGAACACTACAACACAAACAAGCCCTTCAGTCCACAAGTTGCACCGATCATATCCATACCTACCAAGCCTATCTATAACTCTCAATCCCATTAAATCCCATGTACTCATCATGAGTTGTGATCAGCAAGAGTTCAGTGGAAACTCCATTGACAATGACAGGACATAAGATCCATAAGTGCACACTTCCTTGCATTGTCATGAAGCACACCATAGAGCAGAAGGAAAATCCCACCCATTGTGCTTCCACCAATGTTAGAGTGAGTGCACACTGGAATGTCAGCCATCCTCACATGTAGAGCAAAAATGAGAAGCAGGAGGAGCACAGTAACACATTTCCACACTGATGCAATAGTTAAGAAAGCCCACCAACATCCTAACTTTCTCAGGAGGCTAAGGAAATTTGGCATGTCAGCTACGACTCTCACCAACCTTTACAGATATGCCATAGAAAGCATTCTTTCTGTTTGTATCGCAGCTTGGTATGGCTCCTGCTCTGCCCAAGACGGCAAGGAACAACAGAGGGTTGTGAACGAAGCCCAGTCCATCATGCAAACCAGCCTCCTATCCATTGACTCTGTCTACACTTCCCACTGCCTCAGAAAAGCAGCCAGCATAATCAACCCAAACACCCTGGACATTCTCTCTTCCACCTTCTTACATCAGGAAAAAGATACAAAAGTCTGAGAACATGTATCGATCGACTCAAGAGTAGCTTTTTCCGTGCTGCTGTCAGACTTTTAAATGGTTCTATCCTGTATTAAGCTGATCTTTCTCTTCACGCTACTTGTAACTGCAACACTATATTTTGCACCCTATCCTTTCCTTCTTGTCTACATACTCTATGAACGATATGCTTTGTCTGTATAGCGCAAGAAACTAATTTCACTAATACATGTGACAATAATAAATCAAATCAAAAATCAAATGGCTTGAGAGTTGAGGGAGGGCAGCCTACCCATTCATCATTGTCCCCTCACCCTGCAGGAGAACGTACGCTTGACCTGGACCATTTGATGGGCAACACGACAGCTCAGTGACTATCGCTGTGCTGTGCAGATACATGGATTCAGGCCTGTGTCTGTGGGAGTTTGCGCATTCTTTCCGTGCTTGTGTGGGTTTTCTCTGGGTGCTCCGGTTTCTTCCCATATCCCAAAAATGTGCTCTTAGGCTAATTGGCAAAATAAATTCTCCCTAAATTATCTCAAATTTGGTTTTTAATCCATAGATCTATAAACATAGACAGGGATCGCGGGTAGAAGTGGGAACATCAGGGTGACAGCGTGGGCTTGATGGGCCGAATGGCCTGTTTCCTGTGCTGTTTTGTTCTTTGTTCTTTGAGAAGAAAGCTCAAGATGCTCTGGAGCTTGTGCTCACAGGAGGCTGAGCACTGAACCTGCACCAATTCATGGCTGTACAGGAGACAGCGCTGGGTGTTATTGTGGTGTAATTGTGGAAGGCCGCTAGAAGCTGGGAAGGTTAGGGTCATGGTGGCACAATTGTTAGCACTGCTGCCTCACAGCCCCAGGGACCCAAGTTCAATTCCTGGCTTGGGTCACAGTCAGTGCAGAGTTTGCATATTCTCCTTGTGTCTGCTTGGGTTTCCTCTGGGCACTTTAGTTTCCTCCCACAGCCCAGAGATGTGCCGATTAGGTGGATTGGCCATGCTAAATTGCCCCTGAGTTAGGGTAAATACATGGGATTAGTGGGATGGGGCCTGGATGGGATTGTGGTCGGTGCATATTGATGGGCTGAATTGTCTCCATATGCATTGTAGGATTCTATGATTTGATAGCTCAGTCCTCAGGAGGAGAGCATGGAGGAGTTTCTTGCCTAAAGTAGAAAGTGGTTCATTGACTATTGTCATCCAGAATGTTGGTTGTGCTGATGCACCGACTAAATTCTCATCAACAGCTCCTCATTTCTCCTGCAGCCAGTGACCCACAGAATGGAATAGTGCAAATATTTCCCGCCTCGTTGGAGGCGATAGGGGCCACAGAGCCAATACCATCGTAATCCATTGCCACAACCTCCACCATTGCAACAACACTTGTTTTGGTGGAATCAGAATCTCGTTTCGAAAGGCAGCTTGGGTGAATAGCACATCATTAGTGAGCAGGAGGAGGGATGGTGAGGCAGAGTCAACTGTGGATTATCCCCTTCAGAGGACAGAGGGCGGAGACAGCCATATTCCATAGGGATGAAGATGTTGAGCCTTACGCAAAGAATGTCATTGTGGAGCATCAGAGCAGACATGGTCCCAATTGTCCAAGTCACTGAGGAACCACAGGCAGCTGCTGGAGGAGTCCGTGAAGCACACAGGCTGTGTCAAGGCTCAGAGGTACTTTGAGTGCATGAAGTCCTGCATTGAGAGTGTGAGCACTCGCTTGTAGAGCCATCCTCAGCACCACACTGAGTGGGTGCAGCAGTGCCATATTGATATAGACAGCAAGTTGGTGACTCTGCCACTCAGAAGGTTTAGCGTCACTGAGGGCACAGTCCATAGAATCACAGAATCTACAGTGCAGAAGGAGACCATTTAGCCCATCGAGCCTGCACTGATAACAATTCCACCCATTCCCATAACCCGACATATTTACCCTCCTAGTTTCACTGACACTAAGGGACAATTTAACATGGCCAATCTACCTAACCCACACGTCTTTGGAGTGTGGGAGGAAACCCATATGCCCATGGAGAGAACGTGTAAACTCCATACAGACAGTGATCCGAAGCCGGAATCGTAAATCTGGGACCCTGGCGCCGTGAGGCAGCAACGCTAACCACCTCCTGTGACAGAGGTTTCCCCTTCACAATTGGTGAAGGTGTTGATCAGTTCCACTGAAGAGCTCCAGCCATTGAGAGGCTGCTGTTCAAAGTGCTTCCTCTCTCAGAGAGAGCTTCCACTGCCTGGCAGGATGATTACTGGCTGTTTGGAAAGTTCACATGCCTTTAGCGCACTTCTATACTGCCAGCCTTCACCACACCATGGACAGCATCAATGCAACGCCACCGTGCATCTGTGACAAGGGGCAAGAGCAGAGGTCACACCACCGATAACTGGCAGTGGCAGCAATAATACCAATTGCAGTAACCTTCTCCCTCTGCCACCATCCCCTCCACAGGGCAGATGGGTTGGATACTGAGATGCGGTTCGAAGAAAGTGATATCCCCAACACAGGCTCTACATACAGAGGATCAGCTCTCTCACCGTTTCAGAGCAGCAGTGCCTGAGGTGGTTCACAACAGCTGCCTGCAACAAGATCTTCCCAGTGCAGCAGATGAGCAGGTATTATCAATAGCCAACGAGGAGAAACACCCATGCTCATCTCACACCCCAGCACCCTCTCAATTCACTGCGGGGAAAAGGAAAAAAAGTCTGAGGTCACGTACCAACTGACTCAGTTTCTTCCCTGCTGCCATCAGAACTTTGTATACACATACCTCGCATTAAGTTGATCTTCCTCTACACCCTAGCTCTGACACTACATTCCATACCCTCTCCTTTCCATCCCTATGTACGGTATGCTCCGTCTGCATAGCCTGCAAGAAACAATACTTCTCACTGTATCCTAATACGTATGACGGTACTAAATCAAATCAAATCTCTCTGTTCCACTCAGGCAATAACTCACAATCAGACTGAACATCTTCCTCAGTATTTTAAGTGCAAACCCTCTCTGTGACTTTGATGCATTATAAAGATATAAAGCTCTCAACAGCTGAATTAGTCTCAAACCAAGTGATATGATGTAAATTGTGGCAGCTCAAGAATTGCTTACATGAGTGGAAAGGTTTACTGCTGCTCATAAATCAGAAGAGTTAGTGAATGCTTGAGCTTTGGGCGTCGCACACAGATCTTACCATCACCACAGAGATAGCGGAGTCACTTCTTAAAATTCATTTGTGGGATACAGACGTTACTGGCTAGGCCAGCATTTATTGCCCATCCCTAATTGCCCTTGAGAAGGTAGGGGTGATCCACCTTCTTGAATCGCTGAAGTCTACGTGCTGTGGGATGTTCCACAATGCCATTAGAGAGAGAATTCCAGGATTTTGACTTCGTGACTGCAAAGGAACGGTGATATATTTCCAAGTCAGGACGGTGAGTGGCTTGGAGTGGAACTTGCAGGTGATGGTGTTCCCATGTATCTGCTGCTCTTGTCCTTCTAGATAGAAGTGGTCATGGGTTTGGAAGGTGCTGTCTAAGGATCTTTGCTGAATTGCTGCAATGCATTTTGTAGATAGTACACACTGCTGCTACTGAGTGGGAGGGAGTGGATGTGGTGTCAATTAAGTGGGCTGCTTTGTTCTGGATGGTGTCAAGCTTCTTTTATGTTGTTGGAGCTGCACCCATCCAGGAAAGTGGGGAGATCTCCAGATTTGTGCCTTGTAAATGGTGGGCAGGCTTTGGGGAGTCAGGAGGTGAGTTACTCACTGCAGTATTTCTAGCTTCTGACCTGCTCTTAGAGTCATAGAATCACAGAGGTTTACAACAGAGAAACAGCCCTCCAGCCCAACTTGTCCATGCCATTTTTATCACTAAGCTATCCCAATTGGCCCATATCTCTCTATACTCATCTTCCCCATGTAACTGTCTAAATGCTGTTTAAAAGACAAAATTGTATCTGCCTCTACTACTGCCTCTGGCAGCTTGTTCCAGTCACTCATCATTCTCTGAATGAAAAAAATGCCCTTCTGGATCTTTTCGTATCTCTCCCTGCTTATCTTAAACCTACATCCTCTAGTTTTAGACTCCCCCACCTTTGTACTGTAAGTATGTGGCGAGTTCTGGCCAATGGTAATCCCAAGGATATTGACAGTGGGGGATTCAGAGACGGTAACACAATTGAATGTCAAGGGTTGGTGGTTAGATTGTCTCTTATGGATGCTGGTCATTGCCTGGCATTTGTATGACACAAATGTTATTTGCCATTTGTCAGCCCAAGCCTGCATTTTATCCAGATCTTGCTGCATTTGAACTACTCAGTATCTGAGGGATCACAAAAGGTGCTGAACATTGTGCAACCATCAGTGAACATCCCCACTTCCGACTTTATGACACAGGGAAGGTCATTGGTGAAGCAGCTGAAGATAATTGGCTCTAGGACACCATATTGAGGGACTCTCACAGTGATGTCTTGGAGCTGAGATGATTGACCCTCCACAACCACAACCATCTTCCTATGTACCAGGCATGACTCCAACCAACAGAGAGTTTGCCAACCTGATACCCATTCATTCCAGTTTTGCTAGTGTTCCTTGATACCAAATTCAATCGAATGCAACCTTGATATCAAGAGCTGTCCTATAATTATACTGGAAGATCTTGGCTAGGGGAACAGCAAGTTCTTGAGCACAAATCTTCAGGACTGTTGCCAGAATCAGGCCCATTTCTTTGCAGTATTCAGTGCCTTCAGCTGTTTCTTGATATCACAAGGGGTGAATCAAATTGGCTGGAGACTGGCATATGAGATGCTGGGGACCACTGGAGGAGACCGAGATGGATCATCAATGTGGTCTTCTGTTTGACGATTACTATGAATACTTCAGCCTTTTGCACTGATGTGCTGGGCTCCTCCATCATTGAGGATGGGGATACTGTGGAGCCTCTGCCTCCAGTGATTTATTTAATTGTCCACCACCGTTCTTGACTGGATGTAGCAGAACTGCAGATCTTGGATCTGACCCATTGGTTGTAACTCAGCCTAACACTTGCTGTTTATGCCATTTGGCACACAAGTAATGGTGTTTGGTAGCTTCACCGGGTTGACACTTCATTTTTAGGTATGCCTGATGCTGCTCCCAGCAAGCTCTTCTGTACTCTCCAGCATTGATCCTCTGGCTTGGTTTATGGTTGAGTGAGAGATATGCTGGGCCATGAAGTTGCAGATTGTGCTGGAATACAATTGCGCTGTTGTTGATGGCCTCATGGAAGCTCAGTTTGAAGTCTGTCCTATTTAGCACAGTGGTAGTGCCACACAATACAATGGAGGTTATTCTCAATGTGAAGACTTTGTCTCCACAAGGACTGTGCAATGGTTACTTTGACCGATACTGTAGGTAGATGCATCTGCAGCGGGCAGATTAGTAAGGATGAGGTCAAGTATGTTTTTTCCTCTTGTTGGTCCTTTCACTAACTGCTGCAGACCAGTCTCGCAGTTAAATCCTCTCGGACCCAACCAGTTTGATCAGTAGTGCTGCTGCCGAACCACTATTGGTGGTAGACATTGAAATCCTTCACCCAGAATATATTTTGTGCTCTTGCCACCTTCAGTACTTCTTCCAAGTGTTGTCCAACACGGAGGAGTATTTATTCATCAGCCAAAAGAGGATGGTATGGTAACCAGTTTTCTTTGCCCATGTTTAACTTGGGACCATGAGACTTAATGGCGTTCAGAATCAATGTTGAGAATTCTCAGGGCAACTCCCTCCTGACTGTATACCACTGTGCTGCCACCTCTGCTGAATCTGTTCTGCCGATGGGACAGGACATATCCAGGGATGGTAAGGATGGTGTCTGGGTTATTACATGTAAGGTATAATTCCATGAGAATGACTATGTTAGGTTGTTGCATGACTAGACTGTGAAACAGTTCTCTCAATTTTAGCACTAGCACCCAGATGTTAGTAAGGAGGACTCTGCAGGGTTGACAGGGCAATTTGTTTTGCTATTATCTTTTCCAGTGTCTTGGTCAATGCCAGGTAATCCCCTGGTTTCATTTCTTAGTTGAGACTTTGTAGCGACTGATACAACTGAATAGCTTACCAGGCCATTTCAGAATGCAGTTGAGAGTCAACCACATTGTTGTGGCTCTGGAGTCACATGTAGGCCAAACTGGGTAAGGGTGACAGATTTCCTTCCCTAAAGGACATTGGTGAACTATCAGTCACTAAGAACAAATGGGAAAGTAAATGGAGAAGATGTCAACTCAACAACATCCACTATTCCCTTTCATTAATTTATAATCCCTTCCTCATGTAGTGAGATGGCACAGTGGTTAGCACTGCTGCCAAGGACCCGGGTTCAAATACCAGTTTGGGTCGCTACCTGTGTGGAGTTTTGCACATTCTCCCCGTGTCTGTGGAGGTTTCCTCCGGGTGCTCCGATTTCTCCTACACTCCAAAGATGTGCCTCTTAGTGTCCAAAGATATAGGTCGGAATTAAACCAGCCTGCCCGCCACCAGAACTGGAGCGGGTGAGGGGCAGAGGATGGGAAGGTCCATTGACTTTGGGTGGTATTTTATGGTTTCAGGATGAGCGATGCTGTAAAATCCTGTCCTTGTAGTTTCGGAGGATTAGACATGGTAAATGCTCTGGGTTATGGAGACAGGGTAGAGAGGAGAGCCTGGATAAGATACTGTTTCAGAAAATCAGTGCAGACTTGATGAGCTGAATGGCCTCTGTTTGCACTGTCAGGATTCTATAGTGTTGTGTTACTGAGTAAGCAATCCAGAAAATGGGAGTTCAAATCCCACCAGAGCAATTCATAAATTTAAATTCAGTTTAATGTTTTTAAAAAGTGACTTTGATATTCACGAATTAGATGATAAGGTAGAATGTTCCCAAAAACTGGCAAAGGTGTCAGGTTCTGACTGAAAACCGATGAGTTTCAGCCCAGCGACACAGACGGGTTCTCTCTCCATATCTGCTAAAACTGTGTGGGGAAAAAAGCTGGGGGGGGGGGCAAAACCAGCTCCATGGAGATTGGGGCACTCATCTCAGACAGGCCCCTCCTCCCACCTGCCTCTGATGCCCCAGGATCCTTCAATCTCCTCTCCCCACTTCTCCATCTATCATCACCATTGATGTTCCACCAGCCGCACCTTCTCACCCGCCCCACCCTCTCCCACCAACCTTCCACCAATTCATCATTGTTGACGATTCCTCCCCCAGTCTCTTCGCCCCACACCATACTTCTATCCCCTGACCATATCCCTTGGCATTGCCCTGCCATGGGCCCTGACCATCCAGGGGCTACACTAGCCCTCGCTGGGCAAGAACCTGATCATGTCACGGGCAGACAGGAGGGTATATCTGGCACAAATCCCCTTCTGGTCCTCTCACAAGAGTTAGCGGTCATAACAAAATCTGCACCTACAGCCACCAGGTCTGGAAAATCACAGTAAGAGAGTTTTACAGCACAGCAAGATTTCCTTTGGCCCATCATATCTCCACTGGCCATCACACACCTAACTATTCTCATCCCACTTTCCAGCACTTGATCTGGGACCTTGTGTGCTATGTTCTAAGGCAAGAAATGACCTACCATCCCTACCCGGTCTGCTCCACATGCGAATCCAGTCCATCAGCACTGCGGTTGTTTCTTAATGAGATCCATCGGGAATCATTGATTGATCTGCCTGGTTGAGTATGAGTTCCCCTGGTAACAGGCAGCGGCATATCTGGCTGGAATTCAGTATCTGAACCTTTTATAAGGCAGGCCCAGGACTGGGCCTGCTGAATAGCAGTCCCAGACAGAAACTAGTGCATGTACACCGCGGTAGTGGTTTTACTTTGCATTCTGTTAGAAACTATGTTCCTTTCCAGTCGGGCTTCTTGAGTTATTACAGTGTGAAATGTAGCAATCTGTTCAGACACGTCCTCCATAGAGGCCCTGGCATCATAGGGTGATAAGAGATGGTTAATAAATGCCAGTCTTGCAGGTAACACAAGAATGAAATATAGTTAAAACCTGTGAATTCTACAAGACTTGCATCAACTCTCAGAGAGAAATACTTGAGGCAGATACATTAGAACACCCAGTCTTCTCTTGTCAATCATTTTCATACAGTAACACATTTGTAAGTTGGAGCGATACTCGCACAGTGTTGAAGTAGTGTTCAACTTTGATTGTCACTGACTGTCACATTTCCTGCAGCTAAGCTAAAGGAAAGACCTACATTCCTATGGCACCTTTCACAACCTCAAGACACCCCAAAAATGCCTTACAGCCAATAAAGTATTTGTGAAGACTAGGCACTGTTGCGATGTGAAAATGTGACAGCTAATTTTGATCACGGGAAGCAAGCTGAGAATGACCTTTTGTTTTGTGATACTGGTTTGGAATTCACATTAGAGAAGGACACCAGAGACCTCCTCAACAATGCTTCAGAATAGTCCATGGGATCCATCAGCTGGTACAATAAGCTAACCTGAGCAGCCCTTCTTTGATGTCAATATGCCAAGATCTTTCAGTCGTAATCGATCTCCAGAGCTTGGCACAAGGCAGAGTAAACAAGTTACCAGTTGCGTAGCAACTCATTCTGGTATCCGTGCATGAGCCATATGCTTGGTAAATGGATCCACTGTGTAACCTTACTCCTGTCTCCTTTCTGAGGGTGTGCTATCGTCTGTCCAAATCTGTTCCCAGGTATCAGGAGGGATAGGGGGGAGCATGGAATGTGGCTGCCACCTCTTGCCAGCCTTGCTGCCCTGTAGACCTCTGCTACAGTGAACAGGAGAGCCTGTTCCACAATCACAGTGCCCCTGCCTGCCTGGCTGTCAAACTGAGATCTGAGTGTTCTAGGGGACAAAAGTCTACACAGCGAGGGAATAAAACCTGTGTTAGTTGATACAGCCCTACCTAGTCAAGAAGGAAAATCAAGGTGGTTTAAACATCACCATGTGATTTCTCGTTAGTTTTTGTTTATTTATTAGTATCGCAAGTAGGCTTATATTAACATTGCGGTGAAGTTACTGTGAAAATCCCTGAGTTGCCACACTCTGGTGCCTGTTTGGGTACACTGAGGGAGAATTTAGCATGACCAATGCACCTAACCAGCATGTCTTTCAGATGGTAGGAAGAAACCAGAAAAGCTGGAGAAGGGGGGGAGGGAGGTGCGGGGAGACAGAGAGAGAGAGAGAGAGAGCGAGAGAGACATGCAGACTCCATACAGACAGTTACCCAAGCCGGGAATTGAACCCGGGTCCCTGGCGCTGTGAGGCAGCATTGGGATTTGAATTCCCATTATCTGGATTGCTTACCCACTAACATAAATACTACATCACTACACCATAGAATCCTGACAGTATAGGAAGAGGCCATTCAGCCCATCAAGTCCACACTGACTCTCTGAAAGAACATCTTATCCAAGTCCTCCTCTCTGCCCTGTCTCCATATCCCAAAGCATTTACCGTGTCTAATCCCCAGAAACTTCAAGGATGGGATTTTACAGCATCGCTCATCCTGAAACCATAAAATCCCACCTGAGGTCAACGAACTTTCCCATGCTCCTCCCCTCACCTGCTCTGATTCCAGTGGTGGGCAGGCTGATTTAATTCCAACCTATATCTTTGGACATTAAGGAGCAATTTAGCGTGGCCAATCCACTTAACCTGCACATCTTTGGACTGTGAGAGGAAACTGGAGCACCCAGAGGAAATCCATGCAAGACACAGGAGGATGCAGACTCCTCACAGACAATGATCCAAGCCGGGAATTGAATCTGGGCACAGTGAGGCAGCAGTGCTAACCACGAGGCCATCGTGCTGTCTAATGGAATGAAATTCTAATGGAATATCTGGAGGATGCAACTATACAAAACCCAGGTTAGACCCCAATTCTGTGCAGATCTGGACACCATACATTCAGAAGGATTTTTTTAAATTCATTTATGGAATGTGGGCATCGCCAGCTGGGCCAACGTTTATTGCTCATCCCGCACTGCCCTCCATTTGGAGTCTGGATTCACATGTAGGCTGAGGGAGAGAGGAGACTCCAGGCTGAGAGAGAGAGGAGACCTGGGGCTGAGGGAGAGAGGAGACCCCAGGCTGAGGGAGAGAGGAGACCCCAGGCTGAGGGAGAGAGGAGACCTGGGGCTGAGGGAGACAATACCGAAGCAAACCTTAGGATTGTCACAGGCCGCATTCGTCAATGACATGTGCAGACCAGAGTTTAATGCAGAAAGAGGAAGAGGCTGAAAAACAATTGAAAGGTTTACAAATCAATCTGTTTGATAATGCCAACACATTGCACAAACTGCAACAGCAGGTCACAGAATGGTGTGAGCAGCTGGCTGCAAATGAAGGGAAGCTATCTGGTTTAAACACCTCCTTGTTCCAAACCCAGTCAGGATCAAGGCTGCCTGGGTGCTCACGGGGAGCACTCACCAGATGCTAGATGAGGTGGAGCAGGGGCAGGGTATTCTGTACCCTTAGGCTGGCAAAAGACCAACCAGCAAGATCGCTAATCCTGGAGTGAATGGTTCACAGGGTCTGCGTTCCTTGCTCTGACAGGAATCCTGCCCCTTCACTTTGATATGAAATCTGGGAAACGCTGGCCCACTGTCGCCCAATCTGCACTGGCACACAAAATCAAGAGCTACTCCTGCCCCTCAGCACAGATTCAATAGTGATCCCAAACAGCTCGTCACAAGTATCTATCATTGTTTTATAGCCTTGGGTGTTCACCAATGAGCAGCAACCTTTTAGCAAAATGAGCCCTGGATTTTTCATTCATCAACTCTCATATTAAAATGTCTCAGATTGACCATCACTATGGAGAACCTTATGCAGAGTGCAGTTTTAAACACTGAATCATAGAAACCTTACAGTGCAGAAGGAGCCATTTGGCCCATCAAGTCTGCACCAACAATCCCACCCAATTCCTATCCCCATAACCCCACATATTTACTCCACTAATCCCTCCAACCTACGCATCCTGGGGCATTAAGGAGCAATTTAGCATGAACAATCCACCTAACCTGTACACTATTGGAAAGTGGAAGGAAACCAGAGTTCAAAGATGTGCGAGTTAAGTTGATTGGCCATGCTAAAATTGCCCCTTAGTGTCCTGGGATGTGTAGGTTAGAGGGATTAGTGAGTAAATGTGTAGGGATATGGGGGATAGGGCCTGGGTGAGATTGTGGTTGGTGCAGGCTTAATGGGCAAAGGGCCTGTTTCTGCATGTAGGGTTCTATGTTCTATGTTCACCCAGAGGAAAGCCACGCAAACCACAGGGAGAACATGCAAACTCCACACACACAGTGACCAAAACTGAGAATTAAACTCAGGTCCCTGAAGCTGTGAAGAAGCAGTGCTAACCACTGTGCCACTGTGCCGCCCCGGAGCAATTCTCGCTGATCCCGGCAGTCTGAGACTATTCAAAATAAAAACCAATTGAACTCAGGCAATCCAAGCAAAAATCCAGTTTGTTGCACTGGGAAGCCTGTAGATAGTTAAAAGAAGTGGAAGCCGTGCTAGGCGTTTGATTGAGTTTTTCAAGGAAGAAACGAAGATGACTGATGAGGGTAGGGCAGTGGATGTTGTCTACATGGACATCAGTAAGGCCTTTGACAAGGTCCCTCATGGGAGACTGGTGCAGAAGGTGAAGTCGCATGGGATCAGAGGTGAGCTGACAAGGTGGGTACAAAACTGGCTCAGTCAAAGAAGACAGAAGGTAGCAGTGGAAAGGTACATTTCTGAATGGAAGGCTGTGACAAGTGGTGTTCCTCAGGGATCAGTGCTGGGACTTTTGCTGTTTGTAATATATATATAAATGATTTGGAGGAAAATGTAACTGGATTGATTAGTAAATTTGCGGATAACACAGGATTGGTGGATTTGTGGATAGCAATGAGGAACATCAGAGGATGTAGATCAGTTGGAAACTTTGGAGATCAGTTGGCGATGACACATGGAGTTTAATTTGGACAAATGTGAGGTAATGCATTTTGGAAAGTCTAATACAGATAGGAAATGGCAGAACCCTTAAGAGTATTGATAGGCAAAGAGATCTGGGTGTACAGGTACATAGGTCACTGAAAAGTGGCAGTGCAGGTGTCAAGAAGCACACAGCACGCTTGTCTTTATCGGCTGGGCACCAAGTTTAAAAAGTGGCAAATCACTTTGCAGCTTTATAGAACTTTAATTAGGCCGCACTTGGAATGTAGTGTTCAATCCTGGTTGCACACTACCAGAAAGATGTGGAAGCTTCGGAATGGGTACAGAAGAGATTTACCAGGATGTTTTGTTGCCTGATATGGAGAGATTGGAGAAACTTGGTTTGTTCTCACTGGAATGACAGAGGTCGAGGGGAGACCTGAAGGAAGTCTACAAGATTATGAGAGGCATGGATAGAATGGATAGTCAGAAACTTCTTTCCAGGGTGGAATTACTAGGAATTTCAAAGGGTGTGAGAGAGGGAGAGTGTGTGTGTGTGAGAGTGAGTGTGCATGTGTGAGAGTGAATGTGTGTGGGAGAGAGTGTGTGTGTGAGTGTGTGTGAGAGAGTAAATGTGTGTGTGTGTGTAAGAGAGTGAATTGCTTGAGGTTTAAGGTGTGAGGGGCAATGTTTAAAGGAGATGTACAAGGCAGATTTTTTTACGCCATAGAGTGGTGGGTGCCTGCAGATAATGGAAGTAGATGCAGTACTGACTTTTAAGAGGGACCTTGACAAAAAGATGGGAATAGAGGGACATGGTCCCCAGAAGGATAGGGGGGTTTTAGTTAAATCGAGCAATATGATCGGTGCAGACTTGGAGGGCCCAAGGATCTGTTCCTGTGCTGTAATTTTCTTTGTTCTTTGTATTCTGCAATTTTTGAAGCAATTCAAGAAAATAAAAGCCAGCTGCCAAATCCAAGATTAACAATGTGAGATTTAGTAGAGAGAGAGACAGGAGAAACATCTTGATACACAACTGGGTGAGTAACTGGGGCAAAATCAATATTAAAATTTAAGATTAGATAAATGGATGAAGGAATACAGGGATACTGGGAGAGGAGGGGGCCAAATGCGATTACAGCTATTTGCTCACGTGGGAGTTAAAATTTATTTATTAGTGTCACAGGTAGGCTTACATTAACACTTCAGTGAAGCCACTGTGAAAATCCTCTGGTCGCCACATTCCAGTGCCTGTTCGGGTAGAATTTAGCAAGGCCAATGCACCTAACCAGCGTGTCTTTCAGAATGTGGGAGGAAACTGGAGCACCCGGATGAAACCCATGCAGACACAGGGAATATGTGCAAACTCCGCACAGATAGTGATTAAGGCCAGAATTGCACCCAGGTCCCTGGCAGTGGGAGGCAGCAGTGCTAAGCACTGTGCCAGTTGCGTACACCAATACGAACTGTCCATAAATGAGTATAAGAGACAGAGTGAGATGGGGTTGATAGAGTGGGAACGCACGTAGCAGTTTTCTACTTTGAATGTCATCACACCGTTAGGGGGAATGATTTATACGATAATGTGTGTGTTTTTCTGCACATTGAAAACCCATTAGGCTCCCAAACACTCTCCATCATTTGCGATTCTATAAATAGCCTTCAGTACTGGCAATAGGCTCATCTCTGAGGCAGAGGTGACGCAAGGTCACCAGCAGTTTGCAATGCTAAGCAGCTTCGTGATTACATAAAAAGTCAATTAATAAAATCAATTAATTGAAATTTCTGCCACAACTTTCTGCAGTAGATTTCTCTACACTGCCAGTTTAATCCGGTTGCTAAATTGTTTAATTTGTTACTTTGGCTTAAATAACAGCTTTTTGAATGAATAGCTATGTGCTAAAATGCATTCGTCATGCTGCTGGGGTTACTTTACATTTACTGGCATTTGGATCTGATGCTTGTTCCATTCATTAAAGACTGGTGAGAGGGAGTGAAAGACTTGCAGCTTGTGGCCAGGGTGTGACACCCATTCCACAGTCCGAAGAATCTTCATTTCATGTGGGAAGGTGTGTCCTATACAGTCAAAGGGTATTTTGGACACACACACACACACTCTCGGTCTCACACACATTCATTCACTCACACACACACTCACTTATTCACTCACATACACTCACTCTCTCTCTCACACACACACTTTCTGTCTTTCACACACACACACTCTCTCTCTCTATCACACATTCACTCTCTTACACACACACATTTACTCTCACACACACACTCTCTCCCACACACATTCACTCTCACACATGCACACTCACTCACACACACACACTCTCCCTCTCTCACACACTCTCTTACACACTCACTCTCTCACATACACACTCACTCTCTCACACACACTCACTGTCTCACACACACACTTATTCTCACACTCACTCTCTCACACACACTCTCTCTCACACACTCACTCACTCTCTCTCACGCACACACTCTCTCCCACACACATACACTCACTCACACACACACTCTCCCTCTCTCACACACTCTCTTACACACTCACTCACTCTCTCACATACACACTCACTCTCTCACATACACACTCACTCTCTCACATACACACTCACTCTCTCACACACACTCTCTCTCTCTCACGCACACACTCTCTTTCACGCACACACACTCTGTCTCCCACACACCTACACACTCACTGTTTATCACACACACATTCAGTCTCTCACATACTCACCAACTCTCTCACATACACACTCACTCTCTCTCATGCACACATACTCTTTCTCTCTCCCACACACTCTCTTTCTCTCGCGCACACATCCTTTCTCTCACGCACACACACTCTCTCTCTCTTACCCACAGCTTCTCCCGCGCACCCGCACGCTCTCTCGTGCACCTGCACACTCGCACACCTGCACCATCTCCCTCCCGCCCTCACTCTCTCCTTCGCACCTGCACTCTCTCTCATCCGCACTCTCTTGTACTGAAATCCTCACACTGATACTCTCTCTCTTGCACCCACACACTCTCTGTACAGTGAGAATATTAGTGTTGCACTGTATAGCAAGATTACACTATCACACTGTATAGTGAGAATTACAGTGTCAATTCTGTACAGTTTGACACTAATTTCTCACCATATGGTGTGACAGTATAATCTTATGATAGTGTAATAGTAATATCCTCACTGTAAAGTGTGACAGTGTAATCACTTACTGTATAGTGTGACACTCTGTACAGTGTGACAGTGTAATTGCTCACTGTAAAGTGTAAGACTAATATCCTCACTATACAGTGTGACACTGATATCCTCAGTGTACAGTGACAGCGTAATCCCTCACTGTACATTGTGACAGTGTAATCTCGCACTGTACAATGACACTGATATCCTCAGTGTACAGTGTGTCAGTGTAATCTTTCATTGTATATTGTGACAGTGTAATCTTGCACTGTCCAGTGACATTAATATCCTCACTGCACAGTGTGACACTGTAAACTCTCATTGTGTAGTGTGACACTGTAAACTCTCATTGTACAGTGTGACACTGATATCCTCACTGTACAGTGACAGTGTAATCCCTCACTGTACATTATGATGGTGTAATCTTGCACCGTACAGTGTGACACTGATATCCTCACTGTACAGTGACAGTGTAATCCCTCACTGTACATTATGATGGTGTAATCTTGCACCATACAGTGTGACACTGATATCCTCACGTACAATGACAGTGTAATCCCTCATTGTACATTGTAACAGTGTAATCTCGCACTATACAGTGTGACATTGATACCCTCATTGCACAATGTGACACTGCAATCTCTCGCTGTACAACGGCAGAGACAGCTCGCCATTGGTAATTTGCCTCTGCCACGAAAAAATGGGGCCGGAAAATCCAAGCCAAAGTATTTATTTATTTTCTCTGCAGTATCCCTGTTTCCCAATGATACATTCTCCTGAATCCACTTGTAATGGAACCACATTTGTTTTTAACTTATCTCTTCCTTTCCGAATACTTATAGAAGCTTTTCCTGTCCATTTTGCTGTCTCTTGCTAGTTTCTGCTTATATCCCATTTCTCCTTTCTTAATCTTTCTCCTGAATTGCGGACTCACTCAGTGATGGATTTAACACGGACTCTGAGAAGTGAAGGGAGATTGATTGAAACACCAGTATTATGCACAATTATAATAATTGGGTCAGTAAACTTTATTTCACATTTATAACACGCAATTAAGGAATACAATATTAATTATAAACTCTGCAATGAAATCAGCCTTGTGTCAGTGCAAACACTAGAGATTCTCATAATAACAGACATTTGGAAGTCACACACATCAGTCGATTAAAGAGCTCTTTCACTGATCCTCTGAACAGCTTTACAGCAGAAAGTGAATGAATAGCTAATGGCAATCCCAGAAGGCAGATGGGTGGGAATTGAAATGCAGCCAGTAAAGTAACAGTAGGCCTCAATGCTGCCCATAAGTAGATGGGGGCCATGAGGGAAATTACCCCCTCAGATTCTTTGACTCTCTAAATGTAGGATCAACTATAACAAATGAATTAGCTTAACTTTTATCAATTAAATAATGTTTAAACATGACAAGATACAATCCTCAACTGTTCACCTAGCCCTACAAGTTCCAATGTAAGCAATTTTCCTCTTACAGACTTAAACTCCCTATTTAAAATCAGTTTACGAAACACAAGCTTACTTGCTTGTCTTAAAGCTCTTGGAACATTCTGGAGAGGTAGACAGAGAGGCATGTCTTGCTTCTTACAGAATCAGACAGTAACTGCCTATATTTGTAAAAAATGTAGCTGAAACAGTGTTTCTTCCCTGCAAGTTTAGCTCCTACCATTGGAAGCATCCTTTCCAGATGTATCACAGCTTGGTATAGGATGCATACCAAGTCCCTGTCTGCTCTGACCAAGACTACAAGAAACTACAAAGGTTATGAGTGAACTCCAGTCCATCATGCAACCACCCTCCCATCCAATGACTCTGTCTACACTTCCCGCTGCCTCCCATGCACCCCAGACATACTCTGTTCCACTATCTTCGATTGAGAGAAAGATACAAAAGTCTGAGATCATGAACCAATCAATTCAAGAATAGCTCCTTCCCTGCTGGCATCAGGCTTTTGAATACCTTATATGAACTTGATCTTTCTCTACGCCTAGCTGTGACCTATGTTCTGCATTCTCTCCTTTCCTTCTCAACTGTGTGCTCTATGAATGGTATATTTTGTCTGTGTAGTGAGCAAGCAACAATAATTTTCAGTATATCCCAATATGTGACATTAATAAATCGAATAGAAGCATACGATTCTGTCCCTATCAATCAGCCTAATGAAAACTCTTAGGGGGATCAAAGTAAACAGAAATGTATTGGCTCAGCTTAAAACAATTAGGTACTTATTCTGCTCTACCAACTACCAATTTAAAAGGTCTCTTAGACAAATCGGCGCCTTCGAAAACTGATCCGAACTCTAAACGTACCCCCTACAAGAAATGATATACATTTATTTCTTATCATAGAGTGCAGTCACTATTGTAACATAGGGAACATGGCAATCATTTTGCACACAGCAAGCTCTCTCACAGTGAGCAGAACACGATGGAGTGGGTCGCTTGCTCCATTTGTCAGATTTTTCTTCTTCATCATTGTTTTGCCTTTCATATTGCTGGAAATGCAACTATTGAAGGCAAGGCAAGGGCAGCAATGAATTTGGGACCTTGGAGAACAAAATCAAACTCTCAAACCTCCTTAAGCATAGAATCCCAAGAGCACAGCATTTAACCCACTGAGTCTGCATTAACTCTCAGAAAGATCTTCTTCCTTGTGCATTTCCCATGGCTAATCCACCAAACATATACATCTTTGGAGTGTGGGAGGAAACCAGAGGAAGCCCACACAAACACAGGGAGAATGTGCAAACTCTACACAGACAGTGATCCAAGGCTAGAATCGAACCCGGGTCTCTGGCGCTGAGAGGCAGCAGTGCTAACCACCACTGCCCAACCAGTGTTGGCCAATCAGGTTTAAGGACTGAGAAAGAAACAGCAAGCAATGGAGAAGGATAAAGAATGAATTAAAATCCAATTGCAAACAAGGAAAGGGAAAGGACAATTGGAATAGAGAGAGACAGAGGAAGGAGACAGTAATATAAGAAAAAGAATGAACTTTTTCAAAAAACCTCCAAAAACTGCTTAAATTTTAAAACTGCTTACTAGTTGTGGGAGTGAGATGTCAGCTTTAATCACTCTGTTTCCAAGCTTCACAAACTGAATGAAATCACAGGAACTTTAATCTCTTCATTAAAACCGTTCCTTAAATTGCAGCCCTAACTTTCAGTGAAGGGTTGAATTGCCTTTGACAGGGCAAGTTCACAGGGTGGATGACAGTGAGCACCTCTCTCAGTGTATCTCACGTCACAAATGATCACACATTCAAATCAACATTTGACTTGCCGTTACGTTGCAGCACATTCTGTTTTTGGTGTGGACTGAGGGATAAAGATGGCCAAGGGAGAGGTAAGAATGTTTCTGCTCATCTTTGAAATAGTGCCATGGGATCTTCCACTCACGAGGGCATGCAGAGCCTCTCTCAGCACTGCACTGGACTGTGAATCTAAACAATGGGCTCAGGACTCTGGAGGAGGACCTGACTGCCTCGACACTCTCCTGATATCCTGTGAAATGAAGCTTTGACTGCTTGTAACCTTAGACTTAACTTGTGTCTTCCTGGCAAACGTCAACGGCAGTAATCTCTGATGGGCAAGGTTTGAACTTTGCTGCGCTTGTCCTTGAGAAAAGCATTTTGTCAGGTGGAGCACAAGTCAGCAGCACTCATTGTCTTTCCTTGACAGTCGCTGTCAGAGTTTAAGTTGGAAGCATTCTCCCTTCCGACGTCTTACACTTAATTTCAATACATTCATTCTTACGTTCTGGTCTCCTTTGACCCTCAGATTTATTATGCAAGAGAAGAGCACAGTCTTCCTTCATGCGACTATGCGGAATAAGTTCGGAATGAGGGCGTACTGTTTTAAAGTTAAGGGTTGCCCTTTTAGAAAGAGCTAAAGAATTTTTTTGGAGATGTCAGGGATAAGTTTTTCACTCAGAATCGGCTGCCATCGGTGGTGGCGGAGGTGAATTCGTTGAGGTCTTTTAAGAGACTTCTGGATGAATACATGGGGTTTAATGGGATTGAGGGTTATAGGTAGGCCTAGTAGGTAGGGATATGATTGGCGCAACTTGTGGGCCGAAGGGTCTGTTTGTGCTGTAGTTTTTCTATGTTCTATTTTTGTTTGCTCTCAGAGAGCTGTGCAACTTTGGAACTCTCTGTAAGCAGTGGAAGTGGGGTCATTGGTTATTTTTAAAATGGAATCAATAGACTCCTGTTAGGGAAGCAAATCACAGGTTATTATTCAGAAATTCAGGAAATTCAAAATACTAACATCTTAATGAATATTGGAAAAATCTTGAGAGACTGAATGGCCCACATCTTCCCCTATTTTATATATTCATATATCTGTTTAGTTCACTGGGTTCATTTTACCAAGTTAGTCACAAGGTATATTTCCCATGTGCAGGTGAGATGGACAAAGATCATAAGACATAGGAGCAGAATTAGGCCACTCAGCCCATTGAGTCTGCTATGTCATTCAATCATGGCTGATGTTTTTCTCATCTCTATTCTCCTGCCTTTTCCCAATAACCCCTGATCCCCTTATTAATCAAGAACCTATCTATCTCTGCCTTAAAGACACTCAATGACCTGGCCTCCACAGCCTTCTGCAGCAAAGAGTTCCACAGATCCACCACTCCCTGGCTGAAGAAATTCCTCCTCATCTCTGTTTTAAAGGATTGTCCTGTTAGCCTGAAGTTATGCTAGTTTTCTGGTTTTAGTTTTCTACTAGTGGAAGCATCCTCTCTGCATCCACTCTAACCAGGCTTTGCTGTATCCTCTAAGTTTCAATAAGATTCCCCTCATCATTCTAAACTCTAAAAAGTACAAACCCAGAGTCCTCAACCATTCCTTATATGACAAGATCTTCATTCCAAGGATCATTCTTATGAACCTCCTCTGGGGCCTTTCCAAGGCTAGCATATCCTTCCTTAGATTTGGGGCTCAAAACTATTCACAATACTCTAAATTGGGTGTGACCAGAGCCTTATACAGCCTCAGGAGTACATCTCTACTCTTGACTCTACTTCAAACTGCCAACTGAAGCTGCATGTTAAACTTAAGAGAATCTTGAACAAGGACCCCCAAGTCCCTCTGTGCTTCTGATTTCCTGAGCATTTTCCCATTTAGAAAATAGTCTATGCTTCACTCCAAAGAGCATAACCTCACACTTTTCTGCATGGTACTCCATCTGCCACTTCCTTGCTCACTTCCTAACCTGTCCAAATTCTTCTGCAGCCCTCCGGTTTCCTCAATCCTACCTGATCCTCTACATATCTTTGTATCATCTGCAAAGTGGAGAAATTGAAGTCAATCCTGACTGATCTTGGTCTACTGTGAAAACATTCCATGGGTTCAATGATGTTTTGCCCCAGATAGGCAAGAATTCTGTTGCGGGCTTTGATGTCAACCTTCTAACTGACACAACTTTACCTTTCATGTAAGCAGACCAAGTCACGGAATTCTAAACAGCTGTCTTAATTGCAAGCTATAGTGAGGATGCTGGAAAGCCAGAGCTCGTATTCTGTAGCTCGCCAGAGTTGGCATATTCCGAGGATACATAAACAATTATAGCTTTCAAATTTAGTTACGAGTAACTAGCATATACTGATCACAATCACTTTATACTTGCTTCATTGTAATATCCAATCAAGATTTAAACATCACAGTATTTTTTTACAAGTTATCATGGTACAGCTTATTCCTGTGTTAATGGATCGCTCCCTTTTTCTTAATAAAAGTCACTGCGAATGCTGGAATCTGAAACCAAAAGAGAAAATGCTGGAAAATTTCAGTGGGTCTGGCAGCATTTGTAAGGAGAGAAAAGAGTTGATGTTTCAAGTCTAAATGATCCTTCATCAAAGCTTTGACAAAGGGTCATCAGACTTGAAACCTCAGCTCTTTTTCTCGCCTTACAGATACTCCCTTTTATCTAGTTACAGATGTCGGATTTAACGAGCTTTGCCTAGACTAATGGCTTTGGTGTCTATCTATGAAGGTTCTTATCAGAGGACCATTTCTTTTCATAGCAGCTTGTGTGATTTTTTTAAACTGAAAGGATTATTAATCCTTTCAAATTCCATGACAAAATGATCTCATATTATAATAGAATGTAAATCAGTACACACACATACACATATACACACACAAGCACGCGCACACACACACACACGCACACAAACACACATATACGCACACACACATGCATGCTTTCCCTTCAGTTTTATGAGTTCATCTTTGAACAGTCTTTGTGATACCAAGTCATACCACTCTCCCTCACAATTGGCCTCTGCGTTCCCCAGAGCCCAGATGGAGATGTTTATTACACAAAATTAGTTGCTTCATTAACCGCCGGCTGTCCCATCCACCGTAAAGAACAACCACTCTGATGCTAACAGCTGATGTGGGACATCCAAGTTTGCATTCAATTCTGTTCATATTTAATTATGAGTACCGCCTTTTGATTGCAGGACTCTCTCCTCACAGCTATGTGCTTCTCCCCCTGCACTGATTAAAGCTAAATGGAAATATTCTGAATACCACGTTGACCTGTTGACTACCTTGGCTAAATTGCATTGAGACCTGGTAGGTTCCAGGCTGATTCTCCCAAGCCTGAACAATTCTATTTGTTTTTAATAAAACCAGTGTGATGCGGATAATAACAGAAATGTTACCTTGGGGCATTTTATTGTTGGCAGCTGTCATAATAATGTAATGGGGTCCTGAACTTCTAAATCACACATCCAAATAGCTCTGAATTTTGTTGCAGATGGAATCAGTTTTGGTTTTTGATTTGATTTATTATTGTCACGTGTATCATATACAGTAAAAAGCATTGTTTCTTGTGCACTGTACAAAGCATACTGTCCATAGAGAAGGAAAGGAGACAATGCAGAATGTAGTGTTACAGACATAGCTAGGGTGTAGGGAAAGATCAACTTAATGCAAAATAGGTCCATTCAAAAGTCTGATGGCAGCAGGGAAAAAGTTGTTCTTGAGTCGGTTGGTATGTGACCTCAGACTTTTGTATCTTTTTTCTGACAGAAGAAGGTGGGCAAGAGAATGTCCAGGGTCTGTGGGGTCCTTGATTATGCTGACTGCTTTGTCAAGGCAGTGGGAAGTGTAGACAGTGTCAATGGATGAGAGGCTGGTTTGAACATAGAACATAGAACATTACAGCACAGAACAGGCCCTTTGGCCTTCGATGTTGCGCCGACCAATATAAAAAGCAATGCCCCTCCAAACTAAACCATTCCCTTCTCTTCCATATACTTATCAACTAACCTCTTAAACGCCACCAAACTTGGCGCATCTACAACTGCTGCAGGCAGGGCATTCCACTCCCGAACCACCCTTTGGGTAAAGAACCTACCTCTGATATCCGTCCTATAACTATCACCCCTTAATTTAAAGCTGTGTCCCCTCGTGCTAGCTTTCTCCATCCTAGGAAAAAGGCTATCACTGTCCACCCTATCTAAACCTCTAATCATCTTATATGTTTCGATTAGGTCCCCTCTTAGCCGCCTCCTTTCTAACGAAAACAACCTCAAATCCCTCAGCCTCTCTTCATAAGACCTGCCCTCCATACCAGGCAACATCCTGGTAAACCTCCTCTGTACCCTCTCCAATGCCTCCACATCTTTCTTATAATGTGGGGACCAGAACTGCACACAATACTCCAAGTGCGGCCGCACTAGAGTTTTGTACAGTTGCAACATGACGTTGCGGCTCCGAAATTCAATCCCCCTACCAATAAAAGCTAAGACTCCATATGCCTTCTTAACAACCTTATCGACTTGACTGCCTACTTTCAGGGATCTATGCACATACACACCAAGATCCCTCTGTTCATCAAGACTACTAAGAATCCTACCATTAGCCCTATACTCTACACATTTATTATTCCTGCCAAAGTGCATTACCTCACACTTTTTCACATTAAACTCCATTTGCCACCTCTCGGCCCAGCTCTGCAACTTGTCCAAGTCTCTCTGCAAACTATAACACCCCTCTTCACTATCTACCACTCCACCGACTTTAGTGTCATCTGCAAATTTACTAATCCAAATTAGTAAATTTGTTTGATGGATTGGGCTTCAATCATGACCCTTTGTAGTTTCTTGCAGTCTTTATAGAGCAGGAGCCAAACCAAGCTGTGATACAAACAGAAAGAATGCTTTTGATGATGCATCTGTAAAGATTGGTGAGAATGATAATGGACATAACAAATTTCCTTAGCCTCTTGAGAAAGTAGAGGCGTTTTGGTGGGCTTTCTTAATTATAGCGCTGGAGTGGAGAGACCACTCCACTGGTCATGGCTCAAGCAATCACATACTTGCTATTGAGTTATCACACCATTGGGTTCAAATCTCACTCCACAGTCCTGGAACTGGATTTTATGCTCCCTCGTCACTGTGTTTCAGTGAGGCTGTACACATGAAATTCAGTAGCTGGGTGGCCAGCCCACCACCCAACCCTTTTCTGCCACCACAATCCTCTGATCATCTTGCATGCCTCAATTACATCATCTCTTAACTTTCTTCTCTCTAACTAAAATATCCTCTATCTGGTTTCTCCAGCTGTTCCACTGATCTCTTGGCTGAAGTTATGGTGGAAAATCAAAAAAAGACTAGAAATAGCCAATTGACTGTTTGATAGTTTTGGGATAACAGACAGTGTGTGTGTGTGTGCCCCCAACACTGGGGGAGATAGGGACCACACACCTTGTAAAATATACTCCTATAATCAGATCATGATAGTCAGGACGTAGGGTGGCATGGAGGCACAGTGGTTAGCACTGCTACTTCACAGTGCCAGAGACTAGGGATAAATTCCAATCTGTCTTGTGGAGTGTACATGTTCTCTCCGTGTCTGCATGGATTTCCTCTGGATGCCCTGGATTTCTCCCACAGTCCGAAGATGTGTGGATTAGGTTGACTGGCCATGTTAAACTGCCCCTTAGTGTCAGGGGATTAGCAGGGTAAATACATGGGGTTACGGGGATAAGGCCTGGGTGGGATTGTGGTCGGTGCAGATCAAATGGGACAAATGGTCTCCTTCTACACTGCTGTGGGTCTATGATTCTAATTCTAAACTTGGGGCAGCATCTCAACAATCAGGTGCTGGTGTTGCATTGAAAGCTGAGACGTGAGCCAGCAGACACTGTGTTATGAGGCTGATGGAGTTTGTCACCAATTCCAAACCAGAAAGGATAATTCCAAATTCTGCACGAAGTCCATTTGCCTTGCAAGTGCCAGAGTTCTTCTTAACATTGACCTCAGGCTGTCTAATATCACCAGCACTTCATTGTCCATCTGCCCAGCAGACTGATTCTGCAGATGTTAGGATCACTATGGGGGATGATCATTAATAATCTTTCCATGAACTTTGTGGAGTTGCTTTACTGAGCAAGTGGAGACTTGCCCAATGCCAAGTGCTACGTGGGGGTCTTTAAGCTTGTTACTCTAGCAGACCATAGTTATAGAACCCAGGGTGAAGACTCATAGAACGTAGAATACTACAGAACAAACAGGCCCTTTGACCCATAAGTTGCGCCGATCATATCCATGCCTACCAGGCCATAGAACTATCTTTAACTCCCAATCCCATTAAATCCCATGTACTCATCCAGAAGTTTTTTAAAAGACCCCAACGAGTTTGCCTCTACTACCACCTACAGCAGCCGATACCACTCACTCACCACCCTCCTTCAAGAATCACAATTGGCTATTTCTCTTATTCATTTATGTGACATGGGCATCATTGGCTGATTGCCCACCCCTGGTTGTCCAAGAGCAGTTGAAAGCCAATCACATCGCTGTGACTCTGGAGTCACATGTAGGCCAGACTGAGTAAGGACAGCAGATTTCCTTCCCTAAAGGACACGACTGAACCAGATGGCTTTTTTTTTCGACAATTGACATGGTCGTCAGTAGTTTCTTAATTCCTGATATTTTAAAATCTTTTTTGCCTGAGGATTGCGAACCGTAGTTGCGGCCTTTCCTTGGGTGCACAATAAGTGGTGTTAATAACTGGCATTTGGCTGAATTACTACAACAGGCTTTCCCATCAAAATCTATCTTTAAGTCTGCGCACACATGGACCTTATCCTTTGGTCAGCTGCCAACTCAGCTGTCCCTGTTAGCCCCCACCCCCACTCCCCATCTGCAGTCCACTTGTAACCCATGTCTCTCTCCTTGCAATGGTCACCTGTATATTACTGTGGTGGTGTTCAAACTCTGATCAACAGTCCAGACCTCTGGATAAAATTCCTACTTGATGACCAGTCCTGGATGATGACGAGTCCGAGTTGACTACCAGAATTACTTTCCTTCACAGGCACGTTAAAAACAAACTTCACAGAGCTCAAACTGTAACCATAGCAACGCATACCTGCACTGCTTCAAGGCTCTCCCAGCTGCTGAAGAAAACACACTGACATACCCAGGCTAAATTTGAAAACGAAATCTCGAATGGTTCGATATATTCCTCCCAGACTTACCTTACCCATATACTTCAGTGCTGAACAAAATTACCACTCGTACGCACTCAACCCTCCAAATGATAGTGAGGTTCCAGGTCCGAGATGGAGTGGGCCCCGGATTGTTTATCGAGTGGAGGGGCAATTCCCCTCCACTCTCTCCCTCATGATTCCTGTCTTTGCCGGCTGGCGGAGCTGGCAAGATGAAACAAGTTAAAATCAGGCTCGTAGGTTTCCTTCAATTGGCTGCTTTTCTATGAATTCCTGGCGTCGCTGGCTGGCTAGCATTTATTGTAAGAAGTCTCACTACACTAGGTTAAAGTCCAACAGGTTTATTTGGTAGCAAACGCCACTAGCACTGCTCCTTCGTCAGGGCTGGCACTACGTTCCCGGCACTGATGGTGACCGTGCTGGAAAGCAGTCTCTTGGATCGAGTGTGTCTCATCTCTGTGCCACTCCATTGAGTGGCATTTGCCACCAAATAAACCTGTTGGACTTTAACCTGGTGTTGTGAGGCTTCTTACCATGTTTACCCCAGTCCAACACCAGCATCTCCACAACAGCATTTAGTGCCCGTACCCAGTTGTTCAAGGGCAGTTGAGAGTCAACCACATCACTGTGGCTCTGCAGTCGCATGTAGGCCAGACCAGGTAAGGATCCTGCCCCAAAGGACATTAGAACACATTAGGAAGCTCTTCCCTTTCAATGTTTGTTGTTGGAAGGTCACAATAAAGTAATGTTTTCTTTACTGAAGTGGAAAATTTACTCTGCTAATCTCTAATCCGTATTTTTATTAACTAAATAAATTTGTTGTAATTTAAAACTAATTGAATTCCTTTATAGTAGAAAACTTACAGCTTCTTAAAGCCTGGCTCATAGCAACATTATATAAGTTAATAATATGTTTAAGAAATCTTTCGACAATAATGAATTCAGTAATCGTTCCTCAGAGGCAATCCTATTAAACAGCACAGTTTCCCCATTGCTGCTGACATCATTTAGCTTCCACTAAGCATCAATCTTATAAGATGCAACCTCCACTGATTTTAGCTCTGAAATGTGGCTGTCATCGTAAGGCCCCCATCACATGATAGATGTGCAGAGTTTGTACATTTTCTAATTTTGCAGAAGTGACATTGTGCAATCTATCAGATTACACAGCCCTGCCACATGCTCCCCTCAGAATGAAGGGCTGTCAGCATCTAAAGAATGTGCACGGCATGGTGGCACAGTGGTTAGCACTGCTGCCTCACAGCGCTAGGGACCCAGTTCAATTCCAGCTATGGGTAACTGTCTGTGTGGAGTCTGTACATTCTCCTTACTCTGGGTGCTCCGATTCATTTCACACTCCGAAGATGTGCAGACTGCGCTAAATTCCCCTTAGTGTCCAAAGATGTGTAGGTAAGGTGGATTAGCCATGGTAAATGCATGGGGTTGTGGGGATAGGGCCTCGGTGGGATGCCCATTTAGACAGTCATAGAACATAGAACATAGAACATTACAGCACAGTACAGGCCCTTCAGCCCTCGATGTTGCGCCGGCCAGTGGACCCTCTAACCTAAACTATTCCAATATCATCCAGTCAAAGAACAAAGAACAAGAACAAAGAACAACACAGCACGGGAAACAGGCCCTTCGGCCCAACGAGCCCGCACCGCCATCCTAACGTCTAATGACATATAGAGACCAATATAGGGACAATTTGTTACCCAATCAGCCTAAGAGCACATTTTTGGGATGTGGGAGGAAACCGGAGCACCTGGAGAAAACCCACGTAACCACGGGGAGAATGTGCAAACTCCCGCAGACACAGGCTCAAATCCATGTGTCTGCACAGCAACAGCGATAGTCTCTGAGCTGTTATGTTGCCCATCTGATGGTCCAGTTTAAGCATACGCTAACGACATGACGTAACGAATCAGTCGTTGCAGACTCAATGGGCTGAATGGCCTCTTTCTGCACTGTAGGGATTCTATCGGCCCAGTTGTCTCGCCAAAGGAAAACAGTTGAGTTTGGAGCCACGGCACCAGCAGCAAAGGCCCTCGAGTAGGTCTTGGGAGAGGGAAGAGAGAAACGCTATTCAGGGCGACAGAGGAGTGATCAGGATAGGGGAAAATAGGGTGACATTGGAAGAGGAATGGTATTTGGGTGGCAATTGGGAATGGGTTTAAAATGCAATGGGGTGGGGTGTAGTGGATTGGGGTGTGGGAGGGGATGGTGTGGGATAGGGTGGGGGGGGGGGGGGTGGTGGTGAACAATAGCCCACAATGTCCATAGTTTCAGTGGAGTATATGGAGAAGCGTTTCTGCGCTTCCCATCTTCACACGCTGCATCCTTTATAACACGGTTCTTTTTCAGTAATACTGGCCCCTTTAAAGGTTGCTGGTGAGGCTCGTGACCTTGGTTTCCCTGAATGTAAGCAGTTGGTTTCGGGTAGGGGGCGCTGAACTTGTACCTAATAGCGGGCAAGACAATTCAGTATGAGCATGCACCATATTTGACCTTTACCCTGTAAAATAGGCACAGAGTCTTCAATGGGCACAAACATTTTCTTGTCCTTGTGTGGTGGAGAGATCTTTTATGGAGTGGAACTAGGCAATCCAGTCCTTAGAGCCTGCTCTGTCATTCAATCAGATCATAGCTGACCTCTCCTGGTCTCAAATCCACCTCTCCCACCTGTTCCCAATATCCCTTTAACCAGCCTGTTTATCAGAAGTATGTCTATCTCCCTCTTGAAAACATTCAACGATTCAGACTCCACCATGCTATGGGGCAGTGAGTTCCACAAATTCACCACCCTCTGTGCGTAGTAGTCCTTCCTCATTTCAGCCTCTTAACCTATATCTGTGACTCTTGTTTCCCCTTGTGGGGCAATCTAGAACAATGTAAGAGAAGACAAGATTCTTCACTGTGATTATCACACTGCCACAGTTTTGGATACTCAAGCTGCTTTGGCCCTGGATACCATCACTAGACTATTAATCCAGAATGTTCTGGGGATATGGGTTTGAATCCCGTCATGGCAGATGGTGGAATCAATAAAAGATAGCTAGAATTAAGAATCTGCTGATGACCATGAAACCATTGTCAGAAAAACCCACCTGGTTTGCTAATGCCCTTTAGGGAAGGAAATCTGCCATTCTTACTTGGTCTGGCCTACATGTCACTCTGGAGCCACAGCAATGTGGTTGACTCCCAACTGTCTTTAGGCAACTAGAGATGGGTAATAAATGCAGGCCCAGTCAGCGATGCCCATGTCCCACGAATGAATTCAAAAAAGGTGCTATGCTGTCAAAAGGTTCATCTCTCTAGGACCTAAAGAATTGTTATTTTATTTTAGGTCTTCTCATTTTTCCAAAGCTTGCTCCTTTTCTGACCCACACACTCAAAGATACTTGATGGCAAATAAAGGACAATTCAGAGAATCATAGAATCTCTACAGTGTAGAAGGAGACCATTCAGCCCATTGAGTCTGCGCCAACAATAATCCCACTAGGTCCTATCCCCAAAACCCCATGCATTTGCCCTAGCTAGTCCTTTTACACTAAAGGGTCAATAGAGCATGGCCAATCCAACTAACCACACATCTTTGGACTGTGGAAGGAAACTGGAGCACCCGGAGGAAACCCACACGGACACGGGGAGAATGTGCACAGACAGTAATCCAAACTGGGAATCAAACCCACATCCCCAGCGCTGTGAGGAAGTAGTGCTAACTACTATACTGTCCCATTCTCCTGAAAGTCACCTCTTTTTGCTCAGGGAAGACACACGGTTTCCAAAGCTTTACTAGTTTGCCTAAGCTATGGGACAAATTCAAAATGAGATGGAAATCTACATCAGGCGATGCACTAATTTCCTGAGTGCTCTGTATGATGCGGCAGAGATTACAGTGTTACACATAGCGTCTTATACTCAAATCAGAGGATTTAGCCTAATTCCACCTAGATGGAATCAGACTGTAAGTCAGATAGCTCCTATCGTTCAAGTTTTCTGCACCATCCCAATACGAAAATAAGCTCTTCAATTACGTGCCACATTAGGTGCCCTTCCACCATTAGTAAGGACTGTGTTGAATTGATTTAAATACTCAGTAATTCAATAATACCTAGTTAATTTATGGGAAACTAGGTACTAGGATTTCTCCTTTTTTTTGTCTTGCGTGACGACTTATGCAGATGAGCCACTAACTCAACACAAAATATTGATTATCTATTTAGAAAGGAAAAAAAAGACCTAAATTCCTCATTAATATATGAAAACCAAGATCCAATTGTGACCCAAAAACCTCGGGACATTTCAAGTTGTGTTGCAACACTTTTGAAGTGTTTACAAACCAGGCAGCAATTTGAACCCAATAAGACAGCACTGTGGTACAGTGGTTAGCACTGTTGTCTCAAAATGCCAGGGACCCAGTTTAATTCCAGCCTGGGGTCATTGACTTTGTGGAGTTTGCACATTCTTCCGGTGTTTTGTGGATTTCTTCTGGGTGCTCCAGTTTCCTCCCACAGTCCAAAGCTGTGTAGGTTAGATGGATTGGCCATGTTAAATTATCCCTTTGTGTCCCAAGATGTGTAGGTTAGGAGGATTAGCCATGGTAAATGTGTGGGATTACAAGAATAGGGTCGGATTCTGCCTGAGTGGATGCTCTTTTGGAAAGTCGGTGCAAACTCCATCGGCCAAATGCCCTCATTCCGTACTGTCGGGATTTTAAGGCCAACAATGAATAGATAATTAGGTAATCTGTTTTAGGGGTCTGTTTGAGAAAGAGATGCTCATTTGGATACCGAGAAAAATTCCTTGTACTTCTTCAAAAAACTTCTTGAGATCCTTTACACTCATTTCAGAGGGTCTCAGATTAATATGTGATCACAAAAATGCCAGTTGTGATAGTCAGCACTCCCTCAGAGCTACACTGGAAAGTACAAAAAACAAAGAACAAAGAACAAAACAGCACGGGAAACAGGTCCTTCGGCCCAACGAGCCCACACTGCCACCTCGAAGTTCCCACTTCTACCCATGATCCCTGTCATCCCTTGTCTATGTTTATAGATCTACGCATTAGAATCAAATTTGAGACAATTTAGGGATAATTTGTTCTGCCAATCAGCTTAAGAGCACATCTTTGGGATGTGGGAGATAACTGGAGCACCCAGGGAAAACCCACGCAAGCACGGGGAGAATGCGCAAACTCCCACAGACACAGGCCCAAATTCATGTGTCTGCACAGCACAGCAATAATCACTGAGCTGTCGTGTTGCCCATCAAATGGTCCAGGTCAACACTAACGACGTGAAGCACTAGGATACTCTCGAAAAAAATCCAAGAGCAGCCCTCTCATGACCCATCGCGTGCATGCTCCTTGTTAGACAAGGTGGACCAAAGTACCTGTAGGATAAAACAAATATGTTAATATCATCGACAATTTACACACTTCCCAGGGAACTCCCAAAGCTCATGATCCCTATTTTAAATCAGTTTTCTATATCTCTCCATTCCCATTCTGTTCATGTGCCCATCTAAGTGTCTCTTAAATAACTCCAGAGTGCCTGCCTCCACCACTTGGCAGCGCATTCCATACCCCCACCAAGTCTCTAGACTCGAGCTTGAAATTGAGTGAAGTGAAAATGCACCATCAACTGCAGAATAAATTCATTGATATATATTTTTGGAAAACATAGGATGTTCTGCATAGGATGCAGAGCTAGGCTGAAAAGTGGCAGATAGAGTTTAACCCTGATAAGTGCAAGGTGATTCATTTTGGTAGGACAAACTTGAATGCAGATTATAGGGTCAACAGCAGGGTTCTGAGGAATGTGGAGGAACAGAGAGATCTTAGGGTTCATATCTACAGATCTCTGAAGGTTGCCACTCAAGTGGATAAAGCTGTGAAGAAGGCTTATAGTGTGTTAGCATTTATTAACAGAAAGTTTGAGTTTAAGAGCCGTTGGGTTATGCTGCAACAATTCTGGACGTTGGTGAGACCACATTTGGAATATTGTATTCAGTTCTGGCCACCTCATTATAAGAAGGATGTGGAAGCACTGGAAAGAATGCAGAGGAGATTTACCAGGGTGCTGCCTGGTTTGGAGAGTAGGTCTTATGAGGAAAGCTTGAGGGAACTGGGGCTTTTCTCTTTAGAGCAGAGGAGGATGAGAGGCGACCTAATAGAGGTTTATAAAATGATGAGGGGGATTGATAGAGTGGACATGCAGAGACTATTTCCTCAGGTGGATGTAGCTGTTACTAGAGATTGTAACTATAAGATTCATGGTGGGAGTTATAGGAGGGATGTCCGAGGTAGCTTCTTCACTCAGAGAGTGGTTGGGTTGTGGAACAGACTGCCTGCTGTGATAGTGGAATCGGACACTTTAGAAACTTTCAAGCGGTTAATTGATAGGCACATGGAGCACACCAGAATTATAAGGAGTGGGATAGCTTGATCTTGGGTTTAGACATAGCTCGGCACAACATTGAGGGCTGAAGGGCCTGCACTGTGCTCTACTGTTCTATGTTCTACAAAGTAACAACAAAATGGAGAGGAAGTAGTATCTCATTATCCAGACAACAAAATACAAATTCTCAAACTCATTGCAAGTAGATGACTTCCTCATTGGTAAAATTAAGGAAGACCTCTACATTTATTTAAGTTCTCTCAAGGGCTGACCAAAGTGCAAAGTCCACTTGCAATTTATTTTTGCATAACTTTCCAGGTAGCAGTGTTACAGTTTTAAAGAGGAATGTTATGTTGATGAAGGGAGGTTCTCTCAGTCATTCCTGAGTCAGACGACTGTGGAATCATAACCCATTCCGGAGACTTGAGCACATCATTCAAGCTAACACTTCAGCGCAGTGCTGAAGTAGTGCTGCTCTGTTGAAGGTGCCACCTTTCAGGTTCAGTATTAAGTGGAAAGTTTAAGTGTGGGAGAAGTTTTTCACTCAGTGGTAGGTGACTAGAACGCGCTGCCAGAGGAGGTGGTGGAAACAGGCATATTAGCAACATTTAAGAGACATCTGGATGGGTGCATGAATAGGGAGCGAATAGAGGGATATGGTCCAAGTAGGGGCACAAAGTTCTTTTTTTAAGTTTAGCTAGGTCATCATGATCGGCATGGGCTTGGAGGGGCGAAGGGCCTGTTCATGTGCTGTACTTTGATGTGAAGGTATTGGTGTTGGACTGGAATGGGTGCAGTAAGAAGTCTCACTACTCCAGATTAAAGACCAACCGGTATTTGAAATCACAAGCTTTTGGAGCACTGCTCCTTCCTCAAGTGAATGTTCATTCACCTGATGAAGTAACAGTGTTCCGAAAACTTGTAATAAAGTGAAATGTTTGCAGGTTAAAAAAAAATTGGACGGCTCAGTGGTTAGCACTGCTGCCTCACAACTCCAGGGACCCAGGTTTGATTCCCGCTTGGGTCACTGTCTGTGTGGAGTTTGCACATTCTCCCTGTGTCTGCATGGGTTTCCTCTGGATGCTTCAGTTTCCTCCCACAGTCCAAAGATGTGCAGGTGAGGTACATTGGCCATTTAAAATTGCCCCTTAGTATCCTGGGATGTGTAGGTTAGAGGGGTCAGTGGGGTAAATATGTGGGGTTACATGGATGGGATTGCAGGCTTGATGGGCCAAATGGCCTGTTCTGCGCTTTAGTGGTTCTACGAATCCAGAAACTAGTGAAGAAATATATCATTAATAAAATATTGATGGCGTCAGTGCTTACACTCGGCCACAATGAGTAAACCCTCATTTTGATTGGGAATAACTCAGACTTTAGCACCCACATCGGAACTGAAAGCCATCACATTTTTGTCATTGAGATATTGGATCATGCATAGAGATGAGATCAAGTGCCTAATATCTTAGAGCCAAGATAGGAACTCACTGCAAGCTTTTCAATGAATAAAGAATGTTATGAGTAATGCTAGCTGGACTTCTGGTCTAATTTATCAACACACTGCTAGATTATATGTCAAGATTTCACAGTGCTCCGATATCCTGCTTACACCTTTCTCCAGCTCACAATTCCACCTCCAGTTCTGCTCCATTCGCTTTTATAGTCAGAATCACAAACTGACTAAGAGAAAGTCTTATAGGAAGAATCAAAATATTCCAGGTTCTGATAACAGAATGAAATCCTTACACTTCAAAGTGAGACCATTAAGCCTTAGCATGTCTGCACTGACTCTCTGACCTAGGCCTTAACCCCATTACCCCATGTATTTACCCCATTAATCTCCCCAATCCTAAACATCTTAGGATACTAAGGGGCAATTTAACATGGACAATGCACCTAACCTACACATCTTTGGTCTGTGGGAGCACCCAGAGGAAACCCATGCAGACACAGGGGGAATGTGCAAACTCCACACGGTCACCTGAGGGCAGAATTGAATGCAGGTCCATGGCAGGGTGAGGTAGCAGCGCTAACCACTGTGCCACCCTCTGATGTGTATTTTTTTAAGCTTTAATTGATCATCATTGACTACATATTTTTGTGTTTATTGCACAAGAGTAGTTAAATCTTGTGAGCTGGAAAATTAGACTCTGCAGCACTACTGATTACAGTAGTAATTCACTAGTAATACTGAATGCACAACACTTGGGCCATTTCCAACATGTCCCATTCAACACAAATATTGGGCAGCATGCTAGTGTGAATGAGCCATGTCACAGAGGTTTACAGCATGGGAACAGACCCTTTGGCCCAACTTGAGCATGCTGTCCTTTTTTTAACCACTAAGCTAATTCAAATTGCCCACATAGGGTAACCAGAACTGTACACAATATTCCAAGAATGGCCTTACCAATGTCTTGTACAACTTCAACAAGATATCCCAACTCTTGTATTCAATGTACTGAACGATGAAACCAAGCATGCTGAATGCCTTCTTCACCACTCTGTCCACCTGTGACTCCACTTTCAAGGAGCTGTGAACCAGTACTTGTAGATCTCTTTGTTCAATAACCCTCCCCAACGCCTTACCGTTAACTGAGTATTTATGCTGCCAAAGTGAGGAGAGGATTTAGAATAATGACATTAATCCATTGTTCTATATAGAAACCCTACAGTGCAGAAAGAGGCCCTTCGGCCCATCGAGTTTGCACTAACCACAATCCCACCAGGCTCTATCCCCATATCCCTACACATTTTACCCACTAATTCTCCTAACCTAAGCATCCTAGTACACTACAGGGCAATTTTTAGCATAGCCAATCAACCTAACCCTAACAAATGGAGCAAGTACTGCAGAAAGGGCAAGCTCTGCGAAGCGGGAGTCCACAAAAGAACCTACTCACCACTCATACACTGCTCAGACCTCTAACTGAGCCTGGCAGAATGACAACAATCCATTCCCAAGATCACCAAGAGAACCTCCAATACATGCTGGATACTCCATACATTCCAGTTTGCATCATTGCCACCAGGAATCTAGAGGCTCCCTCGGGATGAGGAGCAGGAAAAGCAGAATGAAGAGAAGAAAGAGGAGAGGGCATCCAGCAGATCATCACTCTTGATAGATGTGCAGGTTCAGTGGATTGGCCATGGTAAGTGTGTGGAGTTACGGGGATAGGGCAGGGTAGAAAGCCCAGTTAAGATACTCAGAGTCAATGCCAACTTGATGGGCCTAATAGTTTCCTTCTGCAATATTCCAGGGTGCCTGTTCAAGCCCAGAATCACATAGAACAACTTGCCTTCACTACCCATGCCACCACCTGCCATACCTTGAAATAGCATTCCCTTGGCAACAATCCTATAATGAAACAACTTATCGTAACCTTTCTTTACTCAAATCACTCTTACCTCAAATAACATCCTCTTGAGCAAACATGGAATTGGTCAACATTGTATGTTCTCTTTGTCTTGTGGTTTGCCTGGTGCCACATTCCTACAAATGCTACTCCATTAACCACTGGCTTTCAAGAGGTGGGAGACTGAAGATGGCTAACCGCGCACCCTCGGTAACTCCAGGCACTCGAGAGACCGGATTCATAGAACATAGAACATTACAGTGCAGTACAGGCCTTTCGGCCCTCGATGTTGTGCTGACCAGTGGAACCAATCTAATGACCCTCTAACCTAAATTATTCTAATATTATCCATATGCCTATCCACTGACCATTTGAACGCCCTTAAAGTTGGCGAGTCCACAACTGCTGCAGGCAGGGCATTCCACACCCTTACTACCCTCTGAATAAAGAACCTACCTCTGACATCCGTCCTATAACTACCACCCCTTAATTTAAAGCTATTTAGTATTTGGATTCAGATTCCACCAACTCAGCATGGTAGCAATCTGGGTTGGCTGGCAGAGTTGGCATCGGTGGGAGAATAATCACCCTGAGAGGGAACGACAGTTTTGTGCTTCAGAGGACAAGCCATGACCCTGGTGAGTGGAAGATCAGTCTCAAGGGGCTGAATGGCCTCATCCTGCTCCTATTTCCTATGTTTCTATCTGCCTGGGTCTTAAGCTGTGGAATCTCCTGCCTCGACTTTCCCACTTGTCTCTTCTTCAAGACACTCTCTGAAATCTATGATGTAAAGCTGCTTTTTCTGTTTCCATATCGAATTCTGTTGGATAGCACTTCCTGCGAACCAACTTGAACCATTCTCCTGTGTTAAAGATTGGCATGGTGGCACAGTGGTTAGCACTGCTGCCTCACAGCCCCAGGGACATGGGTTTAATTCCATCCTCGAGTCACTGTCTGTGTAGAGTTTGCACACCCAACTCCGTGTCTGTGTGGGTTTCCTCCAGATGCTCCGGTTTCCTCTCACACTCCAAAGATGTGCAGCTTAGGTTGATTAGCCATGCTAAATTGCTCCTTAATGTCAGATGGACTAGCTAGGATAAATGCATGGGATTGTGGGGACAGGACCTGGATGGGGATTGCCCAGACTTGATGGGCCGAATGGCATCCTGCTACACTGTAGAGAATCTATGGTAATTATAAGTTGTTACTATGAAAGACTGTAGTTATGCCACATCTGGGAAACTATAGGATGGAGATAGGAGGTCTTGCAGCCAGTGGTTAGCAACCCTGCCTCTGGGCTGCAAGCTCCAGGTTCGAGTCCCACTCCAGGACTTGTTGGCCAAGGAACACTCAGTCACAATGCAGCCATACAGGTTGGGTGTCAAAATCCTTTCAAACATGCTGAAGTCAACAGGAAGAGCAGGTGAGATTCATGGTGATGAAAAGACCGTTAGAGCCTCTCCCATCACTGTCCATAGCTCCAGACTATAATGTGCATGTAGCTGTGCATGTTGCCACAGCAAATCAGTCTCCTCAATGGAGCTGAGGAGGAACTTCTTCACTCAAAGCGTGGTGAATCTCTGGAATTCTCTGCCCTTTGAAGTGGTGGAAGCTACCTCGCTGAATATATTTAAATCACAGGTAAATAGATTTCTGATAGACAAGGGAATTAAGGGTTATGGGGAGAAAGCTGGAAAGAGGAACTGATCCACTTCAGATCAGCCATGATTTTATTGAATGGCGGGGCAGCCTCGGGGGGCTGGATGGCCTACTCCTGCTCCTATTTCTTATGTTCTTATTTCCTTGGTGGGGCCAATGGGCTGGATCTTTGTTGGGGTTCAATCCCCATTCCACCTGGGATTCGGGGAGTGCCTCCTTGCCTTTTGTTGATTCATTCTGGCCAGGCCAGCATTTGTTATCCATCCCAAATGAGCCCTGAGAAAGAAGGGGCGACCTGTCTCCTTGAACGTGATTAGGGATGGGCAATAACTGCTGGCCTAGCTAGCGACACCCATGTCCTGTGAATGAATAAACAGAAAGCTCTACCTGTGGTGAATGTTACGGCGCTGTGGGTTGGACGTGCTTTGGGCAGAAACCTTGAAGCAGATGTGACGGATATAAAAGCAATGAGATTGTAAATTCACCAGGATGTTGCTAGGGTGAGAGGCACAATTATGAAGAGACATTCAAAAAATCAGCTCTTAACAATGATGCAGAAAATCAGGCAGCCTGACAGAAGTCTTCAAGGTCATTCAGTTCCTGGCGGAGTAAATAATAATCGTTTCCCCTGACCATGGAAACCATACTCAGAGAAAAGGTTTAAGATGACCACAAACCAATTGGACAGGAGTAGATAAAATGCATTGTCCCAGATTGTGGTCAAATTGTGGAATTGTCAAAAGTCATAATCTTCTGAAAAGAGAAATGCTAAAGAATGTGAGAAGCAAGTGAGAAATTAGAAACAGGCCTGGTCTCTCATGTAGAAAAACACAAGCACCAAAATGTTGGTGATGTTTCTCTGTGGCAACTCTTGATGATTATTTAAATATTTTATCGATGAGGCATAGAATTCATTAGTCAAATTTGGACTATTATTATCAGGGTGGCATGGTGGTGCAGTGGGTTAGCACTGCTGCCTCACAGTGGCAGGGATCTGGGTTCAATTCTGGGTGGCAGTCTATGTGAAGTCTGCATGTTTTCGCCATATCTGCATGGGTTTTCCCTGGGTGCTCCGATTTCCTCCAATAGTCCAAAGATGTGCAGGTTGGGTGGATTAGCCATCCTAAAATTGCTCCTTAGTGTCCCAAGATGTGTAGGTTAGATAGACCAGCTATGTAAATGCATAGGATAATGGGATAGGATGGAAGGAGGTGGGCTTGGATAAGATGCTCTTTCAGAGAGCCAGTTACAGTCCTGATGAGCCAAATGGCCTCCTTCTGCACTGTCAGAATTCTATGGTTCAATGGACATTATTGTTCACCTTCTCACCACTCAGTTGAACTCAAAATCTGAGCCATTCTACTAGAATGGAATTCCCAGCACTAACTGCATTCCAAAAAATCGTCTTTTATTTTCACGGGATGTGTGTCTTTCTCTCTCGGCCAGCATTTATTGTCCTTGAGAAGGTGGTGATGAGTTGCCTTTTTGAACCACTATCGCCGGGCCAAAATCCCAGAACTCCTTCCCTAACAACACAGGACATGGTGGACAGAGTACCCTTTGTCATCCAGTGCTTCCTCAGAGCGGAGAACCTACAACATCTTCTCTGGAGCCATCAACATGTCATTGATGAAAATGAACATCTCACGAACATCCCCACACAACCACTTCTTGCCTTCAAACCACCACACAACCTCAAACAGTCTGCTGTTCGCAGCATACTATCCAGCCTTCAGGAGAACAGTGACCATTACACCACACAACCCTGCCGAAGCAACCGGATCACTGACACGGATGCCATCATCTCACGTGAGAACACCATCCACCAGGTACACAGTACATATATATGCAACTTGGCCAATATTGTCTACCTGATACGCTGCAGAAAAGGATGTCCCGAGGCATGGTACACTGGGGAGACCATGCAGGCACTATGACAACAGATGAATGAACACCACTCGACAATCACCAGGCAAGACCTGACATCCTGCTTATGTCAGGATGAGGCTTGAAGGCTCGGTTAGTGCAATGGATAGCTATAGATTAGCCAGGAGGGAGCTAAAGAGTGAATTGAGGAGAGCTAAGAGAGGACACGAGAAGACTTTGGCTGATAGGATTAAGGAGAATCATAAAGCTTTCTTTAGATATGTTAAGAATAGAAGATTGGTTAGGGCAAGATTAGGGCCAGTCATAGACAGCAGTGGGAAGTTGTGCGTGGAGCCTGAAGAGATTGGAGAGGCACTGAATAAATATTTCTCTTCAGTATTCAAGCAGGGTGATGTAAATGTAGTTATGGAGAACACTGAGGTACAGGGTAGCAAACTGGAAAGTATTGAAGTAGATAGGGAGGATGTGCTAGATATTCTCGAGGGTTTGAAGTTGGATAAGTCCCCTGGGCCGGACGGGATTTACCCTAGGATTCTCTGGGAGGCAAGAGAGGAGATTGCAGAGCCTCTGGCTCTGATATTCAGGTCCTCGTTGGTTACGGGTGTGGTTCCGGAGGACTGGAGGATAGCGAATGTGGTCCCATTGTTTAAGAAGGGGAAGAGAGACCTTCCAGGGAATTATAGGCCAGTGAGTCTTACTTCTGTTGTGGGTAAAGTATTGGAGAGAATTATTAGGGACAGGATTTATAGTTATTTAGAGAGAAATGAATTGATTGGGGATAGTCAGCATGGTTTTGTGAAGGGTAGGTCGTGCCTTACTAACCTTATTGAGTTTTTTGCAAAAGAGACCAAAGAGGTGGATGGGGGTAAGGCGGTTGATGTGGTATATATGGATTTTAGTAAGGCGTTCGATAAGGTGTCCCATGGAAGGCTTCTGCAGAAAATGCAGATCTATGGGATAGAGGGTGATTTAGCTAATTGGATTAGGAATTGGCTAGCGGATAGAAGACAGAGGGTGGTGGTTGATGGGAGATATTCATCGTGGAGTTCGGTGACAAGTGGTGTACCTCAGGGGTCTATTTTGGGGCCCCTGCTGTTTGTAGTTTTTATAAATGATCTGGATGAGGGTATTGAAGGATGGATTAGTAAATTTGCAGATGACACTAAAGTCGGTGGAGTGGTAGATAGTGAAGAGGTGTTATAGTTTGCAGAGAGACTTGGACAAGTTGCAGAGCTGGGCCAAGAGGTGGCAAATGGAGTTTAATGTGGAAAAGTGTGAGGTAATGCACTTTGGCAGGAACAATAAATGTGTAGAGGATAGGGCTAATGGTAGGGCTCTTAATAGTATTGAGGAACAGAAGGATCTTGGTGTATGTGTCAATAGATCCCTGAAAGTAGGCAGTCAAGTGGATAAAGTTGTTAAGAAGGCATATGGAGTCTTAGCGTTTATTGGCAGGGGGATTGAATTTAGGAGCCGCAGCATCATGTTGCAACTGTACAAAACTCTAGTGCGGCCGCACTTGGAGTATTGTGTACAGTTCTGGTCGCCACATTATAAGAAAGATATGGAGGCATTGGAGAGGGTACAGAGGAGGTTTACCAGGATGTTGCCTGGTATGGAGGGCAGGTCTTATGAGGAGTGGCTGAGGGATTTGAGGTTGTTTTTGTTAGAAAGGAGGCAGCTAAGAGGAGACCTTATCGAAACATATAAGATGATTAGAGGTTTAGATAGGGTTGACAGTGATAGCCTTTTTCCTAGGATGAAGAAAGCTAGCACGAGGGGACACAGCTTTAAATTAAGGGGTGATAGTTATAGGACGGATATCAGAGGTAGGTTCTTTACCCAGAGGGTGGTTAGGGAGTGGAATGCCCTGCCTGCGTCAGTTGTAAATGCGCCAAGTTTGGTGGCGTTTAAGAGGTTAGTTGATAAGTATATGGAAGAGAAGGGAATGGTTTAGTTTGGAGGGTCATTGCTTTTTCCATAATTGGTCGGCGCAACATCGAAGGCTGAAGGCCCTGTTCTGCGCTGTAGTGTTCTATGTTCTATGTTCTAAGAGTGTTTTCTTCCTGTTGGGGAACACTTCAACAATCCTGGGCATTCGGCCCCTGATCTTTGGGTAAGCATTCTCCAAGGCGACCCTCACTACACACGACAACGCAGAGTTGCTGAGCAGAGACCGATAGCCAAGTTACGCACACAAGGACAGATTCAACCGGGATCTTGGGTTCATGTCACACTATCTGTAACCCCCCCATGCCTTGCCTAGGCTTGCAAAATCTCACTAACTGTAGACAATACACATCTCTTTAATCTGTGCTTATTGCTCTCTCCACTCATATTGTCTGTACTTTGATTACCTGAAAAGACTCATGTTCCAACTGTTATTTTGTAAATTGAATTTGTTTGTGGACAGAACTCCCACTCACCTGACGAAGGAGCAATGCTCCAAATGCTAGTGGCTTTTGCTACCAAATAAACCTATTGGACTTTAACCTGGTGTTGAGAGACTTCTTACTGAAGTCATATGAATCCAGGACTGCATCTTACCTTCACCACAGAATTTCCCTGTAGGATCTGGGACACTGTTTAGTAGTCCGTAAACTATAAGGCTTTTGTAAGTATTTAAAAACGTCTCCACCCAATTTACATGATTACTGAAAGAACTTAAAATAGACGCAAGTCCCTGAAGGCAGCTTAGTAAGTCTTTTGAAGGATTGTACCAACATTATGACACATGCACATAATATTTACAAGCAGATTTGTTTCAAGAAACAATTCACTGTTGTTAGCTTTCTCTAATAGCAAATTACTCAGTTCCACAAATAGACTACAGGAAGTGATCATCATCTTCTATTAAGTATCACCATATTCGATTAAAGCAGCTTCATGCAAAAGAATGTGTCAGCTATGGGCGAGACGATGGCACAGTGGTTAACACTGCTGTCTCACTGTTCTAGAGACCTGGGATTGATTCCCAGCCTGGGTCACTGTCTACGTGGAGTTTGCACGTTCTCCCCGTGTCTGTGTAGTCTGCTTTTCTTCCAAGGTCTGAAAGACTTGCTGGTTAGGTACATTGGCCATGCTAGATTCTCCCTCAGTGTACCCGAACAGGCACCGGAGTGTGACGACGAGGGGATTTTCACAGTAACTTCATTGCAGTGTTAATGTATGCTTACTTGCTACTAATAAACTTAAAAAAAACTTTAAGTTGCAACTTTGCTTGTGATGCATCTCCCTATTGGGTAAGTATACTCAAGCTGTACATCATGTCCTCAGGAGAAGAACATCCAATGGCCTTTGCTTTACAAGCTCTTCCTGGCAGAGGAATGAATTATGCTTAGCTGGAAAAAGTATTATATTTGGAGTAAGATAATTACATTATTTACCTTTATGGGCATTATTCTACATTTTTGATAAATCACCCAGCCATGACAACAATCTTCAGACTATATAAAGGTATGCTCCTGCTCTGAACAAGACCACAAGAAACTACAAGGATTGCGAATGAAGCCCTGTCCATCACTCAAATCAGCCCCCCATCCATTAACTCTGTCTCAACTTCCCGCTGCCTCGGAAAAGCAGCCAGGATAATCAAGGGCACCACACGACCCAGACATTCTTTCTTCCAGTCTCTTCCATTGGGAGAAAGATACAAAAGTCTGAGGACATGTACCAATCTACTCAAGAGCAGCTTCTTCCCTGCTGCCATCAGACTTTTGAATGGATCTATTAAATTGATCTTTCTCTACATCCTAGCTATCACTGTAACATTACATTCTGCACACTCTCCTTCTCTATGTGTGGTATGCTGTGTCTATATAGCATGCAAATAACAATACTTTTCACTATATGCTAATATATGTGACAATAATAAATCAGATCAAATCTCCTTCTTTAGTAGCTGGTCGGTTACAGAATAATCTTTGATATTATTGGTACAAACTTATGATATTAAACATTTGTCAATCGGACAATGCAAATGTTGACACTTTGTCAAGCAACATCATAAGTAAATTTTGTCACCATCGAATTTTTTTTACAAGTGGATAGTGTACCTGTGACTTCATCTTAACCTCAAGAGACTCAGAAGTACCAATCCAATGATGGGGAAGGTTATGGAAATGATTCTAAAAGGAAAATGACAGAAAGATATTGTAAAAACCCTAACTTCGAGCCTTACAGCATCAGAAGACTTGAGTTGACAGTCCAGAGTGGAGTTTTATTATAGGGAATCGGATTGATTATTCCTCTGTGCTTACGTGGAAGAATCTTGAACAGGTTCATAAGGGACATCCAGGTGTGGTGAAGATAAAGGGACTGACGCATAGTTATTTTTGGCAGCCAGGATTAGATACACAAATCAAAGATGTCAGTCCTATACAAAGCTAAGAAACACGCTATCGCTACAACCCTTACATCTGCGGGAAGGGCTGAAACAGCCATGCAGAGAGTACACACAGATTACATTGATCCAACAGAGGAACACACGTCCCCCGTAATTGTAGATGCACATTCTATCTACCTGGAAGTGGTAAACACAACATCCGTGACAGCAGAGCAGACTATTGAGAAGCTGTAAAATTTGTTTATTAGTCACAAGTAGACTTACATTAACACCACAATGAAGGTACTGTGAAAATCCCCTAGTTGCTACGCTCCGGCACCTGTCTGGGTACGCTGAGGGAGAATTTAGCATGGTTAATGCATCTAATCAACATGCCTTGCAGGCTGTGGGAGGAAACCGGAGCACCCAGAGGAAACCGACACAGACATGGGGAGAATGTGCAGACTCCACACACAGTGACCCAAGGCTGGAATTGAAACAATGTCCCTGGCACTGTGAGGCAGCAGTGCCAACCACTGTGCCAATATGCCATCCCGTGAAATATTTGCCAGACCTGGTAGACCTGAGTAGATCTTGAATGATAGTGGGACACAGTTCATTTCCAAGCAGCTCGAAGACTACTAGAATGGAAATGGTATCCAACACATCAAGTCAGCTTCAAATGATTGTCCAAACGATTCATACAGTCACTCAAATACTCAATCAAGGCATCAAAGGACTAGGGTATATCGTCAAGACAAGTAAGTAACTCCTTAATCTCATACAGAACATTGCGCACACAACAACATAGACTTCATAGGCGATGCTGCTTTTAGAAAGAAAGTTAAGAACAAACTTTGATACCAGTTGATATTTCAGATATTGTCAAACGACAACAAAAAACATAGATTGCTGGGAGAAAACAGATGTCTAAAAGGAGAATATTCACTCAGAGAGAAGGAGAAGTAGCAAGAAGCTACACTCCCATTGAAAAAGGGGTTCCTGCTGCTACCTTAGCAAAAACAGATCCAATACTTTACACTGTACAGGTGGATGATAACAGAGGTTAGTGATGCCATATTGACCAGATACTAACCTCATGAAGCAAAATAACTGCTACCTACATCAGTAATATTAAATAGTGATACTCCTGATTAGACTAATCACAGCAACACATCCAGCTTCTGTTTCTGAAGAACTTTCAACACCAATGGAAACTGACACTGAAATAGTTACATGTGAAGAATTACTAACAGAAGAAAGAGAAGATGCTGGAATAGAGAAATTCCAGAATGTCAAATACAACAAAAGAGAAATAGATGTCCATCTGAGAGACTGTCTTATTAATTGTATCTATGGGAAATAAAGATGCAAAATAATGTGTCCACTATTCATTGGGTCCATTGTTGAAACATTAAAAAAAGTTGTTGTTTGGGGACTAATGTAGTAAAGGGGGAGGGATGTTATATAATTAAAGTTATTTCAACTCTGTTGGTATAATGTCACATGATCTATAGTGATGTTAGCAGAGGATTTTGTGGACTTTTGGGACTCTTCCATCTCGTGACCTAGAATTAGTAAACATCATCTCAATAACCTTGCATCGCCATAAAAGCTTATTTATTAGTGTCACAAGAAGGCTTACATTAACATTGCAATGAAGATACTACGAAAATCCCCTAGTTGCCACACCCCAGGTACACTGAGGGAGAATTTGTGCACTTAACCAGCAAGTCTGTGGGAGGAAACTGGAGCACCCGAAGGAAACCCACGCAGACATGGGGAGAACGTGCAAACTCTACACAGATAGTGAGCCAAGCCGGGAATCAAACCCCTGTCCCTGTGCTAGTGTCTCTGTGCTAACCACTGTGTCACCCGTGCTAGTGAAGTGACATTTCACCATATCATTTGTGATTGACTTGGATCCCACTGGCTCGTACACACACTGCTCAAAAGAGCAGATTATATTTAACCAGTAAATACATTATTTTTCCCTCTAACAGGAGACTACTTACCATGAATAATTATTTGCTGGGCGGTCATGTGCCAAACGTATATCTACGCAGCCGTTTCTTACTGAAAATAAAAGGGTAATTTTCTCCAGAATTAGCAACTCCAACAGGGCCATCTGCTGCCAGTAAACATGCCAATCGTAAATTTGCATCTTCAAAGCTCTGTGCACACAGTGTTATAACCATGACAGCTGTGCTATGAATGGTTTATATGATGTTATACGAAGTAATGATTTACATATTTCACTCAGTAATTAATGCACATCTGTTTCATCGCTTATAAACCTCTGCCTTCCCTTTTCACAGCCCTGACGCACCCTGACTTTAAGCAGATGCTGTCAGCCTAGGAATGCCCTTGTCAACATGACCTTATCTCTACACATTAATTGGCTCACTCCATTACAAGTCACCTAATTTCTCACTGACGCAAAAATAGCCTTTGACATTTTCCAGGCAGTTGACCCACATTTTGAAATATGTTTCTGCCGCCTTCCGGCACTATTGAAGTCACTTAAGTGGAAGACAACCTGAAAATGCAAATGGCCAACCCTCCAGCAGTAAGACAATGCTGCTATGGGTGGAATTTTATGGACCCTTCCCACCAGCGGGATCTTCCTTTCCCATCAACATCAATGGACCTTTAAATGACTCACTGCAATCTCTAGCTGTGTGCCAACTGAAATGTTCCACGCATTGAATTTTGGCACTACCCTCTCGTACACCAAAAGAACAGGGCATTGGGGGTCAACTTTTGTTTCCCAGCATGCATTAAAAAAGCCAGGCCAGTATATCCATTCTGAGGTTGCCAACTGTGATTAAATGTATTCCAGAGGGTTTCATTACATGACTTGCCCCCATGCTCAGCCAATAGTCATATTCATAGAGTCATAGCGATATACAGCATGGAAACAGGCCTTTCGGCCCAACTCATCCATGCCGACCAGGTTCCGTAAGCTGAACAAGTCCATTTGCCTCTGTTATCACTCTAAACCCCTCCTTATCCATGTACCTCCCCAAATGTCCTTTAAATGTTATAACTGTCTCCACCTCTACCACTTCCTCTGGAAGCTCATTCCATAAATACACCACCCTCTGCGTGAGAAAGTTGTCCCTGAGGTCCCTTTTAAATCTTCTCTCATCTTAAACCTATGCTCTCTAGTTTTGGGCTCCCCAACCCTGGGTTAAAAACCCTGGCTATCTGTGCCCCTCATGATTTTATAAATCTCTATAACGTCATCCCTCATCCTCTTGCGCTCCAGGGAAAAATAAATCCCAGCCTAGCCAGCCTGTCCTTATAATTCAAACCTTCCGATCCGGGTAATATCCTTCTTCACACTGTGGATACCCTCCATTGTGCTGTGTGCCATTATCTCTATGTTAAACAGGGTAAGTTCAGATCAGGTAGCAACTCATAACTGAGCATTGGTGGGACACTGTTACAGAGTCTGTAATCTCATGATCCAGAATATCCCTCATTCTACCACCACTATCAAGCCAGGGGAATCAACCCTGGTTCAGTGAAGGTAGCAGGAGGGTATGCCAAGAGTATCTCAAAGCATAACTAAGATGAGGTTGTAACACAGAGCTACATAAGAACATAAGAAATCGGAGCAGGAGTAGGTCATCTAGCCCCTCGAGCCTGCCCCACCATTCAATAAGATCATGGCTGATCTGATAGTGGTTCAGTTCCACTTATCTGCCTGCTCCCCATCATCCTTAATTCCCTTATTGGTCAAAAATCTATCTACCTGTGACTTAAATGCATTTATTGAGGTAGCCTCCACTACTTCAATGTGCAGAGAATTCCAAAGGTTCATTACCCTCTGGAAGAAGAAGTTCCTCCTCAACTCTTAAATTGACTCCCCTGTATTTTGAGGCTGTGCCCTTTAGTTCTTGTTTCCATTCTAAGTGGAAATAATCTGTCTGCTTCTAGCCTATCTAGCCCCTTCATTATCTTACATATTTCTATAAGGTCCCCCCTCAGCCTTCTAAACTCCAATGAGTACAGGCTCAGTCTATTCAATCTCCCCACATAAGCCAACTCCCTGTAGCAACCTGGTGAACATTCTCTGCACCTGCTCCAAACCTTTCTTAAATAAAGGGACCAAAATTGTACACAGTACTCTAGGTGGGGCCTCACCAGTACCTTACACAATTGCAGCAAGACCTCCCTGCTTTTATATTCCATCCCATACATAGGTTACTACATACAGGCTAAACATCAGCATGCTATACATACAGCTAAATGATTCCATGAACAGCTGGTTAGATTAAATCTTTGTAGGTCTTGCATCGTCCAGTTGTGAATGGAAGTGAACAAATCATCCGTAATGATGAGGGAGTCCAACATTTGCAGCCATCTTCAGCCAGAAATATCCAAGTGGATGATCCATCTCAGCCACCTCCTGAGAGGGTATGGAGGCACAGTGATTAGTATTGCTACTTCATAGCGTCAGGGACCCGGTTTCAATTCTGGCCTTAGGTCACTGTCTGTGTGGTGTTTGCATGTTGTGTTCGTGTTTGTGTGAGTTTCTTTCAGGTATACCAGCTTCCTCAAATGTGACAACTTTGTATTGGTTGCAATGTCACTAATAGTAACAAGCTATAAGGATCAGCTGACCCAGTAAAACACAAAATCGATTCCAGAGTGATGTAATAGTCAGCTGATCAACTGACTCACTATAAATAAGAACTTGTTTGGAATTGTGGGGTACTTAGAGTGGCCCAGGGCAAAGGCCCAAGTTGGGAATAATGAAGTTTCATTATTAAACCCTTTCTTTGATTTATAAGTTGGAATAAATCTTGTTATATTTTATTATCTGCACTTGAAGAGTTTCTTCCAAAGAAACGCAGGCTTTGATTGGCTGTACTAAATTACTGCTTAGTGTCAGCGGAACTAGCAGGGTAAATACGTGGAGTTACAGAATAGGGGCTGGGTGGGATTGTTGTTAGAGCAGATTCGATGGGCTGAATGGCCTCCTTCTGCATTGTTGGGCTTCAAATGCCAGCTAGTCATCAATTGATTCATTCCTCTTGGTGTCAAGGAAGTAGTGAAGGCACCGGATACAGTAAACACTATAGTCTTGATAATATCCAGATTGTAGTAGTGAAGACTTGAACAGCAAGTAAAGCGACAACTCTAGCACTTAGCCAACAATGGGCAAAATAGGGCAGCTATGCCCTGTCCACAAAAGCAGCACAAATCCAATCCAACCAAGTACTGGCCCATTAGTCTACTCTTGATCATCAGTAAAGTGATGGAATGCGTCATCAACAGTGCTACCAAGTGGTATTTACTCAGCAACAAGCTGCTCACTGACATTCAGCCTACCTTTTACCCCGGCCACTCAGCTCCTGACCTCATTACAGCCTTGGCGCAGACGTGAACAAAAGAACTGAACTTCAGATATGAAAAGTAAGAGTGACAGCCTTTGACACCGAGGCAGCATTGACTGACTATGGCATCGAGATGTCTTAGAAAAACTGAAGAAAAGCTGAAAAGACAATATCTAAAGGTTGTTGGATGCCAATCGGTGACAAGACATTGCCACAGGGGTTCCTCAGGGTAGTGTCCTAGGCTGAACTATCTTTAATTGCTTCATCAATGATCTTTCCTGCAACATAAGATCAGAAATATTCACTAATGATTGCTCCTTGCACCTTTTGCAAGATCTGAGATATTGAAGCAGTCCATACCTTCATACAGCAAGACTTGGACAACATTCAGGTGTGCGCTGATAAGCAGCAAGGAGCATTTGTAGCACTCAAGTGCCAAGCAACCATTGCCCCTTGACACTCATTACCATTGGAGCAACCACACGACGTGGTTACCACTGGTCAGCAATTAAACTGGCCCAGTTGTACAAATACTGCGACCACAAAAACAGGTCAGAAACAGTGAATAACATTAGACTCCCCAAAGCCTGCCCACCATGAGGTGACAAACAACACTAAGCTTTGGCAGAGTCGAGCACTGAATCACAGAATCCCTACAGTGCATTTGGCCCATCGAGCCTACACTGACAATAATCCCACCAAGTCCCTATTCCCATAACGCCACATATTTACCCTAGCTAGTTCCCCTGACACTAAGGGACAATTTAGCATGGCCAATCCACCTAACCTGCACATCTTTGGACTGCGGGAGGAAACTGGATATCTGGAAGAAATCCACGCAGACAAGGGAGAATGTGCAAACTCCGTACAGAAAAGTTACCCGAGACCAGGATTGAACCTGGGAGCCTGGCTCTGTGAAGCAGCAATGCGATCATGCCACCCTCCCCAACCTGTACTAAGGACTTTTGAACCTTATTTTCTAAAGCAAGTTACTCAGCCTACGAAAGAGGGCACTAACCCAGAAGATTCCTGTTTCGGGATTGTTGAACAGGCTCGGATTGTTCCCAGATCCAACCTTGTTCGACAGAAGATGATGAGCACAAGGGCTATGGGGCATTACAGATTCAATACAGAACAAGCATGTCAACATCTCAATGACTCCAGGGCAGCCTGATGTTATTTTATCATCAGCTCAGCAGCTGTATTGGGACTTAGAAACACAAAGGAACGTTTTCTCCAAAAACAAAGAGAAGAAAAAAAAATTCCTTTCTCCAAGGCTATCATCTATCATTTTAATGAGCACCAGAGCGTCTGCAAAAGGCAAAGTGTCAATAGAAATCTTCGGAACCCACTGTTTGAGAACGTGGATTCAGCTTCTCTTTATGCCAGGGCACAATGCCAAATGACGTTTGCACCTCCCTGGGGAGCGCGAATGTGACTGCTCTGTTCAACTGGTAACATTCACAGAGCCTGGTGCAGCTGCTTCAGGGAGACTCCAGAACTATAATGGCCATTTCAGAATGGTTCAGAGGTAGCCTCAGTTAGAATCGGCGCTCACCCCAGTTATGGAGCAGACATTTGAAAAAGAATGGGTAAGATAACCAAAACATAAAATTCTAGAAAATATCAGCAGGTCTGGCAGCATCTGGAAGGTAGGTAGGATATTCTTTCAGCTAGCTAGTGAAGACTCTAGCTTTTCCTAGGATGGAGAAAGCTAGCACGAGGGGACATAGTTTTAAATTAAGGGATGGTGGTTATAGGACGGATGTCAGAGGTAGGTTCTTTACCCAGAGGGTGGTAAGGGTATGGAATGCCCTGCCTGCGTCAGTTGTAGATGCGCCAACTTTGGTGGCATTTAAGAGGTTAGTAGATAAGTTTATGGACGAAAAGGGAATGGTTTAGGTTAGAGGGTCATTGCTTTTTCCTAATTGGTCGGTGCAACATTGAAGGCCGAAGGGCCTGTTGTGCGCTGTAATGTTCTATGACTCAATGGGCTGAATGGCCTCCTCTTGCACTGTAAACATTCATGATTCTGTGAAAGAAATTGTACTAGAGAAACTAGTAAGAATAAAGGCTGACAAATTCCCTCACCTGAGGGTCTGTGCCCCAGAACCGTTCCTCCTTTTGTTAGTCTGAAATCTATCAATCGAGTTTGTCAAAGCACTAGTCATCGAGACTAGAAACTTCAGCTCTTTTCTCTCCTTACAGATGCTGACAGACCTGCTGAGATTTTGCAGCATTTTCTCTTTTGGTTTCAGATTCCAGCATCCGCAGTAATGTCTTTCTATATAATGAATGAGTAAGATAAGGTAGAACATAGAACATAGAACATTACAGCGCAGTACAGGCCCTTCGGCCCTCGATGTTGCGCCGGCCAGTGGACCCTCTAACCTAAACTATTCCAATATCATCCATATGCCTATCCACCAAACATTTGAATGCCCCAAAGTAGGCGAGTCCACAACTGCTGCAGGCAGGGCATTCCACACTCTCACACCCTCTGTGTAAAGAACCTGCCTCTGACATCCATCCTATAACTACCACCTCTTAATTTAAAGTTATGTCCCCTCGTGTTGGTCAACACCATCCAAGGTAAAAGGCTCTCACTATCCACCCTATCCAGTCCTTTGATCATCTTATACGCCTCAATTAGGTCACTGTGTAACCTTCTTCTCTCTAATGAAAATAACCTCAGGTCCCTCAGCCTTTCCTCATAAGGCCTTCCCACCATACCAGGCAACATCCTGGTAAACCTCCTCTGCACCTTTTCCAATGCTTCCACATCTTTCTTATAATGCGGCGACCAGAACTGTACGCAATACTCCCAGTGCGGCCGCACCAGAGTTTTGTACAGTTGTAACATAACCTCACGGCTCCTAAATTCAATCCCTCTACCAATAAAAGCTAACACACCGTACGCCTTCTTAACAACTTTATCAACCTGGGTGCCAACTTTCAAAGAGCTATGTACTTGTACCCCAAGATCCCTCTGCTCGACAACACTATTAAGGGTCCTTCCATTCGCCCTATATTTCATATGCCTGTTATTCCTACCAAAGTGAATCACCTCACACTTATCCATATTGAATTCCATTTGCCACCTCACGGCCCAGCTCTGCAACCTATCTATGTCCCTCTGCAAACTGTAACATCCAGCCTCGCTGTCTACAACTCCCCCCACTTTGGTATCGTCAGCAAATTTACTAATCCAACCCTCTACACCCTCATCCAGGTCATTTATAAAAATGACAAACAGCAGTGGCCCCAAAACAGATCTTGAGGTACACCACTTGTAACTGCACTCCAGGTTGAATATTTCCCATCAACCACCACCCTCTGTCTTCTATCAGCTAGCCAATTCCTAATCCAAACTGCTAAATCACCTTCAATCCAATGCATCTGCACTTTCTGCAGTAGCCTACCATGGGGAACCTTATCAAACGCTTTGCTAAAATCCATATACACTACATCAACTGCCTTACCCTTATCTACGGAGTGGCCACACTCCGGCACCTGTTCGGGTACACTGAGAGAGAATTTAGCTTGACCAATACGCCTAACCAGCACGTCTTTCAGGTTGTGGGAGGAAACTAGAGCATCCAGAGGAAACCCACGCAGACATGGTGAGAATGTGCAGACTCCACACAGACAGTGACCCAATCCAAGAATCAAACCTGGATCCCTGGCACTGTGAGGCAGCAATGCTAATCACTGTGCCGCCATGCCACCGCTGGAGATGTGTGTGTATAATTATTGTAGATTTTTGTTATATCTCATATGGTCTGGATAACTGTAAGCCTTTATTAATTATGGGAATTAATTATGAAAAAATATTAGGTGGGAGAAAGTAGGAGTGTCTCCAGGCTACAGTCTGCATGCATATCTCTTGAATATCATACTAACCTGTGTACGAGTCATAAGCTTTCTTACACTATGTCCTCAGTCCCTCATGAACAGACATCCTGAGAGGGTGGTGGAGGCAGGTCAGATCGAGGGATTGCTATCTGAAAAGAGACAATGTGTAAGATTACAGGGGGAAAGTCTAGGAAATGGTGCTCAGTAGAATGTTCTTTCAGTCAGCTAATGCAGATTTAATGGGCTGAATGGCCTCTTCTTGCACAGTAAAGATTCTGTGAAAGAAATAGTACTGGAAATAGAATATGTGTCAAACCCTTAAACCACACAACTGTTCAGAAAGGGCATTATTAGAATCCGTTCAGAAGGAGGCCATTTAGCCCATTGAGAGTGCACCAACCACAGTCCCACCCAGGGACTATCCCCGTAGCCCCACACATTTACCCTGCGAGTTCCCCTGACGCTAAGTGGCAATTTAGCCAATTAACCTAACCCGCACATCTTTGGACTGTGGGAGTGCCTGGAGAAATCCCACGCAGACACAGAGACAACATGCAAAACTCCGCACAGACAGTGACCAAAGGCCGGAATTGAACCCGGGTCCCTGGCGCTGTGAGGCAGTGGTGCTAACCACTGTGCCACTGTGAACAATAATGTCAAACAAAATGTCAGCTAAGAGGAAACTGTTGATGAATAAATCTGTGCTGCCCAACTGGCACGGAGTGAGTACAACCAAGGTTCACCAGACTTGCTCCAGGGATAGAAGGACTGTCTTGTGAAGAGAGATTGGGCAAACTGGGTCTGTATTCTCTAGAGTTTTGAAGAAGGAGAGATGATCTCATAGAAAGCTGCAAAATACTGAAAGGAATAGGCAGGGAGGATCTGGGTAAAATGTTTCCTTAGCTGGGGAATCTAAAAAAAATGGGCATAATTTCAAAATAGAAGGGATACCATTTAGGACTGAGTTGAGGAGAACTTTTTCGTTACACAGAGCACTGTGGAGGCTTTGTGACACAGTGCAAATATCCTTACCTCTGGATCAGAAACTTTAAGTCAAATGCCAAGACTTGTTGACCATGGAAGAAGCATTCAATGTAGTTCAACCGGCTGACAATCAGCTCAGGAATGCTTCCCCCACTTCCCCACTATTGCCCAAAAGGTAAAAACAGTGTGGCTGTGATGAGACTCTAAAAACAACAACACAGAGTGTTGTGAATCTTTAGAATTCATAATCCTGTGTCTGCATGGGATATTTCCAGGCATTCTAGTTTCCTCCCACAGTCCGAAAACGTGCAGGTTAGGTCGATTGGCCATGTTAAATTGCCACTTAGGGAACTAGCAGGGTAAATATGTGGGGCTACAGGGATAGTCCCTGGGTGGAGTTGTGGTTGGTGCAGACTCGATGGGCTAAATGACCTCCTTCTGCACTGAAGGCATTCTAATAATGCCCTTTCTGAACATTCGTGTGGTTTAAGGGTTTGACACATATATTAGTGTTATCTCCAGTGCTATTTCTTTCACAGAATTTTTACTGTGCAAGAGGCCATTCAGCCCATTGAGTCTGCATTAGCTGACTGAAAGCACATTCTACCGAGTACCATTTTCTAGACTTTCCTCCTGTAATTTATCCCAGAAAGTTGTGGAATTCTCTATCCCAGAGAGTTGTGGAAGTTTAATCACTGCTATATTTAAGGTAGAGATTAATAGATTTCTGATTAACAATAAGAGAATGGGGGTACAGGCCCTCAGGTAAGGGGATTTGTTATCCTTTAGTCTTACTAATTTCTCCAGTACTGTTATTTTCATTAGAATCATTGAATGTTTACTGTGTAAGAGGAGGCCATTCAGCCCATTGAGTCTGCACTAGCTGGCTGAAAGAACGTTCTACCTAATACCATTCCCATGCCTTACCCTGTGACCATACACATTCTCTCTTTTCAGATAGAAATCCAATCCCCTTCTGAATCCCTCGGTCAAACCTGCCTCCACTATCCTCTCAGGAAGTCCGTTCCTGTTTCCAACCACCCTCCAGGTGGAAAAGATTTTCCTCACATCACTCCTACTCCCCACTCGCCCATTATTTTGATTCTGTGCCCTCCAGTTCTTGATGCTGTCTTGAGTGGGAAAAGTTTCTCTCTATTTCCCCTGTCCATGTCCCTCATGGCAGAAAGTGAAGTTGCATGGGATTAGAGGTGAGCTGGCAAGGTGGATACAAAACTGGCTCAATCAAAGGAGACAGAGGGTAGTAGTGGAAGGGTGCGTTTCTGAATGGAGGGCTGTGACAAGTGGCGTTCCTCAGGGGATCAGTGCTGGGACTTTTGCTGTTTACAATATATATAAATGATTTGGAGGAAAACGTAACTAATCAAAACTTTGATTAGTGAGTTTGCAGATGACACAAAGGCTGGTGGATTTGCAGATAGCAATGAGGAACATCAGAGGATGTAGATCAGTTGGAGACTTAGGCAGAGGTGGCAGACAGAGTTTAATCCAGGCAAATGTGAGGTAATGCATTTGAAAAGTCTAATAGAGATAGGAAATATACAGTGAATGGCGGAACCCTTAAGAGTCTTGATAGGCAGAGGGATCTGGGTATACAGGTACACAGATCACTAAAAGTGGCAATGCAGGTGGAGAAGGTAGTCAAGAAGGCATACGGCATGCTTGCTTTCATCGGCTGGGGTACTGAGTTTAAAAATTGGCAAATCATGTTGTAATTTTATAGAACCTTAGTTAGGCTGTACTTGGAATATAGTGTTCAATTCTGGTTGCTATACTACCAGAAGGATGTGAAGGCTTTGTAGAGGGTACAGAAAAGATTTACCAGGATGTTGCCTAGTATGGAAGGCATCAGCTATGAGAAACTTAATTTGTTTTCATTGGAACGACAGAGGTTGAAGGGTGACCTGATAAAAGTCTACAAGATTATGAGGGGCATGGACAGAGTGGATAGTCAGAAGTTTTTTCCCAGAATGGAAGAGTCAATTGTTAGGGGGCACAAGTTTAAGGTGCAAGGGGCAACGTTTAACAGAGATATAGAGGCAAATTTTTTACATAGGGGATGGTGCCTGGAACTCACTGCCAAGGAAAGTGGATACGGTAGTGATTTTTAAGGAGCCACTTGACAAATACATGAATAGTGTGGGAATAGAGAGATTTGGTTCCCAGAAGGGAAGAGAGTTTTAGTTCAGTCGAGCAGCATGGTTGATGCAGGCTTGGAGGGCCGAAGGGCCTGTTCCTGTGCTGTAATTTTCTTTGTTCTCTTTGATCTTGAATATCTCGATCAAGTCTCCTCTCAGCCTTCTTTTCTCTGGGGAAAATATTCCCAGCCTTTCCAATCTGTCCCCATGGTTGTAGCCATTTATCTCTGGAATCATTCCATGACTCTCCTTTGTACACTCTCCAATGTCTTCATGCTAAGTTCCTCATTTTCCCACATCCTTGTTGTCCTCTTCCACAATGTTTTTCCCAACCTCAGTGACTAGGTTCCTACATGGATCACACAACACATCCTCCCCCTTCCATTCCAAGTTGGTCTCCAGTCGTGAAGGGAGGTCCATAACCCTCCTTGGCACCAGGCAAGCAATACAACTCACAGAGAACAATTCCTATTTCCTACCAATATACTGGGTGGGATTTTACAGCCTCGCTCAGGCGAGACTGGAAATTCCAGCCCAATGTCAATGGAGATCTCCATTGTCGGATCCTTGCCCGTGCCGATTCCATAGTGGGTGAGGTGGTAGAGTTCCAGTGACTGTCTCTCTTCACTGCTATATTCTTTTTACGCCTCCCATTTGAATGGCCCCCTATACCATGGAGCTTGCTCACCCATACCGTAGACTTTGCTCTCATCCACACAGGCTGGGTGAGATTCTCTGGCCTCCCAGCTGTGTGTATCCCGCCGCTAGGAGGTGGAGTGTTGTTTGCTAGCAGTGGGATTCTCTGCTCCTGCCCTTGTCAATGGGAATTTCCGCTGACGTCATCCCTCACAGGCTGGAAACCTGCACACGGGAGTGCACTGCCAGCAGGACTGGAGAATCCCACCAGTGTGAATGGCCAGAGAATGAAGGTCCTTGGGTCTGTTAGAAAAGAGCCAAAGGGCCTCCTGCATCTCTGCACCCTAGTGCCCACCACCTGCAATTATACGCTGCTGGCCCTGAACACCACCCCATTGCACCACTACCTTAATTAAAGGTTGGAATAGCTTCCTGGAAAAGGTTGTCTGGGTAACTCTTCACTTTGGTGATGCCCTATCATACCTACACTTTGGATCCCAGCACAACTCAGAGCTGAACATTGCTCAAGAGCCAAATATTTCCTGCAGGTGCGGACGTCAGTATTACAATGCCCTCTCTTGCGTTTTGACAATGATATAAAGATACCAATTGCTCACAAGGGATTGGGTAAATATGTCGTGAGTTCATTTCTCAAGTCTAGATACATAAGAGCAAATATAAATGAGTGTCTAGCTTGGAGACATCAGCAGCAGAGCTGGGTGTGTGTGCTCTGCTCACAGGCTAAAGTGAAACTGAGACTGCGTTACATGATATACTAACCTTCCATTGATGGCATGTTGCTATCCCTTAAAGGCAGACCCCAACACTCTCCACAAACTCTGAATACTACAGTTGTAGCACTCCATTACACTGTAATCCACCTCTAACCTTTTCTCTATTTACTTACTTAATTAATTTTTTTGTATTTAATCTGCATAGCTTCTTTCTTTTTTTCTCATTAATTACTTACCTAGTTTAATTTATGGGTGGGTTAACTGAAATGTTTACCTATAAGCCAACTGCAGCTTCATTCTTTGTGCTGTAGGATCACTCATTCTTTCTCCTGTGCTTTTCAACGTCCCCTGCTGCTGTTCTGTTCTTTCATTCAATTATTGCAGTTGCTTCCATAGTGCCTGATTCTTTTATGTGTCTGGGAGCCATGCTGAGATGACCCTCATGTAACAAATTTTATTCACAATGTTTTAAAACGTCTGCCCCATGCTGTAGTTCTGGCTTCCAGCCCTTTTGCACAGTTTGTTTACTTTTGCCTGCTAGGCTTAACTAATCAAGCATAGTGAACATCATTAGTAAGCAGCCTCACATAAGCAAACACCGCACAATTGAGCAGATAAGGGACTCACTGCTGAATCTCAACTGGTGGAGCCATAACTCATTGCCCTGGCCAGATTCTTGTCCAGTTTTTGATTGGGAAATTATTTGGCAGTAGGAGCCACAGTGGAGATGGAGGAATAAACCAACCTTGCTTACAACCTTAGCAAAATTAACGTTGTGAGTATCGAACAGAATTATCATTTTACACCTCTGTTTACTTGTCAATTTATTGGCTGACGTGCGGGTGAAATTCCAGTGTATTGTAGCAAGCAGAAAATGCCAATTCAAATCTGAGGATATGTAACTTTGAATCCTGGTTAACAAGTTGAATAATATGAGGGGGTGGCACTGATACATGTCTTGCTACCTCCCTCCCCCCCCCCCCCCCCCCCCCCCAACCAGGGCAGCATAGTCTGCACAGAGCCTAGAGGTGAGATTTTACAGCCTCATTCAACCCGAAACAGGACAATCCCACCCGAGGTCAACAGACATTTCCATTGACCGCCCCTGCTGAGACAGAGAGGAAAGAAGATTCCCAGAACAGACAAGTCCAGAGTCTTGGGCAGGGAGAGAGGGGTGGGTGGGTTTACAGCAGCAGGCAGATAGGAAGAAAGTGGGTATGGGACCATTGGGGCTGTCTCTCCAATCTGCATAGGGCAACACTCAAGGATAGAGCTTCCAACTTCCTTGCTACCCTTTAAAAAGCATAGTAAAAAAAAAAGTGGACTGTCCACTCCCACCCCAATTCCCCACACCAACCCTATCACGCTATGGGCAGTGTGTTATCAAGGGGTCAGTTTTGCTCAGTTGGCTGGACAGCTGGTTACTGATGCAGAATGACGCCAACAGCACGGATTCAATTTCCGTACTGGCTGAAGTTATTCATGAAGGTGCAATCTTGTCCCTCACCTCAGGCGTGATGACCCTCAGGTTAAATCACCAACAGTCTGTGCCTGTGGTCATCTGGGACTGTGGTGACTTTGCTTTCTTCTCAGGGTTAATTGGCTTATAGCACATGACTTGGCCCTTGATTATTTACTTAAAAATAATGTATGGGCTGCTAATTGCAGCCTTCATTTTATGGGGGTGAGCTCAGGGCTGAGGTGGTTACACCACCCTATTATATTTTCTCCCAGTCCCCCTCCAGCCACTCAAAATATGCCTGCCAGGAGGCGTGTAATGTACAGCTCATTATCAAGTGGGGATCTTACTGCTTTTCAGAGGCTTTTTCCCAGGATTGAAATGGCTGCCACAAGAGGACACAAGTTTAAGGGGCTGGGGAGTAGGTACAGAGGAGATGTCAGGGGTAAGTTTTTCACTCAGAGGGTGGTGAGTGAGTGGAATCGGCTGCCATCGGTAGTGGTGGAGATAAATTCGATAGGGTCTTTTAAGAGACTTCTGGATGAGTACATGGAACTTAATAGGATTGAGGGTTATAGGTAAGCCTAGGAGGCAGAGATATGTTCGGCACAGCTTGTGGGTTGAAGGGCCTGTTTGTGCTGTAGTTTTTCAATGTTCTGTGTTCTATTCTGGATTCATAGTCACAGCCTCACTGGAGATTCTTGCTTCATTTAACAAACTTGTAATCGAGACAAAGGAAGTCTCTCATTTTTCCAAAAGCCCAGACATTATTTCAGTAACCCAGACATCATTGCCAACAATTTAAATACGCCTGGTGATTTATTTAATTCTTTCATTATCTGCCAATCCAATACTTCAAAAATCCATACCTTATCCAGAATTTTGTTTTCATCTTGCTAAGTCTTGCAGGTCTTATGAAGAGAGGCTGAGGGATTTGAGGTTGTTTTCCTTAGAAAGGAGGCGGCTAAGAGAGGACCTAATCGAAACATATAAGATGATTAGAGGTTTAGATAGGATGGACAGTGATAGCCTTTTTCCTAGGATGGAGAAAGCTAGCACGAGGGGACACAGCTTTAAATTAAGGGGTGATAGTTATAGGACGGATATCAGAGGTAGGTTCTTTACCCAAAGGGTGGTTCGGGAGTGGAATGCCCTGCCTGCAGCAGTTGTAGATGCGCCAAGTTTGGTGGCGTTTAAGAGGTTAGTTGATAAGTATATGGAAGAGAAGGGAATGGTTTAGTTTGGAGGGGCATTGCTTTTTATATTGGTCGGCGCAACATCGAAGGCCGAAGGGCCTGTTCTGTGCTGTAATGTTCTATGTTCTAAATGTGGCACACAGATGACATTTAATGTTTTTGAAAATGCTGCTTCTAGAGGTTGAGAAGTTTGCAGTTAAATATTGTGCGTTATGTTCTGGCCTCCCCTATTATTTGATTCACCCAGAGACAGAATATTCCTTCCCAACCCCTCCCCCCCCAACACCAATTCCACCTTATTTTGTTAAGGAGGCCAATAGGAGGGGGCTGTTTAAATCAGTTGACCAGATTGCTGGCATGTGGATCGGAATAATGCCAACAATGCAGGTTCAATTCCCATTCCCGCTGAGGTGGATTTGGGAGCTGCCTCAGAGAGCGGAGAGCAGTGGCTAATTGCCAAAGAAATAGCTCCGAATGGAGCATCAGTACTTAAGGAGCATCTGCCTTTGGGCAAAGCACAAGTAGAATGGGAGGAGTCAGATGTGAACTCACTTTAACATTAATTACTTCATCCTTTTATTATACTGAGGGTGTAAGGCTCTGGCAGAGAGATATTAACGACTAGAAGGTTTTCAGAATTTGTGGAAGTGTAATGGAGCCAAATTCTTTTCAGCATTTAAGTTTTATTCATGAGGTAAACATGATCTAGAATCAAAAAGACTCTGGATGACGATACAACACTGATATATCAACTAGAATTAAACCATGATAATATAGGCAAAAGATCTAAGGTGCTGGGCTTTGGTTCCAGTCTCTGAGCATGGTGGCACAGTGTTTGGTATTGCTGCCTCACAGTGCCAGGGACCCAGTTCAGTTCTGGCCTCGGGTGACTGTCCGTGCGGAATTTGCTCATTCTCACTGCGTGGGTTTTCTTCCCACCGTCCAAAGATGTGCAGGTTAGGTGAATTGGTCATGCTAAATTGCCCCTTAGCAGCTGGGAGATTAGCAGGATAAATACATGGGGTTATGGGGATAAGACCTGTTGTTGGTGCAGGCTGAGTGGGCCGAATGTGTTCTTTCTGCAGGGATTCTGTGAAGAAGCTTTCTACGAAGAAATGAAGGGACTCAAATCCCAACACTGCCTGGAATCCAAGTGATTAAGTAGATCAAGTAGATGGTGATATAGTGATAGTATCACTAGACTACTAATCCGGAGGCCCAGCCTCCTGCTCAAATCCCAACATGGCTGCTGGTGGAAGCTACATTCAATTAATGAATTTGGAATTGAAAAGTAGTCTCCGTAACCATTTCATTGATGGTTGTAAAAAGCTATTTGCTTCATTAATGTCCTTCAGGGAAGGAAATCTGCCATCCTTACCTGGTCTGCCCTACATGTGACTCCACAACAATGTGGTTGGCTCTTAACTGCCCTCTGAAATGTCCCAGGAGGTGTCTCTGTCCAAGGGCAATTAGAGATGGACAACTGACATTGACGACGCTGTTCACATCCCATAAGACTAAAAAAAAAGTGCTCATGACTCCAGACTTCTGCCTACAAGTTGCTTCTGCCTCAAAGATACGACTGCATCGCATAACAACCTTGTCAAATTTAAGGAAAAATAATGTAAATAAAAGAAAAATTTGGTCAAGCACACTGCCACTTGCATAAATAGATTGGATTTGAGCCACGGTTGACAGGAACAGCTCAATATAGAAAATAGGAGCTGAAGTAGGCCATTCAGCCCTTCAAGCCTGCTCCACCAGTCAATATGATCATGGCTGAACTCTATCTTACACCTTTACTCCCGTGTTATCCCCATACAACTTGGTGCCGTTAGAGTTTAGAAATCTGTTTCTTTCTCGGATACATTCAGTGACATGGCGTCCACAGCCCTTTGTGTTACACAAGGTTCCACAGGTTCATCACCTTCTGAATGAAGAAATTCCTCCTCCTCTTCATCCTAAATGGCTGATCCTATCTCTTGAGACTGTGACGCTCTTGCTCGTAACACTCCAGCCAGGGGAAACTTCATCACCGATAACCTGTCCAGCCCTGTCAGGATTTTATATATTTCAATGAGATCCCCTCTCATTCTTCTACAAGCCAGCATAGTCAACTCAATTTCTTCTCATATGACAGTCCTGCCATCTCAGGAATCAGTCTGGTGAACCTTCACTGCACTCCCGCTGTGGCAAATATATGCTTTCTTAGATCAGGAGACCAAAACTGCACATGATATTCCAGGAGTGCCTCACCAAGACCCTCACAGCTGCGGTAAAATATCCTTGCCCCTGTGCTCAAGTGCACTTGCGATGAAAACCAAAACACCATTTGCCTTCTTAACTGCTTGCTGCACCTGTATGCTTGATTTCAGTGGCTGATGTATCAAGATGACCAGGTCTCTTTGTATATTTCCCAATCTATACCATTGAAATTAATTGTATTCTGCCATTCTCTATCTCTGTCTGAAATAGATAGCATCAGATTTATCCTTGTTATATCGCACCTGCCATGTTTTTTGCCCAGTCACTCAACTTGTCTGAATCATATTGAGCCCTCTTAACATTCTCCTCATTACTCAGATTCCCACCAAGTTTTGTGTCATCACCAAATTTGGAAATATTGTATTTGGTTCCTTCCCTTACATTTGGGGTCCCATTAGACCTGCCATACCAAAAACGGCCCATTTATTCCTGCTCTTTGTTTCTGGGCTGCTAATCAATTCATAATCAGTGCCAAAATATTAGCTCCAATCTCATGTGTTTTAATTTTAAATACCAAACTCTTATGTGGGACTTTATCAAAATACATCACATCTACTGGTTCTCCCATATTTGTTCTGCTGGTTACCTCCTCAAAAAGTAAATTTGTCAAATAATGATTTCCCTTTTATAAAACCATACTGTCTTTGTTTAATCTCATTATTATTTTCTACATGCTCTGAATTCACGTTTTTTATAATAAGATATTTTCCCTACTACTGATGTTAGGCTAACCAGTTTATAATTTTCACCTTCCCTCATTTTTTTTAAATGGTTGATTACATTTGCCATCTTCTAATCTGCCAGAACTGTTCCAAAATTGACAGAATTTTAGATGATGACAATCAACACACCCACTGTCTCATGGCCATGACCTTTAGTATCCTGGGATTTAGGTTATCAGGCCCTAGGGATTTATCAGTTTTCAGTCTCATTAATTTCTCCAGCATTAGTATTATGAATATCCTCCAATTCCTCGTTCTCACTAGACACTTAGTTCCCTAGCATGTCTGCAAAGTTACTCATGCCTTTCTCCGTGAAGACAGAACTAAAGTAGTTATTTAGTTGTTCTGCCATTTCCTTGTTCACCATTAGAAATTCTCATATTTCAGACTATAAGGGACCTACTTTTGTCTTCGCTAATCTTTTTCTTTTCACATATTTAATGGAAGCTTTCATCGTCCGCTTTTATGTTATTTGCATATTTACTCCCATATTTCAGTTTCCTCCCCATGTTAGCCCTCCTTCACTGAATTCTGTACTGCCCCAAATCACCAAATTTTTTCTAGACTTTATATTACTGCTTTTTGGATCTAATACTGTCGTTAGTTTATTTTATTAGCCATGGTTGGGTTGCTTTCCTGATTAGGTTTTACACCAACAAGGAAAGTATAATTGTTGCAATACACACATACAGGTTCAATTCTGACCTCAAGTCACTGTTTTGTTTGGAGTTTGCATGTTCTCGCTGTACCTGCGTGGGTTTCCCCTGATGCTCCGGTTTCCTCCCACAGTCCAAAGATGTACGAGTTAGGTTGATTGGTCATGCTAAATTGACCCTAATGTCAGGGGGATTAACAGGGTAAATGAAAGTTATGGGAATAGGGCTTGGGTGGGATGGTGGTTGGTACAGACATGATGGGCCAAATGGCCTCCTTCTTTAGTAAATTTGCGGATGACACCAAAGTCGGTGGAGTGGTAGATAGTGAAGAGGGGTGTTATAGCTTGCAGAGAGACTTGGACAAGTTGCAGAGCTGGGCCGAGAGGTGGCAAATGGAGTTCAATGTGGAAAAGTGTGAGGTAATGCACTTTGGCAGGAATAATAAATGTGTAGAGTATAGGGCTAATGGTAGGATTCTTAATAGTGTTGATGAACAGAGGGATCTTGGTGTATTTGTGCATAGATCCCTGAAAGTAGGCAGTCAAGTCGATAAGGTTGTTAAGAAGGCATATGGAGTCTTAGCTTTTATTGGTAGGGGGATTGAATTTCGGAGCCGCAACGTCATGTTGCAACTGTACAAAACTCTAGTGCGGCCGCACTTGGAGTATTGTGTGCAGTTCTGGTCCCCACATTATAAGAAAGATGTGAAGGCATTGGAGAGGGTACAGAGGAGGTTTACCAGGATGTTGCCTGGTATGGAGGGCAGGTCTTATGAGGAGAGGCTGAGGGATTTGAGGTTGTTTTCGTTAGAAAGGAGGCGGCTAAGAGGAGACCTTATCGAAACATATAAGATGATTAGAGGTTTAGATAGGGTGGACAGTGATAGCCTTTTTCCTAGGATGGAGAAAGCTAGCACGAGGGGACACAGCTTTAAATTAAGGGGTGATAGTTATAGGACGGATATCAGAGGTAGGTTCTTTACCCAGAGGGTGGTTAGGGAGTGGAATGCCCTGCCTGCGGCAGTTGTAGATGCGCCAAGTTTGGTGGCGTTTAAGAGGTTAGTTGATAAGTTTATGGAAGAGAAGGGAATGGTTTAGTTTGGAGGGTCATTACTTTTTTTTTCATAATTGGTCGGCGCAACATCGAAGGCCGAAGGGCCTGTTCTGCACTGTAATGTTCTATTCTATTCTATTCTGTACTGTAGGAATTCTATGATACCTGGTTCAATTTCATTTTATGATACTTTATGAAGCAATGCCACTGTTACGCAGCATCAACAATAAGGAGTTGGGTCATTTCAGTGAATTGTTAGTTGGTTCTTCAACCTCACCCTCACAAGAATGTAAAGTCTTGGGTGAAACAAATAACAGGGAAAGATCCAGGACCAACAAGGGAAATAATGTGTTGGAAAAGTTGCTTCCCAATTCTCTCAGGCAATCTGGTCCAGGAATCACCAAGCTTAAAGTGTTATCTAGAAAGAAACACATCTGTATTAGCCCAGTTCCCTCTTACTTCCTCAATCTTCCATATAGTTAACCTGGAACTCTTTTTTGTGCAAATTCGTAGCATTTTGTTCGAGGTGGAAAATTAAGTTAGCAATTAAGTTTAGCAGCGGAGTGTAGGGCTGGGATGAAGTCAGGTGGGGGTGGACTATCAGAGTGTTGTTGTGCTGGTGTTGGTTATGTATGTTAAACGTATGTTAAAGAAATCTTCATAATCTTCAGTATGTAACAGGCCTACTCCTGCTTATAGTTTCTACGTTTCTATGTAACTACTTGTAACTAAATAAATATATAGAGTAAAGGTTACAGGCGAGGAGCTGTCTCCATCTCTAGGTCTTAACAGATCCCTGCAGAAACTGAACTGGATCAGCTGTGTAAATATTCTGGGGCTACAAGAGCAAATCGGAGGCTTAGGATCCTGCAGTGAGTAAACCTAATGCCCCAGAACCTGCCTGCCATTTACAGGGCACAAGTCAGCATATTGGGCTGGGAATCAGGGACCAGGCTTAGCGATGGGTTTCATTCAAAAGGCACCTCTAACTCTAGCTTAGACTCTGGACCAGCTGCAGTCTGGAAGTTATAAAGATTTAGCTCACCCTTGCAGGATCAGTGTGCAGGAAATGGATTTCCCAGAGAGGTTCTATGGAGTCTTCTGCTGCGGTCAAATTCCTGCCTTCAGCTTCCAGGCTCTTTCCTCTGGAGGTTTTCCAGGCGAAATTTCTCAGCATCTCGAGCTTCAGCTGGAACTGTACTCAGTCTCACATTAACCAGACACATGTTGGACCCTGATAATGGAAGTATAATCACTGGAATCTGGCAGAAACTATACCAACTATTAATAATTGATTTTGAATGTTACGATTTTTATTCAACTCAGTCCTGTAACATAAGCATTAACAATGAAGCATTTTCTCAAAGGTTGTGACATTGTTGTTAGACAGCAGTGACAACTGTGGGACAAACTGTGTTACAGGGTATTGGATCAACTTGACTTATTTGCAGAAACAATCATTAATCTTTTGTGTTTACATTGATGGGGTTTTAATTCAATAAAGCTGTCAGCTTGGAGGTTGATTATCCAATATGCAGTTGTCCTGTAAGCAATCCTCGATCTTGCTTTTGTTTCTCCTGCAGTAATGTCACCGGTCCATTGAGTTAGAACGAAACAGCAATCAGCTGGTCCATACTGTGACATGAATAAATCTACATGTCATCGAGCTGTGTCAATCCGAGGAGAAGCGTTATGTACGTCCTCTTGTTACCAACGGGCTAAAATAACTCTCCGAGTATCTCTTTTCAAGGACACTCATTCCCCGCACAGTGCAATCACAGGGGAATCTTCAATTTTACAGGGCTCGGCAGAAAGTCTGATATAGATTAATGTGCACAGTTGCTCAGAAGCACCATCCTCTGTTCTTGCCACTGGATCGCAGCCAGCAGAGCTGGGGAATGACACAAATGAGGCATTGGTAAAAAGCAGCCAAGGGCTGAGGATGCTAATAAGTCTCCTGGACATGACAAGCAGTGCAATCTGCTTTGAGGTACCAACAAAATGAAATGTTTGCCTCTGGTTAGATTCTGGCATCAAAACGACACCTCCGCATATTTTATTAATGTTCACAAGGTTTGAGGCAAATGATGTGGAGGGAATTCAGGCTCCCAACCTGAATTGCTGAGAGCAGGAGGTGAGTTACTCGCTGCAGTATTCCCAGTCTCCAATCTGCTGTAGTTACGGTATTTATATGGCTGGTCTAGTTCAGTTTCTGGTTAATGTTGATAATATCCTGTCAACACTAATTGACAAGCCTCCTCCCCTCCTGGATTAAAAATTCAAGGGGGAGGGTGGCATCTATCTATAAATCCCATCGCCATTTGAACCTTTGAACAATTATTAATGGACTTCTATGCACTTAATTTCTGGTGTCTGGCCATAGAACTCAGGGAGATATCGGGTCAACGGCATCTAGCACTTCCAAGTATAAATGCTTTGTCTGCTCATTGATTGGTGTGATTAAGCCGAGGTGTGATTGTTTTTAGTACAGGTTTGATGGGCCGATTGGCCTCCTCCTGCACTGTAGGGATTCTATGATTGCATCAGCTGATCGGGGAAATAAACTGCATGACAGGTTTAGGGAGACTAGCAGGGTAAATATGTGGGATTTTGGGGGTGGGGGCTGAGTGGGATTGTTGCCAGTGCAGAATCAATGGGCCAAATGGCCTCCTCCTGTACTGTAGGATGTCTATGATCTATGATTCTATCATGAATTATCCCAAAGGTACAGTTCCTTTTTCCCTTTTGCCAAGCAATTGAGTGCACACCAAGCTCAGGACCTACGGAAGCAGAGATTCTGGCCCTCAAAGCTGTTCTCGGTTGAGAGTGCAGCAATCACAGAATCCCTTCAGAGCAGAAGGAGGCCATTTGGCCCACCGAGCCTGCACCTGATGACAATCCCACCACCCAGGCCCTATTCCCGTAACCCCTCATACTTACCCTACTAATCCCGCTGACACTCGGATTAATTTACCATGACCAATCCACACAATTTTGTACTGTGGGAGGGAACCCATGCAGACACAGGGAGAACATGCGATTAGAGCTATTTGCTCACAAGGTTGGGGGGGGGGTAAAGTTTATTTATTAGTGTCACATGTAGGCTTACATTAACAGTGCAGTGAAGCTACTGTGAAAACCCCTAGTCGCCACACTCCTGTTTGGGTACACAGAGGGAGAATTTAGCAATTCACCTAACCACACGTCTTTCGGACTGTGGGAGGAAACTGGAGCATCCAGAGGGAACCCGTGAGGAGAATGTGCAGACTCCACAGGGACAGTGAACCGAGGCTGGAATTGAACCCCGGAACCCTGGCGCTGCGAGGCAGCAGTGCTAACCACTGCGCCAGCATTCATACACCATTCAGCCTTTGTTCTTTACTGAAGCTCAAATGAACTTGCTGCTTTCTCTTCTACGTCACTCAGCAGCAGCCATGGCAGTGCTTTGAAAGATGCTTCCTGATGAAGTAAAGCTTCTAATGAGCACTTTTACCCCATGACAGGCACGGAATGACAAGATTGTGTGAAAGTATGAGTTTCTCGGGCTCCTATTTGCTCCCGGGAAATGTTTATTATTTCATTTTCCCTTTACTTTCTCTCTACACTTCGATAATAAAGAGTGAACTCACTGCCAAGTTTGACCACTTTCTGTTCATGTGCAAGCCATTGCCACTCATCCTGCATCATCCCAAATTGTACAAACTGATTTGTTATTACCTGAGCCTGGTTGGGTATAATATTTAAATATATTTATTAAGCTCCTGCCTCAAGCTGGTGGTAGGCTTCCTGAACAGGGGCCATTTGGAAAATCATTTTGGTTTGGCCGCAGGCGATTTGGTGCCAGTTTGTTCTAACTGGCCCATTGCTGCTGGAAAGTAGGAGTGGAGGGATTGGGGAATTCACCTCCTTATGGAAAAGCTTTCAAATTGGCGCCACATTGGCAACCGCATCCTCAGGCCCTCACCGCCCCTTAATGCCAGACAGAGAAAGTCAGAATTGATCCCATTAGAACAAAATGGAAGCTTTTTCCAAAGAGCCTTGTAGGTATGACAGAAACGTTGAGCTCTTGCAGTCAAGTTAGATTCTAACTGATCCCCCAGTCTCTCAACAGCCCCGGATAATGACTGCTTTCCAAAGCTCTCACACGTCCAATCACTCCACCGAACCAGGTTCATGTCAATGCTGTTGTGAAAGCTTCAATGGAAAACGCTATCTAAAAGCCACCCACTGTTCCCTGAAACAAGCGGAGTTAATCCTGGGAGATTAAGAACTGGGAGGGGTGGTCAGGGAGAGGGCAGCATGACTACGTAACACAGCATCAAGCTGCCTGGTGTTAGGCCTAAAATGCCAAGTGGTTTCTTTAACTAAAAAATCAAAAGGGAGGGCGGCATAGTGGCACACTGGTTAATATTGCAGCCACGCAGTGCCAGGAGCCAGGGTTCAATTCCAGCCTCCGGTCACTGTCTGTGTGGAGTTTGCACACTCTCCCCATGTCCGCGTGGGTTTTTCCAGGTGCTTCGATTCCCTCCCACACTTCAAAGATGTGCAGGTTAGTTGGATTGGCCATGCTAAATTGCTTCTTAGTGTCAGGGGGATTAACAGGGTAAATGCGTGGGGTTAAGGGAATAGGGCTTGTTGGTGCAGACTCGAATTCTGCACTGTAGGGATTCTATGATTCTACGTTGGTTATGGTGGTGGCTCAGGTTCCTCATCAATGACCCAAATTTAAAAAAAAAATCATCCACTCATATAACCATCCCAGCTTTTGCTCTTTCAGATGAGACATTAAAGACAAAGAGAAAAGAGAAAGTGTAAGAGAAACAAAGAGTTATACAATAATAACCTCATAAAAGATAAGAATTTATATTCAGGATGACTGCGACTTCTATAAAGATTTGAATTCTGCTTTGTATCATTCTCTGTGGCACCAAGGCTTCAGATTCATAGAATCATAGAATCCCTGATACTGGGGATGAGGGGGTTAACTTATGAGGAGAAATAGAACATAGAACATAGAACACTACAGCACAAACAGGCCCTTCGGCCCACAAGTTGTGCCGAACACATCAAAACCTACCCAACCATAGACCTATCTATAACCCCCAATCCCATTGGATCCCATATACTCATCCAGAAGTCTTTTAAAAGACCCCAGCGAGTTCGCCTCGACCACCACCGACGGCAGCCGATTCCATTCACTCACCACCCTCTGAGTGAAAAACTTTCCCCTAGCATCCCCTCTGTACTTGCTTCCCTGCACCTTAAATCTGTGCCCTCTCGTCGCGACCATTTCAGCCCTGGAAAATAGTCTCTGAGAGTCCACCCTATCTATTCCTCTCAACATCTTGTAAACCTCTATCAGGTCGCCTCTCAACCTTCGTCTCTCCAGGGAGAACAGTCCCAGCTCCCTCAACCTGTCTTCATAAGGCATGCCTCCCAATCCAGGCAACATCCTTGTAAATCTCCTCTGCACCCTTTCAATAGCTTCCACGTCCTTCCTATAGTGAGGCGACCAGAACTGCGCACAGTACTCCAATAGAGTACTACTCCATAGAGTAGACTGGGTCTGTACTTGTTGGAGTTTAGAAGGGGGATCTTATAGAGACTTACAAGATAATGAAGGGGCTGGATAGGGTAGAGATAGAGAGACTCTTTCTGCTTAGAAAGAAAACAGAATTAGAGGGCACAGCCTCAAAATAAGATGGGGGGGGGGGTGGCAGTTTAGAATGGAGCTGAGGAGGAACTTCTTCACTCAAAGGGTGGTGTGTCTCTGGAATTCTTTGTCCATTGAAGTGGTGGAGCCTACCTTGTTGAATATATTTACATCACGGGTAGATAGATTTCTGATAGACAAGGGAATTAAGGGTTATGGGGAGAAAGCAGGAAAGTAGAACTGATCCACTTCAGATCAGCCATGATCTTATTGAATGGCCAGGGCAGGCTCGAAGGGCTGGATGGCCGACTCCTGCTCCTATTTCTCATGTTTTTATTATGTTCTTATGTTCCTACACTGCAGAAGGAGGCCATTCAGCCCATCAAGTCTGCACTGACCATAATCTCATCCAGACCCTATTACTAAAACCCCACATATTTACCCTGTGAGTCTCCTGATAATAGGGTTAATTTAGCACAGTCAATCAACCTAACCCACACGTATTTGGACTTCCAGGATTTATTTGCCAAGGTTTGTTGTCTTGAAATCTCTGGTGGGGTCAGGGAGAGAGAAAAGGCAGTCAACTCAGTGTTAAACTACTATAGAATTGTGAAACAGGGAGGAGGGATCAGTAAGAGGGGCCTGTTTCCTGTGATATTCCTGCACTCTATGTTCTAATTATAATTGAGAAATAGATCCTCGAATTTTCCACACTAAGAATCAATTGCCAAGGATGAAGCTGTTGGGAATGGGTGTTTATTGGGTGTCGTACACCACTTATCCAGTTAGACAGGATAATGATGGCGTAAAAGTGATGAAAGATGTGATTGAAGTATGCGCTTACTAAGCCTTCCGACTTCTGTACAATACACTCATGCAGAATTGATGATCACTGTGTAAAGAGAAAAGTGGCTCGAATATCTTCAGCTTGGCCCCTTGCTTGTACAGCCTTAGCTGTGCCGCAGTTAGTCACACTCAAAAAGTGATAGGTTCAAGACCCACTCTAGGATGTTAAGCATGTTTTCTGGATTGGCGCACCAGTGCTGAGGATGTGCTGCTACCTTTCCGATAAGATGTTGAATTGAGGCCCAATCTGCCCTTACAATTGCACTGTAGAAGATCCCATGACACTATCATGATGTGTTGGAGGGCCGAGCATGGTAAGAAGTCTCACAACACCAGGTTAAAGTCCAACAGGTTTATTTGGAATCGCGAGCTTTTGGAGCGCTGCTCCTTCATCGGGTGAGTGAAGAGGTAGGTTTCAGAAGAAGAGTTATCCTGAGTGAACCAAAACAGAAAGTAATGAGAGAAACTCAACAGGTCTGGCAGCATGTGTGGAGAGAGAATAGAGCCTGGAGGTTCTTTGTCAGAGCTAAAATAGGACCTGATTTATTCCTTGAGACTGTAATTGGACAGAGGGAATGTAAATGGTGATGGAGATGGAGAGCGACATTTGAGAAGCAGAAAAATAAAAGTAAGGCTATGAAGTAATAAAAATGGATAAGGTGAAAAGAAAAAATGTAACAAAATAAATGGAAATGGAGTGAAATTGCAGGAGCGAGTTCATCTTATTCATTTTTTTACCTCCTTATCTCTGGAACGTCCTCCAACCCTACAATCTTCAAATTCTGATTTCTTATAAATCCCCAGTTTCCTCCTGTCCACCTTATGAAGGCTGTACCTTCAGCTGCACAGTTGCTAACCTTTGAACATACTCCCTTAATCGAGCTGTTTTCCTATCCTTCTCTTTCCATTAAAGACAAAAAAAATCTTTTCACAACCCTTTGGTCTCTTGTCCAAATATCTCAGGATGTGCTTCAGTAATTCGTTATTATGATTTGGTTTAAGGGATGATTTCATATTATTTGATTTATTATTGTCGCAAGTATTAATGAAAAGTATTATTTCTCATGCGATATACAGAGAAAGCATACCATTCATAGAGAAGGAAAGGCGAGAGTGCAGAATGTAGTGTTGCAGTCATAACCAGGGTGTAGAGAAAGGTCAACTTAGTGTGAGGTAGGTCCATTCAAAAGTCTTATAGCAACAGGGAAGATTTCGATTGGTATGTGATCTCCGACTTTGTATCATTTCTCTGACGGAAGAAGGTAGAGGAAATTATGTCTGGGGTGCATGGTGTCCTTAATTATCCTGGCTGCTTTCCCAAGGCAGCAGTAAGATGAAGTCAATGGATGGGAGGCTGGTTTGTGTCATGGACGGGGCTTCATTCACCACTCTTTGTAGTTTCTTGCGGTGTTGAACAGAACAGGAGTCATACCAAGCTGTGATACAACCAGAAAGAACGGTTTCTATGGTGCATCTGTAGAGGTTGGTTAGAGTCATGGTGGACATGCTTAATTTCCTTAGCCTCTTGAGAAATTAGAGGTTTTGATGGGCTTTCTTAACTATAGCAATGGCCAAATTATTTTCTCTCTCTCTTTCTCATATTTGTCAGCTTGGGATGATCCTTGGATGTTAAGGGCATATTTTCAGGGAGCTTCACTGAAATGGTTAGAATGTAAACCAAGTGAGACAATCCTGGACTCCACGGCCTAACAAAAATGCGTGTTAGGAGTTAGAATCTGGCCTGCTCCACTTGTTGCCAGTGTAATTCCCAGGATTGGTGGATGTGTGGTGCCTCGGTACAAACAGAGGAGAGAGGACATTTGATTGAAGTATTCACAATCTATACGGATGGAATGAATTAGGAAGAACTGCTTTTACTAGTGGAAGGATGACAAATCAGCGTGGCACAGATTTGAGGCAGAGGGAGCAATAATGGCAACATGAGAAAAGTGTTTTCACACACTAGGGCATTCAGATCCAGAATGACTGCCTAAGTGTGTGATGGAGGCTGGTTCAATTGAGGCTTTGAAGAGGGAACTGGATTATTGTCTAAAAAGGAAGAATATGTGTGGTACACTTGTGCCAGCCAGTGTGAATTGCTTTATTGATTGGCTGCATAATGCATGGGGCTAATATTGCAAGGGGCTACATTCACTTTTAAAGCTAGCAGGCACTGCTTACACTGGGAAATACGTTGTGGCCAACAGCAGATATTGACAGTGAATCCAATATGGGAAACATGAAAGAATCACACAAGATGGGAAATGTTTTCCACGGTTTCTGGATGCCAGCCTGAAGATCTTGGTGGAGGATGTCGGGAATAGAAGACCCTACCAGCAGAAAAATCTAGCCCTAGACCTTGGTAGACTCCAAAATGGGACCTCTTACCTATTCTTCCTCAAATTGAACCATAGCGGCTGGATCTTTCCCTGTCCGCTCCAATATCCTTTCAAATCTATTTGAATATCCCACTCTCTATCTGTCTGTAACTTAATCCCAGTTAAAATTCCCTATTCCACCCAGAGACACAGCTTTAATAGGCTTGGAAGAAATAGAAACATATTTCAATAGAAACACAATTAAGATGCTGCAGTTTTATTTTGGGGAAGGAATGGAGCTTTAGCACAATATTCTGGAAGAATTAGCAGAGGAATGGCTCCTGATAAGAAACGGGAACCATAAAACTCGCACTCCAGCCTCCTGACAGTGAAATGACATTTGCAGTAACTTCCCTGAGGCAACGTGAGATGACAGGGATAATGTGAAATTGGGGATACTAGATGTGTTTATACATAATCGATTCTTAACCGTAGCACTGTCAGCGTATGATTCCCAAAAGCTATGACGCAAATGGACGTTATTATAATGTGTAACACTGGAGCCCAGTTGAGTACAATTCTTTTACAAAAACCTGGTGGGTGAATTTTGAGTAAATGAGCTGCAGAATTCAAGCTCCAACCTTTTCCTCTTGCCTTTTTAAATTCCAAGTGCATTGCTGGGACAAATTAGAGGGAGCACTTACCATGAGTTTGGACCTTCTACATTGGATTGAACGGAAGTTAATGATATTATTACACACCATTGGTGGAAAATATATCCATTCATTAGCATATACAGAACTGGTTCAGAAATCCTCCAGTGGATTTCCAGCTGCATTGCACCGAATCAAATCCTGCTAAGTCTGGCCTGACCTGGAGAGGTTCGGCTCAGCGATCTTTTCCAATGGATGGGAAATCGTGTGGAAATTCTTCCCTCTCTAGCTTTGAAACCCTTTGTTTTGTTCCCCGATGTGTCACACTGATGGATAAAAGTGAATGTCTTCCCTCTGATATTAGAGAATCTTATTTCACTTTCAATTTATTTCCCATTTCACTTTTCAGACAGTCCTGAAGCCTTCAGTTGCAGGAGACGATGTCAGCATTGTGTGGCACCCAGGTCAACACTGCAAGGCTGGCAACCGCAACGAAAGTCACAGGCAAAACTTCTGGGGCATCAGTGACAGAGTCCAGATTCAGCCTTTGAGGATCAGAGCTTTGAGAACACGGTCTATGTGCAGAGGGACATTTCAGAATTCATTCGTACTGATTTCAGAGGTAGGTTCTTTACTCAGAGGGTACTAAGGGCATGGCATGCTCTGCCTGCAGCAGTTGTGGACTCGCCAACTTTAAGGGCGTTCAAATGGTCAGTGGATAGGCATACGGATAACGTTGGAATAGTTTAGGTTAGAGGGTCATTAGATTGGTTCCACTGGCCGGCGCAACATCGAGGGTCGAAGGGCCTGTACTGCGTTGTAATGTTCTATGTTCTAGAAGGCTTTGACACCATGGTGCAGACAATGGTGGTTCTCCAGGACTGGCATCACCAGGTTATGCATAGGCTTCTGGAGCTCATTCCAGCTGCCCCAACATCCCATAGAGTAGCTCGGGTAAATGCACGCGGTTACAGAAGTAGGACCTGGGTGGGATTGTGGTCGGTGCAGACTCAATGGGCCGAATGGCCTCCTTCTGCACTGTAGAGATTCTATGACTCAGAGCGTACACCTCTTCCACGGACACCAGTGTGAAGCAGTGAATTCCGGAGATGCACACAATGCCGGAAATGGGATAGGGCAGGAAGCCCGGAGAATGGTAGGATTGAAGGAAGTGACAGAGGTGGGGACTGGAGTTAGGCCATGGAGAGATTCGAAGACATCAATGAGAGTTTCAGAATCAACGCATTGCCAGACAGGGAGCCAATATCCCTCCATGAGGCTTGCTTTGACACTCCAAGAAAGTTGAAAGTTCAGACCCCAACCAAGTGATCTGACAGGGAGCAGTGTTTCAAACTGAATGTGCACTGCGGAACAGCTTTCCCGAGGCGATGAGAGATGACTGTAATAAAGTGAAATTCAGGACACGTGATGTGTTTAGACATGATCGATTCTTAAATACTTCCCAGCAACACTGTCTGTGTGGGATTCCTAGGAGCTGCAGTACAAAGAGATCTGATTCTAGTTTGTGGAGGAATTGGAGCCCACCTGAATATAAAACTTGCACTTTGGACTGACGTTTGGAAGGTGGTCCTTCTGGATAAATTAACCTCAAGCTCCAACGTTTTCCTCAATTTGCACATGTTCTTTTTGACTTGGTAAATTCCAAGTCCGTCATTGGGACAAAGCATAGAAGAATCATAGAATCCATGCAGTGCAAAGGAAGCCATTCAGCCCATCAAGTCCGCACTGACTCTCTGACAGAATATCTTACCCAAGCCCTCTCCCCTCCCTTCCCCATCCTATCCCCATAACCTCACACACTTACCATTTAACCCCACACATTAATCCATTTAACCTACACATCTTGGGAAACTAAGGATCAATCTATGATAGCCAATTCACCAAACCTACACACCTTCGGACACAAGGGCCCTATTTTTACCATTTTAATTCTAAGTGCTGGGTGGACTTGAAACTGGGAGTGTTTCAGATCCAACTTTTAAACCCGTTCTCAGGTTTCCCCGTTCACATTCTGTTTTTTAAAAAAAGCAGTGATTACTGCATGCGCAGTAAAAAAAACAGAAAACTTCTCTCCTGCCACATTGCTCCCGGGCTGGATAATGCCTCCCCCTGACCCCCCACAGATATTGTCCCACCCCCACAATATAATTGACTCCCTTATCCCACCACCCCTCAGCTACCCAGACCGGTCGCAGCCCCATGCCCCCCGCCTCCTCCCAGACTGATCGCACGCAGAGTGGCAGCTCTGTCTCCCTGTCCCTGTCTCCCCCCGCCCTCCCCCATCAGAGAGCCATCTGACCCACCTCCCTCCCCACCACGAGAGCGACATCTGACCCACCTTGCTTCCCCATGCCCCTCCACCCCAACCAGAGAGCCATCTGACCTGGTCTCCCCCTCCCCATCATACAATCCACTAAGTCAATTTAATTGTACGTACATTTTCCGCTATTGGTAAAGGGGGAACAGATAGGGGGTGGGCGCGGATTACACTACTTGTCTCAAGCCTCATTTTACCAAGTTTTTGTGCCGGAAAATGGGTCCAACTTTGATGGTAAAATCAAGCCCCAAGAGGCAACATAGCATGGCCAATCCACCTAACCTCCGTATTTTTGGAGTGTGGGAGGAAAACCCAGAGGAAACCCCCGCAGGTATGCAGAAAAAGTGCAGATTCCACACAGACAGTGACTCAAGGCTGGAATTGAACCTGGGTGCCGAATGTTGTGAGGCAGCAGTGCTAACCACTGCACCATCATGTTGCCCAAATCAGAGCGGACACTTACACTAAATTAGGACATGCTGCATTTGATTGAACAGAACTAAATGACATTATTACATTTTATTGGTAGAAAATATATTCTTTCATACTGGTCCAAAGTGTAAACTGAAACACCACAAACTATATCCTGCTAAACTGAGCTGTTTCTTTAATTTTGATACATTTTTAAATTCATTCTCCATTGTTTGAACAACTGTGATTAGACGTCTGAGACAGCAGAATGAAGAACGATTGCAGGAAGGACTGTATTTAGGTTTGGAGAGATGTGCCAAGTCAAATTGCTGCATTTTTAAAATGTGCTGAGTCTTTGCAGACATTTTTAGGTACATTAACTATGCAAAGAATATTTGAGCAGATGAGTTAAATGATTTATTCAGCAGTTGCTTGGTTCCATTTTTAACCATCGAAGCATAGCCAAAAAATCATGTGCAATGGCTTCTGTTTCCGTGTTCATATTGTTCCCTCTAGTGTCCCTCATCTACATGCTGCTCCTTGGCGATGTAATCTGGAAAGATGTTAGGTCCCACATGTGCACACAGCACCACCATCCCTCTCAGCCCCTCCACCCTCTGTAATTTCCTGCACTGATTGTCTAACACACGTTTTGGTGAGCAGAAATTTCTTAATCATAAGATCCCTCCAGTATGGAAAGAGATTAAGGCAATTCGGCCCACCGTGTCTGCACAAACCCTTTGACAGAGCATCCCACCCAGGCTCTCCACCCGCCCCCACGGTGCACCATCACAGTGCCGCGTCAATCCAGGCATCCCACACACCAAGGGGCAATCCAGTATGGTCCATCCACCCAACCTGCATATGTTTGGACACTAAGGGGCAATTTAACATGGTCAATCCAAGTAACCTACACATCTTTAGACATCAAGGTGTCAGTCCAACTAAGCTACGCATTTTGGGGCTGTGGGAGGAAACCGGAGCACCAGTAGGAAACCCATGCACTTACGGGGAGAATGTGCACTTACGGGGAGAACATGTAGGCTCCACACAGACAGTCATCCAAGCTGGGAATTGAACCCCGGGTCCCTGGTGCTGTGAGGCAGCAATACTAACCGTGCTACCCATTTTCTCCAAGTTGAGAAGACCAAAGCCATCAAGCCCCACCACCAACTCTGTCCATTAGCCACCTGCTCCATCGTTTTCTGTGGAAACTGTCGGAGGCTGAATCAGGTTGCATGATTGACCCCAAGATGAGCTTCTGCCAATATCCACATCCAGATCCAGCTCTGTAACATCACCGGATTCCATCTGTGCCTCAGCTTCCCTGCTGCTGAAACCCTCAACCAACTTTTCCTTTACATTTGTCTATTTCAATGGACGTCTGAAGTGAGGTGCCTGCTGATTGCTCACAACACTGAGAGAGAGCTGTGTACTCCCTCTGTGTCCAATCAAAGCCCAAGTATTTATTTTCTTTTTGCCATTTGAAGTTGCTGGGAGTTCTAGTCACATATAAATGATGAAGCATCTTTTTGCATCTCATGAAATATTTGGCATGTATTTAATCTTATTCGTGGCCTTGTGGGTTAGTGAATAAGTCCGACTTCAACCTTGTGGCTCACTGAGATGAAGGAGGGACCCTCATGCGGCTTACTCACTACCTTAGATTTCTTATCACTGGCTAAAAATACATAAAATAAAGTTTAAACAATAAAGAACAAAAGGACTTTATTCAAAATATCAGTTTTGAATAGTTTTTGGGTCCTTCCAGACTTTGGGACACTGAATAAAGAGTCCAATATCTGTAATTCTCTGAGCTTTCTACTCTTTAAAACAAGGAGATTATATTGGACCAAAACATAATGTTTTCTACAGCACATTTCAAAGATAATTCATCACCAGTAAGGTCCTAGGCCTTGTGATAATAGGGCATTAAAGTGTCTTGCAAACTAGCTTTGCTCTAAGGGGGCAAACAATAAGTATTTGTAGATTAAGTAAGTGCAACTGGGGGCAGCCAGAGCTCTCCAAGATTCCGTACAGTTAAGTGGACCACCAATGTTCCTCTGAGCAGCCACAAAGTTGCCGTGAGTCTCAGGAGCTGTGGATCTGGCTCGTTTCCTACATGGTGGCTGGTGTAAACTGACAGAAGGTGAAAGATAAGATCCATTAAATACTGATTAGAATAGAACATAGAACATTACAGCACAGAACAGGCCCTTCGGCCTTCGATGTTGCGCCGACCAATATAAAAAGCAATGCCCCTCCAAACTAAACCATTCCCTTCTCTTCCATATACTTATCAACTAACCTCTTAAACGCCACCAAACTTGGCGCATCTACAACTGCTGCAGGCAGGGCATTCCACTCCGAACCACCCTTTGGGTAAAGAACCTACCTCTGATATCCGTCCTATAACTATCACCCCTTAATTTAAAGCTGTGTCCCCTCGTGCTAGCTTTTTCCATCCTAGGAAAAAGGCTATCACTGTCCACCCTATCTAAACCTCTAATCATCTTATATGTTTCGATAAGGTCCCCTCTTAGCCGCCTCCTTTCTAACGAAAACAACCTCAAATCCCTCAGCCTCTCCTCATAAGACCTGCCCTCCATACCAGGCAACATCCTGGTAAACCTCCTCTGTACCCTCTCCAATGCCTCCACATCTTTCTTATAATGTGGGGACCAGAACTGCACACAATACTCCAAGTGCGGCCGCACTAGAGTTTTGTACAGTTGCAACATGACGTTGCGGCTCCGAAATTCAATCCCTCTACCAATAAAAGCCAAGACTCCATATGCCTTCCTAACAACCTTCTCAACCTGACTGCCTACTTTCAGGGACCTATGCACATACACACCAAGATCCCTCTGTTCATCTAGACTACTAAGAATCCTACCATTAGCCCTATACTCTACACATTTATTATTTCTGCCATAGTGCATTACCTCACACTTTTCCACATTAAACTCCATTTGCCACCTCTCGGCCCAGCTCTGCAACTTGTCCAAGATTGGTGGGAACAATGCAGGTAACTTCAGCCTAACTGGTCCACGTGGAATTGGGTGGAAGGCTAGTTTTATTTCTCACCCAGTGACAAGTGATTTGTAAAACAAATAACGCCTCCTGTTTTCATAGGTTCACATTGCCTTCAATCTGTGGCACTGATTTTCATGGTGGAGACAGATAGTGTGTTGATTCATTCATGGAAATGAGCTAGGTTTTTTTTTCTAAACAAAATAACATTTTGGGTTATAGTATAGAGGTAATTTGGAATATAAGATGCAATAAGTTAAGAGGGTGAATGGTAATATTGTACCCGTGGGTGGCATGGTGGCACTGTAGTTGGCACTGCTGTCTCACAGCACCAGGGACCTGGGATCAATTCCTGGCTTGGATCACTGTCTGTGCAGAGTCTGCACATTCTTCCTGTGTCTGCGTGAGTTTTGTCTGGGTGCCCCAGTTTCCTCCCACAGTCCAAAAGACATGTTGATTAGGTGCATTGGACATGTTAAATTCTCCCTTAGGAGACCCAAGTAGGCGCTGGAGTGTGGCGACTGGGGGATTTTTACAGTAACTTCATTGCAGTGTTAATATAAGCCTACTTATGACGCTAATAAATAAGTTTAAACTTAATTCATTTGGGGGGCAATGTTAGTATTGCACTCACCCTTCCCAAAGCTCTCTCCACCTTCTTTGTATCATTTCTGTTGTCACTTGTAGATGTAGTGATAGAGATTGATTGCTTTAATTAAGTAGCAGCTTCTTTGTTATTCTTTCGTGAAATTACCAAAATGGACTGGTTCCTTTAATTGTCTGGCAATTCCCATGTTCCTAAATAAGACAAAGTGAAGTAGAAATCCCAATGATGTGGCGCTGTTCATGAAAGTAGTGCTGAAATAAAGAACCATCGTTAATGAAAAATCTCTACTCCAGATTTCACTTTGGAAACCTCACATGACTCTTGATGAACTCAATTAGATTAAAATTATTTTCTTCAACTAAAAAAATGCTTCATTTTTTTCCCATAATTAAAGACTTCCTCAAGAAATTGCAGAAACAAATAGCTTGAAACCTGTAACTTCTGACAACTTGATTTAGTATTGTCACCTGTATTAGTGTATAGCGAAAAGTATGTTTCTATATAGACAAAGCATACTGTTCATAGAAGAGAATAGGAGAGGGTGCAGAATACACCCTCATTCATAGCTAAGGCATGAAGAAAGGTCAAATTAATACAAGGTACCATTCAAAAGTCTGATAGCAGCAGGGAAGAAGCTGCTCTGAGTGGGTTAGTATGTGACTTCAGACTTGTATTTTTTTTACTAACAAAAGAAAGTGGAAGAGAGAATGTTCAGAATGTGCAAGGTCCTTGATTATGCTGCTTGCCAGAGGTAGCAGGAAGTGTGATGGTTTTGTTAGATTATTTATTACATTTTATCAGGGGCTTTGAAATCATAGAGATGATGGTTCTGATAATTGTCCTTCTATTTTAAGCCTTGCTTCATGTTCAGTTCAGGTGAGTAACTTGCTGTTGCATCTATCGCATTTCCATGAATCAGGCATGCTCATGTTTCTCATTAAATGAAAAATACCACCCAGTGCACTTGGCAAATTTTAAATCACTCAAATCTCACGTCTGGAGAAATTAGTATACAGCAGTTAATCAAATCAATCTGTGAGATTCCTTTATTACTTGTGTTCAGAAAAGCTTTCAGTGATGCTGTTAGCAAAGATGATCCACTGGCCTTCATTATTCATACCACACAGAAAGCCATCAATTCAATATCTTGCTTACTTTCTTCTAATGAGAGTATAATCTATCGTTTCCCCTCTGGAGATGACTGTTCATCTAACCCACCTTATGCACAATCGCTTGAGCCTATCTACTCAAAGCAAATGTTAATAATTAAACAGAAAGTCTAAAAGCTGCATAATTCATAATTATTTCTTAATCACAAAGATCTTTGGAATTTATTGAGTTCTGTTCCACACTGTTGTTAACTGTCGAGTGCAGACTGTTAATATTCCCACTTAATGAAGCAGGGTAAATCCAATCTGGCCAATTACTGGCCCAACAAGTCTACTCTGAATCATCAGCAAAGTGATAGAAGGGGTTATCAACAATGCTATCAAGCAGCACTTACTTAGCAATAACTTGCTCACGGACACTCGATTTGCCAGGGATCACTCAGTTTATGACGTCATTGCAACCTTGGTCCAAACATGAACAAAAGAGTAGAACTCAAAGAGATCAGGAAAGACATCAAGGCAGTATTTGATCAAATGTGGCATCTAGAAGCCCGAGCAAAACTGGAGTCAATGGGAATCATGGGTAAAATTCTTTGCTGGTTGACGTCAAAGAAAGATGATTGTGGTTGATGGAGGTCAATCATCTCAGCTCCAGGAGTTCCTCAGGGTAGTGCCCTAGACCCAACCATCTTAAGCTGCTTCATCAATAACCTTCCTTCCATCATAAGGTCAGATGGGGATGATTGCATAATATTCAACACCATTCACGACTCCTCAGATACTGAAACAGTCCATGTCCAAATGCAGCAATACCTGCTCAATATCCTGGCTCGGGCTGGCAAGTGGCAAGTAACATTCACGTCACAAAAGTGCCAGGCAATGACCATCTCCAACAAGAGAGAATCTATCCACTTCCTCCTGGCGCTCAATGGCATTACCATCACTGACAATCATCCAATCGTTTCACCAATTTATGGTATGCAGAACCAGTCATTATTAGGTGCCTTGGGCAGCTCATACAGTGGCGTTGAACCGTAGAGGTGGCACAGTGGTTAGCACTGCTATCTCTCGGCGCCAGGGACTTGGGTTCGATTCCCAGCTTGGGTGACTGACTTGGGCAGAATCTGCATGTTCTCCCTGTGTCTTCCTCCAGGTGCTCCAGTTTCCTCCCACAGTCCAAAAGAGGCGCATAAATTCTCCCAAACAGGCGCCAAAGTATAGTGACTAGGATATTTTCACAGTAACTTCATTGCATTGTTAATGTAAGCTTACTTGTGACAATAATAAATAAACTTAAACTGAACTATGAGAATGAATTCTATTGTATAAACCATGGGGCAGATCATTACTCAAGCCCAACAAGTGCTTTGCTTTTGAACAGGTTGAATGGATATGAATTTGGACTGTGATTAAGAATAGTATGCATTTTGTCAATAGAGCAATGGCTCTTAAAGGTGACTATTTCAGTCCCTTTGTCCATTTTACAGAAATGTACATCTGGGGTTGGCCATGAGGATGGAAGGGTTAGGGGCATCCCTTGGGGAGGCAGGGCTCAGGAAAGAGTCAGGGGCTCTGGGGATGTCCGTAAAGGTAGCGAAATATCCCCTTGAAAATAACAAGCCAGGGAGAAGGTATGTGTCTAATGTAAGTGAATGGGATAAAGCTTTGGCGGTTTGGACACTGGGGAGTTCAGAAGGAGGGGCAAGGGACAACGTCGAGCGTTAGGCTAATTTGGGGGTTTGGACATCAGAAGGGAAGTTAGGGTGGGGGCCAGGTTTGGAGGCTGGGTCGGGGTCAGGGGAAGGTCAGGTCAGTATGGGGCAGAAGGGGGTTAGGTTCGTTGGGCTGACGGGTCAGTGGAGGACTGGGGTAAAGATCGGAGGATGGTTTAGGGTGGGGAATACTGTGTGGGTTGGGATGCTCAGATGGGAGGTGTCTGGTTGTGGAGGAGGATGACCTGTGCAGGGCTCAGTCTGTTGCACTCAATATTAGCTGTGCTGAGGTGAGAAGCGTTTTATTTCTTCTAACTCTTTCAGAATAATTGTGAGGGTAAAACTCACAGAACCATTTGAACGAAATTAGTGATTTAAGTCACTTTATTGAATGGTTCCCAGCTCAGCGCAGTTGTCCAGGGGAAGTTAACGCTTCTGAACAATTGCCGGGTAAAGCCTGAATTGGAAATTTCCCAGAGCAATTCCTCAGCGCATCTTTGGGCTATCCGCCAATTCCCAGGAAATTACAGACCAATATTTATATAGCTTCTCCTACACTCTGACTTTCACCAGCTTTGCTGGAACAACAGGTCAGTTGGACAACCTCTCTCTCTCTCTCCATTTCACTATTCAGTTCGGGGACAGAAAGCCCTCAGCAAACTGAGGAAGATGGTGCGAATGTTAATAGGAAGGGGGAGGGAGTGGAGTGACATCTCTGAGGTAAAACATCTCGATTTGCAGGAAACAATGGGATCTGCACTCTTCAAATCTTGCGGCTAACTTGTGACTGTACTTGATCCTTGACCCCTCCTCAACAAGCCATCCCCCACCTGAGCGCTCCAACCCACACAGTGTTCCCCACCCTAAACCCTCCCCCAATCCTTACCCCTAGCCCTCCACTGACCCACCAGCCCAACGAACCTAACCCCCTTCTGCCCCATACTGACCTGACCCAGCCTCCAAACCTGGCCCCCATCCCATCTCCCCTCCTGATGTCCAAACCCCCAAATTGGCCTGATGCTCGATACCATCCCTCCCCCCCTTCACCTGAACTTTCCGGTGTCCGAACTGCCAAAGCTTTATCCCATTCACTTAGATTAGACACGTATGCAACGATCATTGATGAGATGGGAATAGAGTCTTGCTACCCGAGAAAGTCCCTTCCCTGTGACTGGGGCTTGCTTCATGGAATGGAGACTGTAGTTCGAATAGATCCCAGGAGGTTGCCATGGCATTAAAATATTAAAATGGTGCAAGCTTCTGAAAGAATTCCTTAAGACAAGAGCACTTTCCCTGGGAAGCTGCGTGTGATTTGTTCTGACAGAGCAATAGTCTCATGTAAACTCGGAGTGAGTGCTTGTTTAAAGATTTAGTAGATTTTTCTCTATCTAAATTTTAATGCTAAGGGATTTCAGAAGAACAAAACTTTGTGATTGATTGTTGTGATAAAAAGCTCTAACAATCTACTTTTTGGTTTGTATCCAGAAGAAAAACCAGTTCCGACCTGTATTTGTAATTCTCTGTTTCACAGTATTTTTTTCCCTTCTGGATAGTGGGTTCGCTGATGTGAGCTAAGGTTTTACGTTTGGCCATGTTAATCCTGGGCCAAGGTTGCCACAACATTTAAGAAGCACTTGGCTGAGCATTTAAAACATGAAGGAATTACGTGGACCAAGTGCTGGAAAATGGAATTTGAATAAATAAGTGCTTGATAGTCAGCACAAACATGATGGGCTGAAAGGCCTCTTTCTGTGCTGTAAAACTTTCTGACTCAAGAGTCTTGTGACTGCTGGAAAGCGTGTTTTTTGGGGTTATTTGGTCAAGATGAGATCAGACTCAGCTGTTCTTCCCCTCTTAGTCAAAATGGTTGCCGGCTTCTCTCAGCTTCCACATGTAGAATAGCCACTGCAATGTAACAGATGCTGCCAGCAAAAGAATCAAGCACAAGTTAATGTACTGAGGAGAGATTGTGATAAAATTGGTGAAATTTGAAGTAATGCAGAAAGCAAATGGAAAAGCAAGATGGATCCCTGCTCCTTACCGAATATTAATACCAGAGATGTGGAGCTATGAGGAGAGATTGAGTAGATTGGGCCTGTACTCGTTGGAGTTTAGAAGGCTGAGGGGGGATCTTATAGAGACTTACAAGATAATGAAGGGGCTAGATAGGGTAGGGGTAGAGAGATTCTTTCCCACTTAGGAAGGAAACCAGAACTAGAGGGCACAGCCTCAAAATAAAGGGGAAGGGAAGCAATTTAGAACAAAGTTGAGGAGGAATTTCTTCTCTCGGAGGGTGATGGATCTTTGCAATTCTCTGCCCATTGAAGTGATGGAGGCTACCTCGTTGGATATGTTTAAGTCACAGGTAGATAGATTTCTGATAGACAAGGGAATTAAAGGTTATGGGGAGCAGGCGGGAAAGTGGGACTGATCCAATTCAGATTAGCCATGATCTTATTGAATGTTGGGGCAGGCTTGAGGAGCTAGATGGCCTACTCCTGCTCCTATTCCTTAATGTTCTTATGTTCCTCCCCACCCCACCATCAAGCTCACCTTGAGGATATGTCACCTGTTGGTTCAGGTAGAATTCACCCCTTCAGGTCGTGGGCTTAAGTCCCACTCAAACACAAGAGATAATGTGCCTCAGACCAGGGGCAAGATTTTCCAGCCATACTCGGCTCAAAACTGGAAAATCCCACCCGAGGTCAACAGACCTTTGCATTTCTGCCTGCCTCCCACTATGATTCCCATGGTAGATGGGACAGGAAAACTCCCCCTCAAATGTTAAAGCAAGTCTGTCCTCCGAGGTGAATGTGAAAGATCCTGTTGAGAGTGGAGAGGAGGAGGTGTAATGACTTTAATCAGGTGCTGCCCTATTGGAGTATAAACTCCCTGATTAATGAGTCAATTGATACCAAAAAGAGTAATCCAATTGATGGGTCACTCAGGGAGATTTTGCCTTATAATTAACTGGGTCTCTCAGTTCCTCTAACACCCCCCGGAGATAGCGTGCTAACTGCTAGCACTCTGTGTACTGCTGTAGAAATTGTAAATAAAGTATTTTGATGAAGGGACTTCTGCCTTCAAAGACTTATTACAGGGGGAGACTCCATCTCAGTATCCTGATCAATGTTTAATCCTCCACAGACATCGCTAAAATCCTGCATTGGAAAATCTGCGGAGATCCTTCAACCTCTGGAGCGGGATTCGAACCTCCAACCTTAGAACTAAGGATGATATCAGTTGAATCACATCTGACACTAAGCCACAGTGTTTTACGGTGAGTCATTTTGTAATTATATTTGTCAGTCGCTGCTCTGGTGTACTTTGCTATAGAATCCTGAATAATAAATGTTATTTTCAGCCTTCTCTCCAGTAGATAAACCCTTAAATCTTGTCTTAATGTCCTCGGATATAGGCAGAGAGAAAATATTAATGTCTAGTGTAGGAATGCAATTCATGGGCAGCAGGTTGAGAGAAGAAACAATAAATCCAAGCCAGTGTGGTTTACGAATGAGAGTTTTATGCCTAATAAATCTGAGGATTTTACTAAGCCAGTGAATAGAAAATCGAGTGAACTAAATATTATTATTGATATTGAATAAGCCCACACTACGATCCTTACGATAGAGTTACAGTTCATGGAATCAAGAAATGTATGATAAGTTGGATGGATGGCCAGTCACATTGTCATTGATAGTTATAACCAGCATGATCCTGATTGCCAACATTTCTTCATCATTTGATGAGTGTGTTTTAACTTTTATCTCTCACGTATGGGGTGGCGCAGTGGTTAGCACTGCTGCCTTACAGTGCCAGGGACTTGGTTTCAATTCCAGCTTTGGGTGTCTGTATGGCAATTGCATGTTCTCCCCATGTCTGTGTGGGCATCCTCCAGGAGCTCCAGTTTTCTCCCACAGATCAAAGGTGTGCAGGTTGGCTGGATTAGTGGGGTAAATGCATGGGGTTACAAGGATAAGGAGGGGGGGGTGGGATGTCAGGGAATGGGTACCAACTCCATGGGCCAAATGACCTCCTCCTACGCTGTGGGGATTCTATTGTTATATAATTTCATTTTCTGATTTTTTTCTATTATTTTGTACTATCATATTTTTCTAACTTTCATTTCTTCATCATTTTATGAGTCTATTTTTTAAATGTCTCACTTTGCACCTTGCTTCCTCCCCCCACTAGGGCTATCTTTACACGTCTCAGGTTGTCCTTTGAACCTCTGCATCTTTATTCTGCCATTTACACATTCCAATCTTTTAATGGATGCTATTAGCACCTTTCTCAGCCTTTACTACTATCATTTATATACCTTTTGTCTATGGCATTTTTGTCAATCCACCCCCATCCCTCACCCTAACAGTATAAATTTTGTCCTTCAGCTCTGACAGAGCGTCATCCAGACTCAAAACATTGGCTCTATTCTCTTTCCACAGATGTGGTCAGACCTGTAGAGTTTTTGCAGCATTTTCTGTTTTTGTTTCAGAATCTAGAATCCGCAGGGTTTGGCTTTTATATTTGATGAAGGACCTAACTGTTTTAGATATGACATCCTGTACAAGGCTGGACTGGGAGGAGATTGGTCCTGTGAGGGAAGCATTGGTAGACAGTGCGGGGTGGATGTTATAGGATGAGCTCCAATCCCAGTGTGGGGGTGGTGATTGGCAGGTGGTGGGGAAGGTATGGTTATGATGGAGAGAGATTGTGCAAGTGGGGGAGATTTGTCGGTAAACTATTGGAGTAGTATTCACATTTCTGGAGGAAATGATTCTGCTTCTCCACAAGCAGTACGAGAAAGGCACCTATGTCAAACTGACTTAGGCCTTCCTGCCTCTTTTTAACTGTTGGGCTTCCCAAAGTTTGATGAAAATGGAATCATTAATAAAAAGAAAACATACAGCCTCATTAAAATATTTAAATGATCAACCCTGTTCAAAATCTACTCCCTCCTGCCCCTGTCTCACCTCAGCTAATATTGGGACATGGAGGGCTGAGTTCCTGTTCCACATTTCTGACTTTTTAAGCTCCCACCTGATGCAAGTTAACCACTGTGAGGCAGTGGTTAGCACTGCTACTTCATAGTGCCAGGGTCCCAGGTTCCATTCCCGGCTCGGGTAACTGTCTGTGTGGAGTTTGCACATTCTACTCGTGTCTGGGTGGGTTTCCTCTGGGTTCCTCCCACAGTCTGAAAGACGCAACTGCTTATGTGCATTGACCCGAACAGGCATTGGGGTGTGGCGACGAGGGGAATTTCACATAGCTTCATTGCAGTGTTAATGTAAGCCTTCTTTGTGACTAATAAATTAACTTTTTATTTTAGGGAATCAAAGGTCCTGTCATTCAGCTAAGCAAAACATTTAAACTAAATTAAACGAACTGAGGAGCACAGTTAAAGAGGCAGTGCTTAAACAGAAACAAAGTTTAAAGGAACGTAAAACATCAAATCTAAATGTGGTTAAAGGTGTAATTAACACACCCCAGGCCCCTGCGGTGCCCAACAAGCATGGAGAGCCTTGACAGTGCCCTCAGGCAGTGCATGCTCCCTCTCCAGAGACACCCGGTGCTGTATGTAACTCAGTAGAGGGACAGTCAGTAAGGTTGGGTGATCCCCTCAGTAATCCACTGTCTAGGCTTGTTTATGGCAAGTTTGGCTATGTTCAGAACATGTTCATGAGCAAGTTCTCTGCCTTCTCCCTCCCCCACCTCTTGCACTTGCCCTGGCTGTCAAAAGTCCTGTAAGAAGTCTCACAACACCAAGTTTAAGTCCAACTGGTTTATTTGATGGCAATCCCACAGTTCATTACTATCAAGTAAACTGTTTGGACTTAAACCTAGTGTTGTGAGACTTCTTACTGTGTTTACCCCAGTTCAACGCCAGCATCTCTACATCACGTCAGAAGTCCTGCCAAGCTTTAAAATACCTTAAACTGATTTCTTGCCTCTTACCCTGGAGGCACACTGGCACACAGTAGTTAGCACTGCTGCCTCACAGTGCCAGGGACTTGGGTTCGATTCCCGGCTCGGGTCACTGTCTGTGTGGAGTTTGCACATTCTCCTTGTGTCTGCGTGGGTTTCCTCAGGGTGTTCCGGTTTCCTCCCACAGTCAAAAGTTTAGGCGATTGGCCATGCTAAATTGTCTCTTCGTATAAGGGGGACTAGCTGGGATAAATAAAATCATAGAAACCCTATAGTGCAGAAAGAGGTCATTCAGCCCATTGGGTCTGCACCGACCAGAATCCCACCCAGGCCCTACCCCTATATCCCCACACATTTACCCACTAATCCCTCTAACCCATGCATGTCAGGACTCGAAAGGGGCAATTTTTAGTATGGCCAATCAACCTAACCCCCACATCTTTGGACTGTGGAAGGAAACTGGAGCACCTGGGGGAAAACTATGCAGGAGAATGTGCAAACTCCGCACAGACAGTGACGCAAGCTGGGAATCGGCATGAGGTTATGGCAATAAGACTTGAATGGGATTGTGGTCGGTGCAGATTCGATGGGCCGAATGGTCTCCTTCTGCACTGTAAAATTCTATAATTCTACGAATTGATCACGCAAATTTTTAATACCCCCCGCCCTGCCCCCGGAAACCTGCCAACGCCTTGGCAATATTCCTTATTGATTTAGATACGTTGAATTATGAGGAATAATTTCTCCATCTGCTTTATTTACCACCGATGCAACATTGGCTGTGTTTAAGTGCTGTTTGCAATGCCGTTTTAGCACATCTATTTCTATACAGTTTGAAGTTATAGAGTCTCAATCCTGCCGTGCCTCGATCCTAATACATTGCCATGCTCCCATTAGCGACAACTATCTTCAGTCACATATATTTAACAAAAGCACTTAATAGATGAATAGAATAACCTCTAGAGGGAAAGTCGGAAACCGCAGACAGACCCACTTAGGCAAACAACAACAGTGCTCTGGGTTCCAACATGCTCCAGGCTTTGATTAATGCTGTAGTCACAATTCTAGCTTTAATTCACGTGAAGGAAATCAGCCTGGTTTCTGATGGTATCTATCACGGATGCCTTTCACTGTTTTAGCTGGCGCATCTCAGCAAGTAAATTAAATATCAGGGAGCCTGGGTTTTGGAGATGTCTTTGGAATTTGTTGCAGGATGTGGGCCCAAGTTTATTTCTTCAGCCTGACACACAAAGCCCTCAAACTCGCACATGTGAATCCAACGTAATCTATCAAAATCCTGTTCAGCTAAAAACCAAAGGTAGCCAATCTCCAGGCTGGGATTTTCCGGCTCTTTACACCTCACCATTGCTGGAAGCGAAGACAGAGAATTTGGCGCCCAGCCTAAACTCTGGTCACTGCAATGAGACCATAAAATCCTGTGATTTCAACAGCCAGAAAATTCCGCCCCCTATGTTCAACCTTTCGGACCCATATTTTAGAAGAAATCAAAGTGACTCTGGAATCAAATGTATATTTTTCATCAGTATTTACTGTTGAGTAAAGCATGGATGTTAGGGGACTTGGGGAAATAAATAGTGATGTCTTGAGGAGTGTACATATCACAGAGAAAGAAGTACTTTAAGTCTTAAAGCGCATCAAGGTGGATAAATCCTCAGGAACTGATGAAGTGTATCCCAGGACATTGTGGGAGGCTAGGGAGGAAATTGTGGGTCCCCTAGCCAAGATAATTGAATCATCGATAGTCATGTGTGAGGTGCCTGAAGATTGGAGGGTGGCAAATGTTGTGCCTTTGTTTAAAAAGGGCTGCAGGGAAAAGCCTGGGAACTACAGGACAGTGAGCCTCACATCTGTGGTGGGTAAATTGTTGGAAGGTATTTTGAGAGACAGGATCTACAAGCATTTAGGGACACAAGAACTGATTAGGGACAGTCAGCATGGCTTTGTGAGTGGAAAATCATGTCCAACAAGTTTGATTGAGTTTTTTGAGGGGATACCCAAGAAGGTAGATGAGGGCAGTGCAGTTGATATTTTCTATATGGATTTTCACCGCATGGTACCTTGTTTAATAAAGTTAAATCTCACGGGATCCAGGGTGAGTACCTAAATGGATACCAAATTGGCTTCTTGACAGAAACCAGAGGATGGTTGTAGAGAGTTGTTTTTCAAACTGGAGGCCTGTGACAAGTGGTGTGCCTCAGGGATCAGTGCTGGGTCCACTGTTATTTGTCATTTATATTAATGATTTGGATAAGAATATAGGTGGCATGGTTAGTAAATTTGCAGATGACATCAAAATTAGTGGCATGGTGACAGCAAAGAAAGTTATCTCCAATTGCAGCAGGATTTTGACCAGTTGGGCCAGTGGGCTGACGAATGGCAGATGGAGTTTAATTTAGACAAATGTGAGGTGATGCATTTTGGTAGATTGAACCAGGGCAGGAGTTAGTCAGTCAGTGGTAGGGTGTTGGGGAGAGTTACGTAACAAAGAGATTGAGGAGTACGTGTCCATAACTCCTTGAAAATAGAGTCACAGGTGGATAGAGTGATGAAGAAGATATTTGGCATGCTTGGTTTCATTGGTCAGAACATTGAATACAGGAGTTGGAACATCTTGTTGAAGATGTACAAGACTTTGGTAAGGCCACACTTGGAATACTGTGTACAGTTCTGGTCACCTTTTTATAGAGAAGATATTATTAAACTAAAGAGTGCAGAAAAGATTTACTAGGATGCTACCGGGACTTGATGGATTGAGTTATAAGGAGAGGCTGAATAAACTGGGACTTTTTTCTCTGGAGCATAGAAAGCTGAGGGGTGACCTTATAGAGATCTATAAATTATGAGGGGCATAGACAAGATTGTCAATATCTTTTCCCAAATGTAGGGGAGTCTCAAACAAGGGGAGATTGGTTTAGGGTGAGAGGAGAGAGATATAAAAGTGTCCAGAGAGCAATTTTTTTACATGGAGTGTGTCTGGAACAAGCTGCCAGAGGTACTGGCAGAGGCATGTACAATTTTATCTTTTAAAAAGCATTTAATAGTTACATGGGTATAATGGATATAGAGGGATGTGGGCAATTGGGATTTTAGGAGTTTTGAAGAAAAGGGTGGCACAGACAAGTTGGCCGAAGTTTCCATGATGTAAACCTCTATGACTCTATGAATCTAAAAGGCATTGAATATAATTTTACAGAAGCATAATTCACCTTTCTCTCATCAATTCCAGCATAGTGGTACAAGGATTTTGATGAAAATGTGGTGTAATGGTAAGTAAGTTTGCAGATGACACTAAGATTGGTACGGTGGTTAATAGTGAAGGAGGTCGTAGGTTACAGAAAAATATAGATGAATTGGTCAAATAGACAGAGCAGTGGCAGATGGTTTTTAACGCTGCTAAGTGTGAGGCGATGCTCTTTGGAAGAAGTAACAAGAACGATGAAGAATTTAATGAATGACAGGAGATGAGGAAGCTCAGAAGACCAGATCAATGTTGGGGTACTTATTCATAGATCCCTGAAGATGGCAGAGCAGGTGAATAGGGTAGTAAGAAGGAATATGGGACACTTGGTTTTACCAATTGTGGCATAGAGTTTCAGAGCAAGAAGGTAATGTTGGAGTTGTACAGAGTGTTGGTTAGGCCACAGCTGGATTACTGTGTGCAGTTCTGACCACCTCACAATAGGAAGAATGTGATTGCATTTGAGGGGATACAGAGGAGATTCAGCAGGATATTGCATGGGATGAGCTACAAAGAGAGATTGGATAGGCTTGGATTGTTTTCTGTAGAGCAGAGAAGGCTGAGGGGGGGATATGACTGAGGTGAATAGGATTATGAAGGGTTTGGACAGATTGAATAAGAAGCAACTGCTCCCCTTGGCTAAGGGGTCAATCACAAAGAGGCAGAGTTTCAGGTTAAAGGGCAGGAGATTCAGAAGGGATTTGAGAAAATTGTTTTTTTGACTCAGAGGATGGTGTGAATTGAGAAAACACAGTAAGAAGTCTCACAACACTAGGTTACAATCCAACCTGGTGTTGTGAGACTTCTTACTGTGTTTATCCCAGTCCAATGCCGACATCTCCACACTGGGAATGCATTGTCTGAGAAAGATGGGGAAGCCGGAAAGCTTACAACCTTAAAAAGTATTTGGAAGAGCACTTGAAATTTTGGGGAAAATTCCTCCCAAGTTAATTTACAAAAGAACCAGTGGTAATATGAAGATTTTTCTTGCACTTGGATATGCAAAAGGGCAACTTTGCTGGGCTATTGGGGAAAACTCAGAAAGTGGACTAATTCGTTGGCTTTTCAAAGAATTATAAGAAGTCTCACAACACAAGGTTAAAGTCCAACAGCTTTATTTGGTAGTAAATGACACAAGGCTTCGGAACACTGTGCCTTCGTCAGGTGAGTGGAAAATTCTGATTGCAAACAGGGTATATAAAGGCACACACACAGTTTACAGAATACTGATTTAGCATGTAAGTCTTTGCAGCTAATCTGCTATTCATGTCTTAAAGATGCAGACAACCTGAGTGGAGATAGCATTAAGGTTAAAGATATATGTATTGTCTCCAGACAGGACAGTTAGTGAGATGTTGCAAGTTCAGGCAAGTCATGGAGGTTACAGACAGCATGACGTGACCCCAAGATGCCGGTTGAGACCGAATGCCTGTGACCGCTGAAGTGTTCGCCAACAGGAAGGGAACAGTCTTGCCTGGGTGATTGTTGAGCAGTGTTTGTTCATTCATTGTCGTAGCATCTGCATGGTCTCCCTAATGTACCATGCCTCGGGGCATCCATTCCTGTAGCGTATCAAGTAGACGATGTTGCTGAGTCGCAGAGTATGTACCGTGCACCTAGTGGATAGTTTCTCACGTGAGATGATGGCATCCATTCGATGATGATCCAGCATGTCTTGCAGAGGTTGCTGTGGCATGATTGTGTGGTGTTGTGGTCACTGTCCAACCCCCCCAGTCCAACGCTGGCATCTCCACATCATTTCCAAAGAACTGGCAGAGGTATAATGGGCTGAATGGCCTTTTCTGCTCTGTACGATTCTACAATTGCATCTGTCATCAGTACAAATGTTATGCTTCAGCTAGTTAAGAAAGCGGTTAATTTTTAAGTGCAGGCTTTCAGCACTGCAACAAGAATATTCCCAGTACCTGTAACCTTCGGTATCCTTCAGTCACTTGTTAATAATGCATGGAGGGAAATCAAGTGGTGAAGTACAGGCATCCATGATAGCAGGAACTTCACAAAGAGACCAAGTGAGATTGAGATCTTCTATCCATTACTTTGTTTCCATTCAAATGCTTCAGCCAAATCTTTGGCTGTCCTGGAAATTTATTATTAATTTATTTTGGGGATGTGAGTGTCGCTGGTTAGGTCAGCATTTATTGCCCATCTGTAACTGCCCTTATGACGGTGAGTTGGCTTTTTGAAGCACAGCAATCCCTATGGTGTAGGTACAACCACAGTGCTGTTAGGGAAGGCAATCCAAGATTTTGACCCAGCAAAGTGAATGGCCAGTCAGGAATGTGAGTGGCTTGAGGGAGAACTTTCAAGTAGTGATGTTCCCAGGTGGCCCTTTTCCTTCTAGATGGTAGGTTTGGAAGATGCTGTCTAAGGAGCCTTGCTGAATTCCTGCAGTGCATCCTGTAGATGGTACACACTGCTGCCAGTATGTAGTGGTGGTGGAGGGAGTGAATGTGATGCCAATCAAGCGGATTGCTTTGTCCTGGAGGGTGTTGAATTTCTTGAGTATTATTGATGCTACATCCATCCAGGCAAGTGGAGAGTATTCCATCAGACTCCTGACTTGGAATATCTCTTGGAAACCTTGGAGGAAATTTTCCCATCCCATCCGCCACGGGAATCATACCGGGCGAAGGGCACAGACCATGAAAAAGTCCATTGACTTTTTGGTCAATGGGATTTTTTGGTTTTGGGGCGAGCGCAGCCTGAAAATCCCACCCTCAGCTTTTGGTTTGCTTTTGTATGCCTTTTGTGGCAAAGCTAAGCTGCTAAGCAAGTGAGCAAAAAAATTGCAAATGGAATACAATATGGAGAAATACAAGGTTATCCAGTTTGTTCGGAAAAACAGAAGTACAGAAAGTGTCTCTGAAATGTCGAGAGGCTGGGAAGTGGTGGATTTCAAAGGCACTTGGGTGTTATTGTTCACAATACGGGTACAGCAAGCAGTTAAGAGGACACATTGTATGATGGTCTGTATTACAAGATGATTTGAGTATAGTAGTGAAGATGTCTCACTGCAATTATATAGAGCCTTGGCGAGACACTACCCAGAGATTTACATGCATTTTTGATCTCCTTATCCAAGGAAAGATATACTTGCCATAGAGAAATGCAATGAATGGTTCATCAAACTAATCCCTGAGATGACGGGATTGTTCTACGAGAAAAGATAAAATAGACAGGAATTTTATTCTCTGGCATTTTGAAGAATGCGAGGTAATCTCATTGAAACATACAACATTCTTACATGGTTGGATAGGATGGATGAAGAGTATTGCCCTTGGCTAGACAATCAGGAACCAGGAGGACAGTCTCAGACTAATGGGCAGGCCATTTAGGATTGAGAATTCTTCAGTCAGAGAGTGGCAAATCATTGGAATTCTCTGCCCTAAAGAGCTGTTGAGGCTGTTTAACTCTGAGGTTGATAGATTTCTACATATTAAAAACATCAAGGGATGTGGGGTTGTGCAAGCATCAGCCATGATCCTATTGAATGGTGGAGCAGGTTAAAAGTCTACCTGGCCCAATCATGCTCCTATTTGTTATGTTCTTATGTCCTACGTTAACATGGAGATGGTGCTACTGTCAGGAAAAAAAATAAAAACTTTATTTATTTGTGTTACAGGTCGGCTTACCTTAACTCTGCAATGAAGTTACTATGAAAATCCCCTAGTCGCCACACTCTGGCATCTGTTCAGGTACACTGAGGGAGAATTTAGCACGGCCAATTCACCTAACCAGCACGTCTTTCAGACTGTGGGAGGAAACTGGAGCACCTGGAGGAAACCCACGCAGACATAAGGGAGAACATGCAGATTCTACACAGACAGTGAGCCAAGCTGGGGATCTAAGCCAGGTCCCAGGTGCTGTGAGGCAGTAGTGCTAAGCACTGTGCTACTATAGGTGCTGATAGGAGTCATAGAACATAGAACATTACAGCGCAGAACAGGCCCTTCGGCCTTTGATGTTGCGCCGACCAATTCCGAAAAAGCAATGACCCTCTAACCTAAACCATTCCCTTTTTGTCCATAAACTTATCTACTAACCTCTTAAACGCCACCAAACTTGGCGCATTTACAACAGGCAGGGCATTCCATACCCTTACCACCCTCTGGGTAAAGAACCTACCTCTGACATCTGTCCTATAACTACCACCCCTTAATTTAAAGCTATGTCACCTCGTGCTAGCTTTCTCCATCCTAGGAAAAAGGCTATCACTGTCCACCCTATCTAAACCTCTAATCAACTTATATGTTTCGATTAGGTCCCCTCTTAGCCGCCTCCTTTCTAACGAAAACAACCTCAAATCCCTCAGCCTCTATTCATAAGACCTGCCCTCCATACCAGGCAACATCCTGGTAAACCTCCTCTGTACCCTCTCCAATGCCTCCACATCTTTCTTACAATGTGGGGACCAGACTGCACACAATACTCCAAGTGCGGCCGCACTAGAGTTTTGTACAGTTGCAACATGACGTTGCGGCTCCGAAATTCAATCCCCCTACCAATAAAAGCTAAGACTCCGGATGCCTTCTTAACAACCTTATCGACTTGATTGCCAACTTTCAGGGATCTATGCACATATACACCAAGATCCCTCTGTTCATCAACACTAGTAAGAGTCCTACCATTAGCCCTATACTCTACACATTTGTTATTCCTGCCAAAGTGAATTACCTCACACTTTTCCACATTAAACTCCATTTGCCACATCTTGGCCCAGCTCTGCAACTTGTCCAAGTCTCTCTGCAAACTATAACACCCCTCTTCACTATCTACCACTCCTCCGACTTTGGTGTCATCCGCAAATTTACTAATCCATCCTTCAATACCCTCAGCCAGATCATTTATAAAAATTACAAACAGCAGGGGCCCCAAAACAGATCCCTAAGGTACACCACTTATAACCGAACTCCATGATGAATATCTCCCATCAACCACCACCCTCTGTCTTCTATCTGCTAGCCAATTCCTAATCCAATTAGCTAATCACCCTCTATCCCATACATCTGCATTTTCTGCAGAAGCCTTCCATGGGCCACCTTATCGAACGCCTTACTAAAGTCCATATATACCACATCAACTACCTTACCCCCATCCCCCTCTTTGGTCACTTTTTCAAAAAACTCAATAAGGTTAGTAAGGCACGACCTACCCTTCACAAAACCATGCTGACTATCCCAATCAATTCATTTCTCTCTAAATAACTATAAATCCTATCCCTAATAATTCTCTCCAATACTTTGCCCACAACAGAAGTAAGAATCACTGGCCTATAATTCCCTGGAAGGTCTCTCTTCCCCTTCTTGAACAATGGGACCACATTCGCTATCCTCCAGTCCTCCGGAACCACACCCGTAACCAACGACGACCTGAAGATCAGAGCCAGAGCTCTGCAATCGCCTCTCTTGCCTCCCAGAGAATCCTAGGGTAAATCCCGTCCGGCTCAGGGGACTTATCTAACTTCAAACCCTCAAGAATATCTAGCACATCCTCCCTATCTACTTCAATACTTTCCAGTTTGCAACCCTGTATCCCAGTGTTCTCCACAACTTCATTTACATCACCCTGCGTGAATACTGAAGAGAAATATTTGTTCAGTGCCTCTCCATGAATGAAAACATTAAGATGGATAAAGAGAGATGAATGCATTTACACAGAATGCTGTATGACCTTTGACCAAAGTGATCTCAACACTGGCCAAAAACTAGATTGAGAGAGGCTAGAACAGGCTGCTAGGCAACAACAAAACCTTAGAAAGGAAATAATCCTTATTATCGTGGACCAACTATATATTTTGAGAGTAGTTGTGTAAGTATAATAATACATTTTACTTCATTGTAAATGACTCATTAGGGGAGTTGGTATGCAGTGGTAACATCACTGAGCTAGTAATCCAGAAGCCCAGGTTAATGTCCTGAGGGACGTGAGTTCAAAGCCCACCATAGCAGCTGATTGAAGTTAAATTTGATTAATAAAAAAATACTGGAATATAAAGCTAGTCTCAATAAAGGTGACCATGAAACTATCATCGATTGCTGCAAAAACCCATCTGGTTCACTAATGTACTTCAGGAAGGGAAATCTGCCATCTTACCTGGTCTGTCCTACATGTGACTCCTGACCCACAGCAATGCAGTTGACTCTTTGATTTGATTTATTATTGGGATACTGTGAAAAATATTGTTTTTTGCACTAGACAGACAAGCATACTGTTCATAGAGTACAGAGAGGAGAAGGAAAGGAGAGAGTGCAGGATATAGTGTTGCAGTCATAGCTAGGGTGTACAGAAAGATCAGCTTAATATATGATAGAACCATTCAAAAGCCTGAGGACAGTGGAAAGAAGCTGTTCTTGAGACTGTTAGTTTGTGATCTCAGACTTTTGTATCCTTTTCCCAACAGAAAAAGTTGGAAGAGGGTGTACCTAGGGTGCATGGGCAATCCTTTATTATGCTGGTTGCTTTCCGGAGACAGCAGGAAGTATAGATGGAGTCAATGGATGGGAAGCTGGTTTGTGTGATGGGCTTCATTCACAACCCTTTGTAGTTTCTTGCAGTCTTAGAGCAGGAGCCGAGTCAAGCTGTGAAAGATTCAGAAAGGATGCTTTCTATGGTGCTTCTAAAAAAAGTTGAAGCGAGTTATAACAGACATGTCAAATTTTATTCGCCTTCTGAAAAAATAGAGGAGTTGGTGGGCTTTCTTAACGATAGTGTCGGCATTGAGGGACCAGGACAGGTTGTTGGTGATCTGAACACTTAAAAACTTGAAAGTCTCGACCATTTCCACTTCATCAACCTTTGATGCAGACAGGGGCATATCCTCGGCTATGCGTCCTGAAGTTGATGACCATCTCCTTCATTTTACTGACATTGAGGGAGAGATTATCTGCCCCCTGAAATGGCCCAGCAAGCCACTCAGTTCAAGGGCAATTAGGGATGGGCAACAAACGCTGACCTTACCAGCGGCACTCAGTCCCACGAAAGAACTTTTAAAATGATGTGATGTAGCTGTTGTTGCAAAACTTTTACCGCAGGTGATAAGATGAATCGATTGTCAAAATTTTGAAAAATGTTTCCAATACAATTTGTGAAATTGCCCAGGAAAAGTTCCAATTAACTACACGATGCTAGCGGAATCTTGATAACGTCATGAAGTTAGAGTGTTGTCCTTTACACCTGGAATTAAATCAAATCTTCTCTTTTTGCTGACTGCAGAGGTTCTAAGATTGTGCACACAAATGCTTATATAATGCTGCACATAACTCAGCGCTAATTGGGGCTGCGGTGACAGTCTTAGTCCGAGAGACAACAGGAGAGTTTGTGTGAGGAATGGAAATGAGTGTTGTTCACAGGCCTGGACGAGTTATTGCTCGATAGAGAGAGAGCTCCCCTCTTCATGTCACTGTGCTCATGTTTGACCCAGTTTAATATCAGATGAGGTCCCTTGGTCTTGACATTCTTTGCCATTTGAATGAAAAATTAATCAGAAATAAAACCTACTGAAGCTGCAGAACAGCTCCTGTGCAAACTAGAAGTGTCCTTTCCTCATCAGCCTCTCCCACACCCTACATTGCTCCACCACTGCATGTCTTTGTTCTACCAAATCTACGCAAAGGTATTTGACAATTGCCTGTACTCTCATGATGAAGAGTTTGACTTACCTTTGTTTGCTGCTGTGCCCTGGATGTATTTCCAGGGGGTGTGGGGAAGCATATGGACAATAGCACAGTGGTTAGCATTCCTGCTTCACAGAGTCAAGGACCTGGGTTCAATTCTAACCTTGGGTCACTGTGTGGAGCCTGTACGTTCTCCCTGTATCTGCGTGGGTTTCCTTCGGGTACTCTGGTTTCCTCCTACAGTCCGAAAGATGTGCTGGTTAGGTGCATCGGTCATGCTAAATTCTCCCTCAGTGTACCCAAACAGGAGTGTAACGATTAGGGGATTTCCGCAGTAACTTCATTGTAGTGTTAATATAAGCCTATTTGTGACACTAATTAATAAACTTTATGTTATCAATTTAATCATCCAATCTTGCCCAAATTTTCTTTTAATCAACAGGTAGCTATAACCTGCAATTTACTGGATATTGGCCATTTTACGTTATCACCCAAAGTGAAAGTCACCCCTGTTGGGTGATATGCATTGTAATGTAAAGGTGCTTAGCAAAGCAAGGGGTTAATGTGAGCCTGGATTCAAGTGATAAGAGACTCTGGAGAAAGAGCAACCAAGAACATGGGGGTGATTCTCCCAACAAAAATTCTAAGTATTGAATTTGTGGAAAGACCATAGAACCCTACAGGTCAGAAAGAGGCCCTTCAGCCCATTGAGTCTGCACCGAACACAATCCCACCCACACCCTACTCCATATCCCTACATATTATACCCTACTCCATATCCCTCTAACCTACGCATCCCTGGACACTAAGGAGCAATTTCTTAGCATGGCCAGTCAACCTAACCCACACATCTTTGGACTGTGGGAGGAAACCGGAGCACCCAGAGGAGACCCATACAGACATGAGGAGATTGCGCAAACTCCACACAGACAGTGACCCAAGCCAGGAATCGAACTCGGGACTCTGGAGCTGTGAAGCAGCAGTGGTAACCACTTTGCTACCGTGCCCCCCCTGGAGTAATTGAGTAATTCACTTTGGTTTTTTTTCAGTGGGAATTCAGAGAAGAACTGACCTCTCCCGCTCACCGCCACCCCCCCTCCAGCAGATCCATATACCCTCCCCCCCCTACAACAGGCAGACCCCTCTCCCCCCTGCACCCCCCTCCCGGGCTGGCCAACCCGTCCACCAACCTGCCGCGATCACTGGCCTCCCTCCCAATGCAGAGTGATAGCAGGACCCCAACCCGCACCGATCGCCCCCCCCCCCCCCCCCAGGCCCCACCCCAGCAGGCCCCACCCCAATAGGTACTGCCCCAAATAGGCCCCACCTCTTGGCACTGCACCCTGTCCGGTGGGCAGTGTCAAGGTGCCCCCTGGACATTGGCATTTTGCCCCTTGGGGGGTGCAGGCTGGGTGGCATCTAAATGCACAAAGCTGGACTAACGAGACGCGTGGGTAAGAAGAAAATCTGAAGAAAAAGTCGAAGAAATCTCAGTGCAGGAAATGGCACAAACCTTTGTGACACAGTTCACGAGGCAGATTATTAAAAAAGAAGCTGTCCTTACACTGTGGAACAAGTCCCACAAGCTCGGCAGCTACAGAATCTGAAAAAGCCGCAGTTAAAATAAAACCAGAAAAAAAAATGGCAGAGGAAAACCTGTGGAAAAAGTGTTGACAGGGTTAAAAAAACAGAAACCTACACAACACATTGATAAAGTGGAAAGGGTCAAACAGAGTTACAACACACACTGACTACACCTATTGCAGAGATGTGGGGGGGTTTGTCATTTGAAGCGAGATTGAACAGTTTAGGTCTATACTCTCTGAATGAGGGGAGATCAAATTGGGGTATTAAAGATGATAAAAGGTGCGGATAAAGTACATTTAGAGTGGATGTTTCCGCTGATGGGACATTCTAGGACAAGAGATAAATAAGGGGATAAATTTAAAACAGGATTAAGGAGGAATTATTTCTCCCAAAGGGTTGTGAATCGGTGGAATTTGCTATCCCAAAGTGCGGTGGATGCTGGGACAGTGGACCCAAGAAGAACAAAGAACAACACACTCCAGCACGGGAAACAGGCCCTTCAGCCCAACAAGCCCGCGCTGCCATTTTAACATTGAGTGCCCTCTTCTACCTATGACCTTTGTCTACACCTATTGGGGAAGATTGAGGGAAGACTAATTTAGGGACAATTTGTTAACACCAGTCATCCTAAGATCACGTTTTTGGGGTGTGGGAGGAAACCGGAGCACCGGGAGAATGTGCAAACTCCCGCAGACACCGGCCCAAATCCGTATATCTGCACAGCAAACAGTGATAGTCACTGAGCTGTTGTGTTGCCCATCAGATGGTCCAGTTTAAGCGTACACTAATGACGTGAAGCACAAGGCTACTCTCGAAGCAACATCCAAAGGCAGAAGCCACCACGTGTATGGCCCCGTTGGTCAACAAGGCGGACCAAGGACAACAAGGCGAACCAAATTTACCATTTTGATTCTAAGTGCTGAATCTGGGCGCAATTCAGAACCAACTTGGAAATCAGACGCCCCCACACACACTTAGCTTGAAATAAAATCATGGGTCTGAATCACGCTGTGAGTGAGGCTTAACGCACTCAAAACACTGCAGCTCCAATCGGAGCGTTGAACTGTGCACAGTTCAATGAAAATAATTGAAAAACGTGCCCCTGTCACATCGCTCCTGGGCTGCAAAGAGCGGATAAAGCAGCCCGGGAGCAGAAAGCAGGAGCCCCACCCCCACAACATAGCTGTCCCCCTTATCTACCCACCCACACTCGCTACCCAGATCGATCGCGACCATCTGCCCCATTTCCCCCCACATCGATCACCTGTAGAGTGGCAATGGTTCCCCCGTGCCCCTTGCACTGATTGCTCGCAGGGTGGCAGCATTCCCCCCCGTTCCCCCCCCCAGCCCTCCACCAGAAATCCATCTGCCCTCTCTCCCCCATACCAGAGAATGATGGGCCTCCACCTCAACCCCCCCCCCCAAGCAGACAATGATCCAGCCTTACCCCCACTCCCACTAGGAAAGAATGATCAGGCCTCCTGCCTCCCTCCCCTGCCACCAGAGATACATCTGACCCACCTCCCTCCTTCTCCTCCTCCTCCCGCCGCCCCTGACTCCTTCTCCTCCTCCTCCCCTCCACCTCCCACTCCTCCTCCCCCACCATCACCGATCTGACTCAGAGAGCCATTGGAAGCTGGAGCGCCCGATACAGACCCTTACAGAGCAGATCTATGCTGAATCTGGACTGGCAAACACAATGTGTAAAGGGGCCAATGCAGGGGGCAGCCTTTTAATTCAATTTAAATATATGCAAGTATGTTTAAATTGCTGTTGTGGCTGTTTCAGTGAGGATCACAGCCATTTTCAGATCTTGGTGAAGTGGGCAGCTGCACGGATGCAGTCTCAGATCGCACTAATCACCTCACGCCCAATTTTACCAAGTTTTTATGCCTGAAAACAGGCGCAGTGCAATGGTAAAATCAGGTCCAGTGAGTAAATCTAAGGAGGAGTTAGACAGATTTTTAGTTGGTAATGAGTTGGAGGGTCATGGGGGGAAGGCAGGAAAATGGGGATGAGGAGCACATCAGCCACGATAAAATGGCAGCGCAGACTCAATGGATTGAATGACCTAATTCTGCTCCTATATCTGGTGAACCTATGAACTATTTTGGAAATACTGAAATCTCCATTTTGCAAAGCACCTTGAGCCAGAGGGAAGTGGCTTCAAACACTCTCATTTTCGAACAAGGAAAGCCTGTTTAGCTCCAAATGAAAGCGGAGACGTTACAGAGTTCCAAGCCCAGCGCAGTATACGGAGCTGGAACACTCTGTCATACAATTATTGTAAAGTACAACATCTGCAAAGCCTTTTTAAAAGATCTGCACACAACAAAAAGGCAGTGAGAAGCCAATTATACCCTAGCAACTACACCTTGTATGAAAAAATTGGCTACTACACTCAACCTTAAAATGGTAATGATAATTAAACAAAAGCTATGGATAGAAAATTAGAAGAGATCCCAGAGAGAGGGCAAATCTGCCGAGGGCAAGAGATCCCAGAGAGAGGGCAAATCTGCCGAGGGCAAGAGATCCCAGAGAGGGCAAATCTGCCGAGGGCAAGAGATCCCAGAGAGGGCAAATCTGCCGAGGGCAAGAGATCCCAGAGAGAGGGCAACTCTGCCGAGGGCAAGAGATCCCAGAGAGGGCAAATCTGCCGAGGGCAAGAGATCCCAGAGAGAGGGCAAATCTGCCGAGGGCAAGAGATAAGAGATCCCAGAGAGGGCAAATCTGCCGAGGGCAAGAGATCCCAGAGAGAGGGCAACTCTGCCGAGGGCAAGAGATCCCAGAGAGAGGGCAACTCTGCCAAGGACAAAAGATCCCAGAGAGAGGGCAAATCTGTCGAGGGCAAGAGATCCCAGAGAGAGGGCAAATCTGCCGAGGGCAAGAGATCCCAGAGAGAGGGCAACTCTGCCAAGGACAAGAGATCCCAGAGAGGGCAAATCTGCCGAGGGCAAGAGATCCCAGAGAGAGGGCAAATCTGTCGAGGGCAAGAGATCCCAGAGAGAGGGCAAATCTGCCGAGGGCAAGAGATCCCAGAGAGGGCAAATCTGCCAAAGGCAAGAGATCCCAGAGAGAGGGCAACTCTGCCAAGGACAAGAGATCCCAGACAGAGGGCAAATCTGCCGAGGGCAAGAGATCCCAGACAGAGGGCAGCTCTGCCAAGGACAAAAGATCCCAGAGAGAGGGCAAATCTGCCGAGGGCAAGAGATCCCAGAGAGAGGGCAACTGTGCCGAGACAACAACAGACTCCAGAGTGAAGGCAATAAATGACCCAAAAAAGGCAACAAGCAATCACTGAGCAAAAGTAATAAGAAAATAGACTGTTGGAATAGTTGATTGTCCTTCGGGATTGAATATGTAATGTAACCATTACATAATGAATATGTAACCATTCAGCAAATGAAAAGAAAACTTTCTTAACGAGCAGTTAAGGAGACTCAACTGCATTATAGAAAACAATCAGGACAAACCAAAGAAGAAGAAAACTTGTTGAAAGACCTTCACACGCTACAAGAATTCCTCAGGTCAAAGCTTATTCCTCTGGAAGAATACAAAGAGAAGAAAAATGATATATTTCTTTCTTTCTTTCTTAGTTGGCTTACATTTACACTGCAGTGAAGTTACTGTGAAAATCCCCTAGTCGCCACACTCCGGCTGAGGGAGAATTTAGCATGGCCAATGCACCTAACCAGCACGTCTTTCAGACTGTGGGAGGAACCCGGAGCACCTGGAGGAAACCCACGCAGACACGGGGAAAACGTGCAGACTCTGCACAGACCCAAGCCGGGAATCGAACCCAGATCACTGGTTGGTAGAGCAGACAGATTCAACAATGTTCCATGTTCCAGGAGGGAGCAGAAAACTCCAAGAAACAGGCTGAAGAGTGTCAGAAGGAGTTGAACGGTGAAGCCAGGACAATGACAGGAAAAGCTGGAAAACTTTCCCAAGCCGCGAGTGGACAATGAAACAATAAGTAACACAATTACAGAACTGAAACGAGTTCAGACTTCACCGGCGACAGACCTCATTTACAGTGAATGAAGGGCAAGGATAAAATCCTGTTGCAGACAGAGAAAGAAAAGACAGAAATGAGTTTGGAGAAGGTAAATCTTCACTGAAGCAAAAGACACCAGAAGAGGAAAAAGCTGAGCTGAAGGAAAAGCTTGTCAAAGGATTTGAGAATAAAATAGTGAGCAAACCTTTGGCTGAACTTGTGAAAACAGTGAAAATGAAGGTTCCATTTGTGAAACATTAACATTCAGTAAGAACATGACAGACATCACAGGAAAAAGAAACTTGGAGTCCATTCCAGGAATGAATGGAGTGCACGTTCCCCGTGGAAGGAATGGGACAGGCCCACTGGGAGGGATTTTATGACCTTGCTCAACCTGAGACCGGAAAATCCTGCCCAAGATCAATGGACCTTCCCATTGTCCGCCCCTTCCCCATTGCAGGCGAGTTGGTAGAATTCCAGTGCCTGTTCGGGTACCCTGGAGGGAGAATTTATCATAGCCAATGTACCTAACAAGCACATCGTTCAGAGTGTGGGAAGAAACCAGAGCACCCGGAGGAAACCCACGCAGACATGGGGAGAATGTGCAGACTCCACACATTCACCCAAGCCAGGAATCGAACCTGATCCATGGCGCTGTGAAGCAGCAGCGCTACCATTCAGCTCTGATGGAAAGGGTTAAAAAAAATCAGATAAGTTTAAAAATTGCATAAGCTGCTAGCTGCTAAATTCTTAAAGGCAGAGCAGCTCTGAGATACCTTCGCACCAGGCGGCCTCCAGGTAACAGTCAGGGATCATGAAAGCTTTAATTACAAGGGAGGTTCTGACCACACAGGATGAATACTAAAATCTTATTGACCCGCTATCCAGCTGCTACTTGTTCCATTTAAAACAAGGAACAATGAGCACTGACACTGGTCAGACCTATATCTATCATACTCATGTCCGGAAATTAATAGATGAGTGGTGAAAATACGTGCTTGATGATATTATAATTGAGTAGATGTGCATGAATTGTAATTAGACAACTATAACTCATCTGTTACACACTGTGTAATCCTAACTCTTAGTTGCGATTATAGCTAATTTCTCAACAAATACACATCTTTGGTCGATGTTAATTGCTTGCAGTTGAGCCAAAGGGCAGAATTGCCATTACATTTCCTAATTCAGTAAGTCCCTAGTGACTGGCAGACTTCCTTGCTATTGTGCGAATAAAGATCTCTAGTCAGTTACGGGGAATGAGGTCGATAGCAGCCAAATAGCCGCGGAACTCCACAAACAGCAGATTCGTGTTTCAGGGATGTTTGTTAAGAAACAAATGTTGGCCAGGGAAAATTTGCCCACTCAATAATCCATGGAGATTTTTATTTTTACCTGAGATGGGAGAAGGCACAGCATTCCCTCAATGCAGCACTGCAGAGGGTCTGCCTGGATTATGAAGACTACGGAGACAGAGATTGAACACAAGACCTTCTACAGGGACAAAAGCATGACTGCTGAGCCGTGGCTGAACCTCGTTCTATGGCGTTTGGGTCAAAATCCCTCCCTAACAGCGCTGTGGGTGTACCTACACCACAGGAAATGCAATGTCCCAGAAAGCAGCTCATCACTATCTTCTTAAAGGATGGGTAATAAATGCTGACCTAACCAGCGACTCTCACATCCTGTAAAGGGATTGAAAGAAAAGAACAGCCACCCATAAACTTAAATGCTGCTGCAGTTGGTGCCAGTGGAGAGCAGGACAGAGTCAGAGCAGGATATGTATACAATATTATCGACAACATAGGACTTGTGCTAACCTCACAGATTCCCTCCACTTTCACACAATTCCTGCGGGGTCTCCAGTGAGGAGGGAATGTCATGAACAATGTGGTAGAAATTTAGGCCTGATCTTTATGCTCACCTCACCCCTCACCTCAGTACTTCCTGATGGACTTCCAGGCAGGCAGGAGGGTGAAATTAAAAGTTTAACCAATGTATTTATTAGTTTCACAATAAGGCTTACATTAAAACTGCAATGAAATTACTGTGAAAGTCCCCTAGTTGCCACACTCCGGTGCCTATTCGGATACATTGAAAGAGAATTTAGAATGACCAATGCACCTAACCAGCACGTCTTTCAGATTGTGGGAGGAAACCAACACAGACACGGAGAGAGCGTACAAACTGCACACAGACAGTAACCCTTCTTCTTCAACAGCCTTCTTCCCCAGTCACCAACACCTACCCCTGATCTATCCCCTTGGGACCCAAATCAACCTCTCCCTTTGTGATCCCTCCAGTGTCCCTTTCTCTCCCCTTTCTGACACCCACACCATTTATTTAGCCTCTATATCCCGACACTCAGTCCCGGGTATATTGCTGCAGTACCTCTTCTGACTAATTGTGGTGGGGATTTTTTAAACCATGGCCAATTTATGTCTAAAAAACTTAGGCTCTATTCAATATCTCACAAAAAGCAAAGTCTCTGTTCAAAAGACGTAACCAACTTTATTTAAAATACGACAATCAAACAGGACAGACAGAGCATAAACATATGGCTGTTCCAGAGACCCTCAAAGGGTTAAACAGCTCAGGTTCAGAGTTATAAAACCTCTCCAAAGATCTGAGGCACTCAGCCAAAAGACAGAATGATTATATCTTTTTGTTATCTGAAATACGCCTCTTCATTAGCTTAAAATCAATTTCATTTAGTGTTCACATGACAGTACAGTTTTTTGACAAGGTATTTCAATCAATTGCAATCTGCCACTCAGTACAATATCTCATTACTCCATTCAATTGAGACATCCTTCCATCTCGGCTAACCCATTTCCTGGTTGCTATGTAACTATGGACAGTTTCCTTTAATCAATCTTTCTCCATAAGCACATTGCCAAGACAAGAAGATACATGACTCCTGGGCCCTAGGAATGCATTATCTAATGTCTGGACTATGTATGTCACTATAGCATTTGTCCCAAAAAACTTGAAATTTTCCAATATCTACTTTTAGAAACATAGAACAGTGCAGCACAGTACAGGCCCTTCGGCTCTCAGTGTTATGCTGAGCTATATCCAAACCCAAGATCAAGCTATCCCACTCCCTATCATTCTGGAGTGCTCCATGTGCCTATCCAATAACCACTTGAAAATTCCTAAAGTGTCCAACTCCACTATCACAGCAGACAGTATATCCAATACCCCAGCCACTCTCTGAGTGAAGAATCTACCTCGGACATCCCTCCTATATCTCCCACCATGAACCTTATAGTTATGCCCTCTAGTAATCCACCTGAGTAAATAGTCTCTGCACTTCCACTCTATTAATCCTCCTCATTATCTTATAGACCTCTATTAAGTTGCCTCTCATCCTCCTCCGCTCTAAAGAGAAAAGCCCCAGCTCCCTCAACCTTTCCTCAAACGACCTACTCTCCAAACCAGGCAGCACCCTGGTAAATCTCCTCTGCACCCTCTCCAGTGCTTCCACATTCTTCTTATAGTGAGGTGACCAGAACTGAACACAATATTCTAAATGTGGTCTCACCAAGATCTGATATAGTTGCAGCATTACTCCACGGCTCTTAAACTCAAACCCTCTGTTAATAAACGCTAACACGCTATAAGCCTTCTTCGCAGCTCTATTCACTTGAGTGGCAACCTTCAGAGATCTGTGGATATGAATACCAAGATCTCTCTATTCCTCCACATTCCTCAGAACTCTGCCATTGATCCTGTAATCTACATTCAATCATGGCTTGTAACTCCAACCTTCTGACCTTATCATTACACTTTGCAGCTCTTTTTGACTGTGGCAAACAATACATTTTTTTATATTAAAATACATTCAGTAAATGATATATACACTTTAACATCATATTAATTTGTTTTAATACTGTCGCTGCATTCATATATGAGCAAACTGTTCATATTAACTTGTTATGAGTAATTATTTAATCCCTTTTCACTATAGTGTCTCCGAAAAGATTACATCTGTTTGTGAAGCTGACTAGCCGATTTGAAATTCCCTTTTATACCAATGCAGCAGTGTGCCTCGGAGATCCTCCAGAGTTATTGGCTCAGCTGATTGACTGGCAGTTCTCCAAGGCAGCACTTCCGTCCAATCAATGTTTGCTAAGAGTATTCAATGGATGTGGGCCTTTGGGGATGTGTTCCTACGTTACGGCGATATTTTTAAGATCACAAAGAACGCTAAGAAGGCAGTCCTTCTCTCCAGCAGATTTTCATGGAAGGTACACAGGTCCATCTGGCAACTTATCTGCCCTTAAGCTCACAGATGAACCAATTACATTTTTATAACGCTCCAGCCATTTTATACTCATTCCTCTGCTAGTGTCAGCCCCCAGCTTGGTTGAAGATTTGGTTGCACAGGTTGCCAAGATTTAAACTCCCAGATCTAACACTGCATAATTCAGGAACCCTAACCATTAAGCTGCAATCCCCAGATATCCATATACTTCGGGCAGTCAACTGCAAACCACAATGGCTCCAGAGTAGGAACACTAGAACATAGAACGTACAGCACGTTACAGGCCCTTCAGCCCTCAATGCTATATCTATCCAAGGATCAAGCTATCCCACTGCCTATCATTCTGGAGTGCTCCATGTGCCTATCCTATAACCACATTAAAGTTCCTGAAGCGTCCGACTCCACTATCACAGCAGACAGTCTATTCAACACCCCAACCATTCTCTGAGTGAAGAATCTACCGCGGACATCCCTCCTATATCTCCCACCATGAACGTTATAGTTATATCCCCTAGTAACAACAACTACATCCACCTGAGGAAATAGTCTCTGCACGTCCACTCTATTTATCCCCCTCATCATCTTATAAACCTCTATCCTGTAACCCACCTCCTGACTCCCCAAAGCCTATCCAACATTACGTGGCACAAGTGTGATGAAATACTCTCTATTTCCCTGGATGGATGCAGCTCCAACAACAATTAAGAAGCTCACACCATCCAGGGCAAAGCAGCCTGCTTGATTGGCACCACATGCACAAATATTCACTTCCTCCACCACAGTAACAGCAATGCGTACTTTCAACAAGATGCACTGCAGAAATTCACCAAAGATTCTTAGACAGCACCTTCCAAATCCAAGACCGCTTTCAGCTAGAAGGACAAGGGTAGCAGATACATGGGAACGCCATCACCTGCAAGCTCCCCTCCAAGCCACTCACCATCCTGCCTTGGAAATATATTCCTTTGTAATTGCTGAGTCAAAATCTTGGAATTCTTTCAACCCTACAGCATGTGGACTGCAGCGATTCAAGAAGGCAGCTCACCGCCACCTTCTCAAGGGCAGCTTTGGATGGGCAATAAATGCGGGCCCAGCCAGCAACGCCCATGTCCCACGATTGATTTAAAAAGAAAGACCAGTGATCAAAACTGGAAACTTTCCTTGTCTACACAGCTTCAGTCACCTGTGCTCACCTTGTGAGACATGAAGCAAACCCATGTGTCAGTGTTCACCATCTGGTAAAGTTAACGGACGCAATGCAGAGAGAGTGAAAATGAACCTTCCCTGTTGTCAGATTGTATATTCTGGACATGATACCTTTTGACACTCAGAACATCCACAATATAAGCGTCTGTATTCTCTTAAGTTGCAGAAGAATCTTCAGCGCATTGCTTTTATGTGGCGCGGTCTAAAGACATCCCGAGTGAGTGTTTTATAGCCGTTTTCTCCTGATGGTGAAATCATTTAGGGGCGGCTAAGAATTTCATTCTCATCACTGCAATGTGCCCTGAAGGATGTGCCAAGATAATGAAGAGGAAATGGTTTGACAGTGAGAATCATTGCAAATTGTAAGCAATATGCATTTATCTCATTTGTTATATGGAGTGAGATTGCCTGTAATGGAATTTCACAGCTTCAGATGATTCTGACTCGAAGGCAATTTCTAAAACACTTCTGTTGTTAGGTAACATTAATGACTGGTAACTTCTCAGTGTCATTGGAGCAAAATCCCTTAAATCACCGGTAATTATTAAACCAATATCGGAGAGTGGGGAATAAAGAATTGCAATTCTGTAGCACCTCTCATGGCCTCAGGAAATCCCAAAGTGCTTTATAGCCAATGAAACACATTTTGAAGAGCAGTCCTTGCATTAACGTGGAAAACGTTGCAAGCAATTTGCGCACAGCAAGCTCCCACAAACAGCAACGAACCAAAGAATCCTTATAGTGCAGAAGGAGGCTATTTGGCCCATCAAATCTGTACCAAATCTCCGAAAGAATATTTTACCCCCTGCCCCCTCAGCACCTCCATCTACTCTATCTGCAGAAGCCCACACACTTACCTTGATTTAATCTAATTTTTGGACACTAAGCAGCAATTTAGCAGTCTACCTAGCCTGCACATCATTGGACTCTAAGCAACAATTTAGCATGGCCAATCCATCTAAATTGTACATCTTTGGACACTACCTAAACTGTGCATCTTTGGACACTAAGGGACAATTTAGCATGGTCAATCCACCTAACCTGCTCATATTTGGTCACTAAGGGACAATGTAGCATGGCCAATCCATCTAACCTGCACATCTTTGGAGTGTGGGAGGAAAGCCACGCAGACACAAGCAGAACGTGCTAACTCCACACAGACAGTGACCCAAGCCAGGAATTGAAGCTGGGTCCCCGGCACTGTGAGGCAGTAGTGCTAACCACTGTGCCACCATGCCACCCGGAGCTGGTACAAGGAATGCAGAAAGTCAATAGGCAAGTACATCAAGCAATTGGGAAGGCAAGTGGCAAGTTGGCCTTTACTACAAGGGGATTGGGATACAAAAATAAAGAAGTCTTGAGAGACTTGAACTGGGTTTGTGAAGAAGAGACTGAAGTTTGCCACGTCTTGCCTGCAGGCTAGCAATCCCTGAGCAGAATAAGGGAGGCACTGCTAATGGCCTACCTTTCTGTCAGGACTCCACACCCCATCTTGCTGAAGATAGATGAAATCATCACTATTAACTGGAAGCAGGTTAGGATTCTGATCCTGTTGAAGTGGGAATCCTGCCAGTCTGCCTTTCATCATTCTTCCTTTGATTTAATTTCCTATTCATTAATATCAGACCATCAGGTACTTAATCTGAGTCCTGTGCCAAGCCCTTAACCCACAAGCAGCATGGCTGCTCTGCGTTCTTGCACAGTTATATTACTATGGACGGTTATATATTACATTGCTAATTGTCTTAAAAATATTTAATTGGCACATGTTTTATAAACAATGGCTGCCCTCTCGTCTCCCCTCTTACTCCTCAATCAAGACTAACTGACACATCCAATCCTGAGTCCCTCTGATTTGATTCCTAACCTGTGTCAAGCGCTAATTTTAGCTCGCTTGATTGTACTGATATCTATTTTTCCTTGGATCAAAGAGATGGAATTGTTCTCACTTTTTGTTGCTGTCGAGACAACAATGATGTTTATAAAATTATTATATTTTTGGCTCCATAGCTTTATATTTGGGTCATACGTCTTGCCTGCCTGACAATAAACAAGGATGGCTTGATTGTCAGAGATCAAAGAAAGGTTTAAGTTGCTTTACTGAGAAGAGGATGCGGAGGTATTTACACTTGGACACAATGGCAGCAATCTTTGGATTTATAATAACTAAACTCTGACTCTCCCAAAGTTCCAGGAAGGTATCAGGCTGTAAACAGTTGTGTTACAAACTGTCCATTTACTTCTAAGATTAAAGAGAGTGGGGATCAAGAATAGCTAATTAGTATTTCTACTGGGAAACAAGGTTAATTTGTTTGCCATGAAGAAGAAGAGAGTAGAAGAAGTCATTTCTGACATCAGGTTACAGGCTTCCCTATAAATCAATCACTAGTCAGCAGAGATTCTGTCTGGTCGGCGGAGAGAAAAAGCTGCTTGGTTTTGCAGGCTACCATAACCGGATGCAAAAGATTATCTCTAGTTGAAGTGGCACATCCTGCAGCCTTCCATGGATTCTGGGAGATTTGTTCTGGCAAGAGGAAGAAGAATCACCAGAACCGGTTTTACAGCTAGTGCTGGATTTAAGAAAATCTCCAGAAATTGAAGAAAGATCCTGGAGTTGGTCACTCGATAAATCTGGGAACTCATTGGTAACTGGAAGCGCCTGCCGATGGTTTGCCAAAAGGACATAAATTTCATGGAGGATGCTAGAAGTGGTACAAAAAGAGGAAGGTCACTTTAGAACCATACAATCCAAATAGTGCAGGAGGCCAATCGGCCCATTGAATCTGCATCCCACACAGGCCCACCTCCTCTACTGCTCGTAACCTCATGCTTTCACAATGATTAATTAGCCTAACCTTTGGACACCAAGGGGCAATTTAGCATGGCTATTTCATATAACTTCACAACTTTAGAGCGTGGAAGAAAACCGGAGCACTTGGAGGAAGCCCAGATAGATGCGGAAAGAATGTGCAGAGTCCACACAGTGACCCAAGGTCAGAATTGAACCCCGGTCCCGAGCACTGTGAGGCAGCAGTCTCACCACTGTACCACCATTCTCCCCTTTCTGTCATTGTATAAATTGCTTACAAAAAAAAAGAAAATAGTGTTTGGTCAATGGTGTAATTTGATTGACGTTCCAGGAAAACTTTTAAAACATAAAATTAAGTTATGTAATTCAGCTATGAACAAGGATTTCAGAATCTCTTTTTAAAAGTTATAGGTCACAGTGGTGAGAGTAACATTATCCAGTTTTTACCAGCAGAAGTGAAAGACTGGGTGTTAGCTGAGATATTATCGGTTTATAAGCTATGATGTCTGCTCTTGTCAAATATGGATTTTCAGCTTGCATTTTGTACTGCCACAAACAGCCCGTAAGAGATTAAGACCAAGGTCACATTTCTTAACAGAGATACTGCCAGCTGAAGGGTTCAGATCGGCTGGCTGTATATATCCAGATGCTGCTGCTATCTGAAGACATGGGTTACACAAGAACATAATTCACTGCTGTAAGTGATTCACCAGAACCATTATAGTCAATCACAAATGCTGTCTTCATTGTCAAATATTGGCTATCTATTCAATATTGGCAAGAAAAATTAACCTTTCTTGGATGGGTGTTTGATCTAATGTAATGAGGTGAAAGGCTATCGTTCACTAACGTGTATTATTTCAAACGGGTTTGAGTCACATTGCTACTCATAAGTGTGTTGACTTAATGGTCCCAGGTCTAATTGGCACAGCTCAGACCTTGTTTGATTGCAATGCTGGAGGTATTTGAGAAGGGAAAAGATTGTCAATTTACTTTAGTCCTCTTTGTCAGACATCTTCGTCACGAGGGTGTTCCCAGGCAGTTGAAATCGCAGAGTTTAAGTTTTGTTTTAGCAATAACCTCCCCCCTCCCCCACCACTGATTAGTTTACAACAGGATCAAAGTGATGCAAGGAACATCCCCAGTCTAAAGCCATTGATTCCTCTCATGTGTGTGCTTTCACGTTCTGATTTACTCGTACACTGTACACCTAGGTTTTGCAGCCAAGTGTCGAATCACAAGCACCCATCGTTCACCATACTGCCCGCTACCTTTCTCTGGGTGTTTGTACAGAGTCTTATGTTCATCACGAGTCCAATATAGCAGTGACCTCCACAGTAACTCCGAGACATTTGTGAACAGCACAAGCAAAAAAATATCTGGTTTGATTATTGTCACATGGAGAGTGAAAAGTATTGCTTCTTGAGCGCTGTACAGACAAAGCACACCGTACATAGAGAAGGAAAGGAGAGAGTGCAGAATGTAGTGTTATAGTCAATGCTAGGCTGCAGAGAAACTTAATGCAAGATAAGCCCATTCAAACTGATGGCAGAAGGGAAGAAGATATTCTTATTGGTTGGTATGTGACTTCAGACTTTTGTATCTTTTTCCTGACAGAGAAGGGTGCAAGAGAGAATGTCCATTAAACGAATCAGATGGAAGAATCCTTGCTGAGGCTCACAAGCATAAACCAGAAGGTGTCAGTCAGAAAATTAATATAAAATTAGAAAGCAAAATAAAAGTGAGAAAGAAAGATAGGATTAAGGGAGAGTTAAAAGACATGGAATTAAAAAATACATGGCATCACAAGTGTACACTCTCATATACAGGAGCGTGTAAGCCAAAGATTCTTACACCTCGACTCCCAACACTATAGACCTCACGTCTCTCCAACTTTATCAATTAGGCCCCACCATCTCCAGAAATCTTAAACCATTTTCCGCCAAGGAAGCCCTACCAACAAAGAGAAGAAAAATCACCAAGATCCTCATCAGCAGGATATCTCGGGGAGAGGGGCGGCATGGTGGCACAGTGGTTAGCACTGCTGCCTCACAACTCCAAGGACCTGGGTTTGATTCCCAACTTGGGTCACTCTCTGTGTGGAGTTTGCACATTCTCCCTGTGTCTGTGTGGGTTTCCTCTGGATCCTCCAGTCCAAAGATGTGGAGTGCACTGACTAGGGAAGTGTCATAGTAACTTCATTGCAGTGTTAATGTAAGCCGACTCATGACACACATAAACAAACTTAAAAGTTATTGTCCTTCGATTAATACCACCAAAATGAAGGTTTCAGTTATCTCATGGTGATCTGTGGGATGTGGTCTTTTGGCTGTCAAATTCTTTCCATTACAACAGTGACTATCACCAGAACTCCAACGCCTTCCCCGCCACAGAATCGGAGGGACAGGCATCGGAAATGTCCCAAATTGATTGGCTTGTAGTAAGGTCATGAAAAGTGCTAAATCAATCTATCCCTCAGCAAGATTTCCTTCTATTACTGTGTAGGGAGGGAGTTGGAATTTTGTTTTAAACTGTGCAAAGCTGACTGGAAGAGAGAGAGCTGAATTAGCCATATTGGCCTGGACATTCCTCTGGTGTAGATGCAGTGAAACAGATTCCTTTGACGTGCCCTTACACGGGGTTGGAAGAGTCTGTTCCAATTGAGGGTGGGGTGTCAAGTCAGTGTTACACATTGGATCAATGCACAGATGAGACTAGACTCTGGGTTTTTTTAAATTTGTTAATGGGATGTGGACATGGTTTGCTAGACCAATATTTATTGCCCATCCCTAATTGCTCTTGACAAGGTAGTGTTGAGCTGCTGCCTTGAACTGCTGCAGTCCCTGTGGTGTAGTGACACAGTGTGTAACAGGTTTTACGCACAATGCTTTAAAATGTCAGCTAGGTGACTCTAGCTCTGGCTCCTATCTTCCTGGACAGGGCAGCGTGGTGGCACTGCTGCCTTACAGCGCCAGGGATAGGGTTCAATTCCAGCCTCGGGTGACTGTCTGTGTGGAATTTGCACATTTTCCCCATGCCTGTGTGGGTTTTCTTCAGCTGCTCTGCTTTCCTCCCACATTCCAAAGATGTGCAGGTTAGGTGAATTGGCCATTCTAAATGCATGGGCTTATGGAGATTAGATGGGAGGAATAGTTGGATAAAATGCTTTTTTGGGTAGTCAGTGCAGATTTGATGGGCAGAATGACCTCGTCCTGCACTGTAGGGATTCTGTGGTTCTTTGTTTACTTTTCTCTGCATCCACACCCAGGCATAACCAATCCAGCACGGTGAACATCAATAGTAAACAGACTCACATAATCAAACAGAGAAGAACTGAACACTACAGTCAAGTCCCAACAATTCTTGTAGTGTATTTACCGATGTTTGTAACAACTCTTTGACTTTCCTAATGTGGGTTTTGTTTTGCATTGTGGCCATGGAGGGATTTGAAAATGAAGATGAGAATTTAAATGTTGCCAGACTGGGAATCAATGCAGCTTCACAAACATATATCTGTGTTAGGATATGGGGGTAAAGTTTTGGATGTCTGTTGGCGATGTGGATCAAGATGAGACACTGATCTGAATGGACACATAAGGTGCAACAAGATCACCTTGAAGTAGATGTGTGAATGTTAATGCAAACCCTTTCAGGCTGAAAGGCACTCACACTCATTAAAATTGGAAACTATCCAACCACATATTAGGCTTTCCGTGTTTAATAACACGCAATCATGGAAGGTTTTGAATTTTTCATAGAACTAATTTTAAAGCTTTAAAAATGTAGTTGAAGAACAGAAAATGCAGAACTAAGTGGGGAGAAATTTTATCTCTTTAAGACGTCTAAGTCTTGCTATGCCTACAGTTTTTTTACCTTAAATTTATATACAACTTAACTGTCTTTAAACTAGATGTCAGTCTAAATCTGGAAACTCTTTCTGTGATTTGGGGTTGAGTTTTCATTGATTCCTGACAACGGGAGCCCTTTAAGTGGGACCCGATTCTGGGAGTTCTGACTCTGTTCCCGAGCTGTCTGATGTTCGAGAGAGTCTTTAAAGAATGTGGGGCGGTTCCTATCAAGAACCCTCACCCGGCTGACTCCATTGCACATGTCCTACTCCCCTCATGGAGTCAGGCCTGGGTTTTAAAGATTGGTGGTTCACAACTCCTCAGAGGAGGCAGGAATCCTAGCTGGTATGAGGGGGTCCCTTTAAAATGAGGGATCAAAAGGTCCCCCTCATGATCCTATGCCATATGGCACTTCCATGCCGATTGACCATAGAGAACCAATGAACCCTACAGTGACAGTAGGATGCATTAAAAAAGCATTCATTATTTCCATTATGTTTAAAAAATTTGGTACAAGGTAATAGAAGTGTTAATCATCGAGGCACCTTCAAATATCAATAATAGAAACTTTGTGTAAGTAAACATTATGATAAGGTGGCACAGTGGTTAGCACTGGTATCTCACAGTGCCAGGGATCTGGGTTCAATTCCCAGCCAGGGATCTGGGTTCGATTCCCGGCTTGGGTGACTGTCTGTGTGGAGTTTGCCCATACTCCCCGTGTCAGCGTGGGTTTCCTTTGGGTGCTCCGGTTTCTGCACATACTCTAAAGATGCGCAGGTTAGGTGGGTAAGCCATGCTAAATTGTCCCTTAATGTACAAAGCTGTGTAGGTTTGGTGGATTCGCCATGGGAAATGTATGGTTTTATGGGGGGTAAGGTGGGGGAGAGGTTTTGGGTAATATACTCTGTCAGAGAGTCAGTACCAAATGGTTTCCTTCTGCACTATGGGGATTCTATCGATATAGAGATGAGAGAGAGCCTGATCTGTCAATAAAGCAGTGTGGTTCTTGGACGTTCTTCAAATCACAGTGATAATGTGTCAAAGGTGAGGGAATGAACAGTGGTCAGGAAGCCTCATCATTTAGGTCTCTCTGATAAACATAAATGGGATTAATTAAGGATCTGAGGCCGTTAATGAGTGTGAGGAAACAGAATTTCTGTACTTATCTGAAATATTGTGATCATTCAAGCAGCCAGAATTAATGACCTGAATTTCCTACACTGACAGAACGTGAGAGTTGCATTTACGTTTGGGAATGAAGTCCTTGAATGTGGGTCTGATCGAGTTCTATCTCTTGCAGACTGGATCACTAATTTCCAGCCCAGGGAAGTTCCATTTTTACCTTTCCACAACTTTGAGGCAGCATGTTTGAGTCAGGCCTCAGTTGGAAATTCCACCATTCAGGTCTTTATAGGGTTATTGAAAACCCTCTACATCTTTACCTCTTCCATAACCCATTCCACTTCCTAAACCCTCTCTGCGCTCCTCCAGTTCTGCTTCATACACGTCGCTGATTCTCATCACTTGCTGTTTGGGCTTTCGGCTCCCTGGGCCTTAAACTCTGGAATTTCCTCTCTAAATCTCTCTTCCAACCTCACCTCTTTTAAAATGTTCCATAAGACCAACTTCACTGGTCACGTGTGCTAAAATCTCCTTGTGTATCTTGGAGTCAAATATTATTTGACGGTCAATCCTTTGGAGCATCTTTGGATGTGTCACTATCTGAAAGGTCTATATGAATGAAGTTATTGTTTCATCAATCTGAAGGCAGTTCATTCACTTGGACTTTGGCCTGATCAAAGTGGTGTCACTAAAGATTTGCAAACAGTGATTCTGCTGTGCTTAGTTACTCAGTGGGAATGTGATATTATATTTCACGTCCAGACACAAACATACAGCACACTCATAACTGATATACATATGCAAACACTGCATACCATAACTGATACACATACACAAAGCACATAGAATTGACACATATATAAACATTAAACACATACAATTGATATACATATTTAAACATTGCACATACAACTGACACATATACAAAAGTTGCACACATAACTGGTACACATATATAAACACTGCACACAGAATTGATACACATACAAACATTGCACACACATAACTGATATACATATACAAGCACTGCACTCACATAACTGGTGCACAAATATAAACACTGCAGACAGAATTGATACATATACAAACATTGTACACACATAACTGGTACATATATACAAACACTGCACACAGAATTGATACATGTACAAACACTGCACGCACAACTGATACAGATATATAAGCATTGCACTCATATAACTGGTACACATATATAAATACTGTGCACAGGATTGACACATACATAAACACAGCACACATCACATACATTCAGAAAAAACAACACACACAATTCATGCATAGAAAGATTCTTACAACTGATTTTATAGCCAAGCTCGTTTTGACATTTATTTTCTATGTTACACAAAGGAAGGGTGTTGTGCATTTTATTGGAAGATTAGGCTAATGGGCTGACAGATTTGTTTTGAGAGCTTTCAGAACTGCAGGTCCATGAGTCAAATCTGAGGAGGGATTATTTTGTAATTTCTGCCACACTCAGTTCACAAACAGAACAGAATTAATTCTCCTACTTTGGCATTCGAAAATAAAAGAGTGCTACTTGTTTTTTTTATGTCAGGTATATGTAGAAGTCTAAATTCAGATCTGATCAACAGCTCAAAACAAATTTATTGTAACAGAGTTGGACATGAAATTTCAGAGGGTTAGATATAATATCACATTTCCACTGAGTAACTAAACACAATAGAATCATTGTCTGCAAACCTTTTTGACAGCACCTTGATCAGTGTTAAAACTCTACAGTGTAATCAAACTGATATCCTGTAACAATTCTCAGATTGTTGGTGCATTTTAGAACATATTCCACTATGATTTGTCAGTGTTTTTTTTTATTTGCTTTATATTTGCTGTACTTTTAGCATATTTTCTGGTATAATCTTCACTCCCCACTTCCAAAAAAATCTATTTCTTATTCTTATTCATAGAACATAGAACAATACAGCACAGAACAGGCCCTTCGGCCTTCGATGTTGTGCCGACCAAAATAAAAAGCAATGCCCCTCCTAACTAAACCATTCCCTTCTCATCCATATACTTATCAACTAACCTCTTAAACGCCACCAAACTTGGCGCATCTACAACAGCTGCAGGCAGGGCATTCCACTCCCTAATCACTCTTTGAGTAAAGAACCTACCTCTGATATCCGTCCTATAACTCATACCCCTTAATTTAAAGCTGTGTCCCCTCGTGCTAGCTTTCTCCATCCTAGGAAAAAGGCTATCACTGTCCACCCTATCTAAACCTCTAATCATCTTATATGTTTCAATAAGATCCCCTCTTAGCCGCCTCCTTTCTAACGAAAACAACCTCAAATCCCTCAACCTCTCTTCATAAGACCTGCCCTCCATACCAGGCAACATCCTGGTAAACCTCCTCTGTACCCTCTCCAATGCCTCCACATCTTTCTTATAATGTGGGGACCAGAACTGCACACAATACTCCAAGTGCGGCCGCACTAGAGTTTTGTACAGTTGCAACATGATGCTGCGGCTCCTAAATTCAATCCCCCTACCAATAAAAGCTAAGACTCCATATGCCTTCTTAACAACTTTATCCACTTGACTGCCTACTTTCAGGGATCTATTGACACATACACCAAGATCCTTCTGTTCCTCAACACTATTAAGAGCCCTACCATTAGCCCTATACTCTACACATTTATTGTTCCTGCCAAAGTGCATTACCTCACACTTTTCCACATTAAACTCCATTTGCCACCTCTCGGCCCAGCTCTGCAACTTGTCCAAGTCACTCTGTAAACTATAACACCCCTCTTCACTATCTACCACTCCACCGACTTTAGTGTCATCTGCAAATTTACTGATCCATCCCTCAATACCCTCATCCAGATCATTTATAAAAATTACAAACAGCAGGGGCCCCAAAACAGACCCCTGAGGCACACCACTTGTCACCGAACTCCACGATGAATATCTCCCATCAACCACCACCCTCTGTCTTCTATCTGCCAGCCAATTCCTAATCCAATTAGCTAAATCACCCTCTATTCCACACATCTGCATTTTCTGTAGAAGTCTTCCATGGCCACCTTATCAAACGCCTTACTAAAGTCCATATATACTACATCAACCGCCTTACCCCCATCCACCTCTTTGGTCACTTTCTCAAAAAACTCAATGAGGTTAGTAAGGCATGACCTACCCTTCACAAAACCATGCTGACTATCCCCAATCAATTCATTTCTCTCTAAATAACTATAAATCCTATCCCTAATAATTCTCTCCAATACCTTGCCCACCACAGAAGTAAGACTCACTGGCCTATAATTCCCAGGAAGGTCTCTCTTCCCCTTCTTAAACAATGGGACCACATTCGCTATCCTCCAGTCCTCCGGAACCACACCCGTAACCAACGAGGACCTGAAGATCAGAGCCAGAGGCTCTGCAATCTCCTCTCTTGCCTCCCAGAGAATCCTAGGGTAAATCCCGTCCGGCCCAGGGGACTTATCCAACTTCAAACCCTCGAGAATTTCTAACACATCCTCCCTATCTACTACAATACTCCCCAATTTGCAACCCTGTACCTCAGTGCTCTCCACAGCTACATTTCCAGCACTCTGCGTGAATACCGAAGAGAAATATTTATTCAGTGCCTCACCAATCTCTTCAGGCTCCACGCACAACTTCCCACTGCTGTCTATGACTGGCCCTAATCTTGCCCTAACCAATCTTCTATTCTTAACATATCGAAAGAAAGCTTTAGGATTCTCCTTAATCCTATCAGCCAACATCTTCTCGTGTCCCCTCTTAGCTCTCCTCAATTCACTTTTTACCTCCTTCCTAGCTAATCTATAGCTATCCATTGCACTACCTGAGCCTTCAAGCCTCATCCTGACATATTCTTATTCTTATTCTTATTCTTATTCTTATTCTTATTCTTTTCCAACCTTATCAAACAAAAGTCCATTTGTCTTGAGAACTCCAATTGTCATCCACAATCCATCTCTGCTGCAGTAGGGAATTCAAGATGTCTGCAAATTGGCAGATGGAATTTAATCCAGATAAATGCAAAGTGATGCATTTTGGTAGAACTAATGTAGGAGGGAGTTATACAATAAATGGCAGAACCATCAAGAACATAGAAACACAGAAGGACCTAGGTGTGCAAGTCCACAAATCCTTGAAGGTGGCAGCATAGGTGGAGAAGGTGGTGAAGAAGGCATATAGCATGCTTGCCTTTATAGGAAGGAGTATAGAGTATAAAAGCTGGAGTCTGATGTTGCAGCTGTATAGAACGTTGGTTAGGCCACATTTGGAGTACTGCGTCCAGTTCTGGTCACCGCACTACCAGAAAGAGTGGAGGCTTTGGAGAGAGTGCAGAGAAGTTTACCAGGATGTTGCCTGGTATGGAGGGTCTTAGCTATGAGGAGAGATTGGGTAAACTGGAGATGTTCTCCCTGGAAAGACGGAGAATAAGGGGAGACCTAATAGAGGTGTATAAAATTCTGAAGGGTATAGATAGAGTGAATAGTGGGAAGCTTTTTCTCAGGCCGGAGATGATGATCACGAGAGATCACAGGCTCATTGTCAGAGTGGTGAGGTATAACTCAGATATCAGAGGGACATTTTTTTACACGGAGGATGGCGGGGGACTGGAATGCACTGCCAAGTAGAGTGGTGAAGGCGGACACCTGGGATCATTTAAGACTTACCTGGATAGTCACATGGACAGACAGGGAATGGAGGGATATAAATGAATGATGTAGTTGGACTAATGAGCAGCACAGGCTTGGAGGCCGAAGGGCCTGTTTCCTGTGTTGTACTGTTCTTTGCTCTTTTTTGTCCTAGTACCTAAACCTCATTGGTTCTAAAAGATTTTGGGATAAAAGGCACTATATAAATGCAAATCCTTATTTCTCTGACATTTTGTATGGAGCAAATACTTTCTGATTTTCCCTCCAATGATTCATTGGCCTCTGCATATATTTCCCAACCTCAGGAACATCAAGCACAGAAGGGGAATTCCAGGAATTTTGCAGAACTACACCTCTTTGGACAGCACGGAGAGACAATGGTTAACATTGCTGCCTCACAGTGCCAGGGAACCGGGTTCAATTCCCAGCATGGGTCACTGTCTGTGCAGAGTCTGGAAGTTCTCCCCCTGTCTGAATGGGTTCCCTCCAGGTCTCCGGTTTCCTCCCACAGTCCAAAGGTGTCTAGGTCAGGGGGAATGACTATATTAAATTATCCCAACCCTTATTGTCACAAGATGTATAGGTTAAGTGGGTTGGCCATGCTAATTTACCCCTTAGTGTTCCAATGGGTGTATGGTAGGTGAATCGGCCATGGTAAGTTATCTCTTAGTGTCCCAAGATGTCCAGGTGAGTGTCTCTGTGGAGTCTGCACATTCTCCCTGTGTCTGCGTGGGTTTCCTCTGGGTGCTCCGGTTTCCTCCCACAGTCAGAAAGACGTGATTGGCCATGCTAAATTCTCCCCACGGTAGCCAAACAGGCAACTAGGGGATTTTTCACAGTAACTTAATTGCAGTGTTAAGGTAAACTTACTTCATAGAATCATAGAAGAAACATAGAATCCCTGCAGTGCAGAAGGAGGCAATTCAGCCCATCAAACCTGCATCTATAACAATCCCACCCCCATTACCTTAACCCCATGCATTTGCCCTGACAACCCTCCTAACCTACACATCTTGGGACACTAAGGCACAATTGTGCCTTAATCAACTTAACCCTCACATCTTTGGACTGTGGGAGGAAATCGGAGCACTCGGAGGAAACCCACGCAGACACGGGGAGAATGTGCAAACTTCGCACAGACAGTGACCCAATCTGGGAATTGAACCTGGGCTCTTGGCGTTGTGAGGCAGCAGCACTATCCACTGTGCCAGCATGCAGCCTTTAAACTTTGAAATGCTTCTGATATTAGGCAGGGGCTGCATTGAGGAGCTGCCACATGTCCTGAGGTATGAAACATGCTGCATGTTAACGCAAAATGCGGGTACTAAATGGTGAATCATCTGGCTGAAAAGCATCTTGAATAGCAGCATTGCTGTAGTTATAAAGCCGTTAAGTGGCTGAGGCAGTCTCTGGGGTGGGATATGGTTAAGTTGGTTATAGGATAGAACAGAGCTGTAATCTGTAAAAGGAGCTGAACCACATTTCTGTGCTTGATGAAGCATTGACTGCTCTGGCATATTAAACACGTTTCAAATTGCTTTTTAATTGAAACAAAATCATTCTTCTGACAGAGGTTGGAACTTTATTAAAAGATGCACTCGTTTAAGATTCAGTTCTTCAGCTTACAGTGAAGGTATGAATTCCGTGAGATGGGAACTTTCCTGGGAGACAGATGCTTCTTTTATTTCGCCGATGTCCTCCAAACAAGAATCTTTGAATCCCTCCAATACAGAAAGAGGCCATTCAGCCCATTGAGTCCACACCGACCACGATCCCACTCAGGCCCTTCCCACATCTCCCTACATATTTTACCCACTAACCCATGCATCTCAGGACACTTTTTATTAGCATGGCCAATCAACCTAACGTGCACATCTTTGGACTGTGGGAGGAAACCGGAGCATCCGGAGGAAACCCATGCAGACTCAGGGAGAATGTGCAAACTCCACACAAGATTGTGGAGTGGGATTGTGGATAACCTGGGTGGGATTGTGGTTGGCGCAGACTCGATGGGCTGAATGACCTGTGCTGTAAGATTGTATGAAATGTGGTTAACTCTTAACTGCTTTCACTCCAAGGGATTGGCATCAAATGCTGGCCTTGCCTGGGATATCCGCAATCCAAGAAAGGAAAAACAAAATCCAAGTCAGAATCTTAGTTTCAGGAGGGGAATGACTATCCAATGCATGATCTAGAATTCATTGGGACCTTGTTTACCAACTATAGGCTCTAGGGATGGATGAAAAAATTGCTGGAAAATGTAGCAAGCATGAGGATGAGACGCAGTTCAGAATTCAGCAAAGGAGGCCTAAGAGATTGATTAAGAGTGGAAACATGGAATATGAGGCTAATGTCACAAGTAACTCATAAGTGGACAGTAAGAGCTTCTATTAAGTACGGGAAAAGCAAAAGATTAATGAAGGCAAATGTAGATAGACCAAAGCAGAGAATTTCTAATGACGAACAAGGAAATGGCAGAACAATTAGACAACTACTTTAATCCTGTCTTCATGGAGAAAGACACAAATAACTTTGCAGACAGGGTAGTGAATTAAGTGTCTAGTGAGGAGGAGGAACTGAAGGAAGTTGCTATTACTAAAATAGTAACGCTAGATAAATTAATGGGGCTGAAAGCTGATAAATCCTCAGGGCCTGATAACTTACATCCCAGGATAATAAAGGAAGTAGCCACGAAACAGTGGATGTGATAGTTGTCGTCATCCGTAATTCTGTAGATTTTGGAACAGACCTGGCAGATTGAGGTGGCAAATGTAACCCACTATTTTAAAAATAGGAAAGAAGGCAAAAACAAGGAATTACAAACTAGTTAGCCTAACATCAGTAGTAGGGAAAATATCTTATTATAAAGAACGTGAATACAGAGCATATAGAAAAATATCAATGCAATTAGACAAAGTGAGCATGGATTTATGAAAGGGAAATCACATTTGACAAACCTACTGGAGTGTTGTGCAAACATAACTAGTAGAATAGATAAGGGTGAACCAGTGGATGTGGTGTACTTGGATTTTCAGAAAGCTTTTGATAAAGTTCCACGTAAGAGCTTAGTGTTTAAAATTAATGAGATTAGGAGTAATATATTGGCATGGATTGCAAATTGAACATCAAACAGGAGACAGAGAGTAGGAATAAATGTGTCTTTTGCAAAGTAGCAGGGAGTGATTAGTGGGTCTGACAGGGATCAATGTTTGGACCCCAGCTATTCGCAATGTACATCAATCATTTGGATAAGGGAATGAAATGTAATATTTCCAAGTCCGATGACACAAAACTTATTGGGAAGATGAGTGGTGAGGAAGATGTTAAGAAGTTTCAAGATCATTTAGACAAGTTGAGTGAGTGGGAAAATACATGGTAAGTGCAGTATAATGTGGACAAATGTGAACTTATCCTCTTTAGAAGGAAAAACAAAACAACAGACAATTCAATAGTGATAGATTGAGAAATGTTGACATCTAAAGGGACTTGAGTGTCCTCGTACACCAATCACTGAAAGTAAGCATGCAGGTACAGCAAGTAGTTAGAAGGACAAATGACTTGTTGACAAGAGGACGTAAGTACAGGAACAAAGATGTCATACTGCAGCTATTCAGAATTTTGGTGAGACCACACCTGGAATATTGTGTGTAATTTTTTCTCCTTATCTAAGAAAGGATATAGAGGGAGTGCAGCGAAGATTCACCAGACTAATTCCTGGGATGACAGGATTTTCAAATGAGAAGAGATTGGATTGACTGGGCCTCTATTCACTGGAATCAGAAGAATGAGAGGGGACCTAATTGGAAAATGTAAAATTCTGACAGAGCTGGACAGATGCAGGGATGATGCTTCCTCTGGCTGGAGGATCTAGATGAAGGAGGTCACAGTCTCAGGGTATGTGGTAGACCTTTAGGTCTGAGATGAGGAGAAATGTCTTCACTTGGAGGGTGATGATCTGTGGACTGTACCACAGAAGGCTGTGAAGGCCATGTTACTGAATATTTAAAAAGGAAATCAATAGATGTCTAGACTCTAATCGCATCAAGAGGTGTAGGGAAAGTGCAGGAGTATGGCATTGAGATAGAAGATTGCCTGCAATCACACTGGCAATAATTTACTCATGCACCTGTTTTTTAAGTGTGGCCTAGTAGTCAATGGTCTGAGCAACTAGGCCTAGCATAAAATTAGGCACTTTAAATTAATCCACAGCTAAATAGCCTCTACAAACAGAAAGGCTGATAGAACTCAGACAGGCTAAGGTTACCGCAAGTCAAAGGACAACAGAAACCAGGCCAAACTGATCTTACAAATTGAACAGAGATACTCAACCTTAACAATGAGGGAGTCGTTCTGACCCAAAACCCACCAGGAGGCATCAGCCCATTGATTCTGCTCCGGAATTCAATGTGATTATGACTGATGTGATAGTTCTTCTCTCCACTTCCCTGCCTTATTTCCATAACCTTTGATTCTCTTACTGATTAAAAATCTGTCTCAGCCTTGAACATCCTTAAAGACACCAGCCTCTGTGATAAAGAATTTCACAGATTCACTACTGTCTCATATGTTAATGACCCAGACTGTAGTGCACAGAGCACAGTCCCAAAATTTGCAGATGATACAAAACTTCAGAATCTATGAGAAGGATTAATAGAATCATAGAACCCTACAGTGCAGAAAGAGGCCCTTCGGCCCATCAAGTTTGCACCGGACACAATCCCACCCAGGCCCTACCCCCATATTTTATACCCACTAATCCCTCTAACCTATGCATCCCTGGACACTAAGGGGCAATTTCTTAGCGTGGCCAATCAACCTAACCCGCACATCTTTGGACTGTGGGAGGTAACCGGGGTACCCGGAAGAAACCACGAGGAGAATGTGCAAACTCCACACAGACAATGACCCGGGCCGGGAATCGAACCGAGAGCTCTGGAGCTGTGAAGCAGCAGTGCTAACCACTGTGCTATCGTGCCACCCAAATGTAGAACTTCGAAGGGGCAGTTTGGTGGAATGGGCAGACAGGTAATAAATGAAGTTCAGTGCTGAGAAGTGAGAGATGATGCATTTTGCCTGAACGAATGTGGAGAGACAATATAGGATAAAGGGTACAAGAGGTGCAGGAGCGGAGAGACCTGGGTGTAAATGTGGATAAGTTATTGAATGCGGCAGGGCAGGTTGAGAGAGTGGTTAATAAAGCATACAGTATCCAAGGCTTTATGAATAGAAGCATAGAGCACAAGAGCAAGGAGATTATGTTGAGTTTCTTTAAGACATTAGCTCAGCCTCAGCTGCAGTATTGGTTCCAGTTCTGGGTGCCACACTTTAGGAATAATGTGAAGGCATAGGAGAGAATGCAGAAAAGATTCAAGAGATTGGCTCCAGAAATGAGGAACCTCAGGTTGACTCGAGATATTAGGAGTGTTTTCCTTGGAGAAGCTTGGATGAGATTTGAGATATTCAAATCATGAGATGTTTGGGCAGAGCAGGTAGGGAAAAAGGTTTCCGACTTGTGAAAAAATTGGGAAAAAGAGACACAGATTTAAAGTAAATTCCATATCCATATTGTCACTGTCCCTTTTATTCCATGAGTTATTAGCAAAAGAAACAAAAGTGATACCACGAAAGGAACAGACAAGAAGGGCCAAGTAGCCTGTTTCTGAGCTGTAATTTTCTATGGTTCTATGGAAACGATCTTTTCACACAGCAAGTGATTAGGGTTTGGAATGCACTGCCTGGGAATGTGGTGGAGACAGCTTCAATTGAAGCTTTCATAAAGGAATTAGACTGTCACTTGAAGAAGAAGGAAGTGTAGGATTACGGGGAAAAGGCAGGAGAATGGACTAAGTGAATTGCTCACCAGGAGAGACAACGGGCTGAATAGCCTCATTCTGTGTAAACCCTATCCCTACCTTGCAACAGTAAAATACTTCAAAAAAATTTTTCATTGGCTGGCAAGTTTTGAGAGTCTTCCCGGTGAATGTTAAAGGTGTGGAGATGCCAGCACTGGGTAAACTCAGTAAGAAATCTCGCAACGCCAGGTTAACCTAGCGTTGTGAAACTTCTTACTAGATTGTTAAAGGTGTAGAGTTTCTTTTTTTTCTTCCTGGTCTTGCTAGTTTATCCCCTCAATTATACATATTTCCAAAGAGTCCTATTTCTCCCAGTTATATTCTGAATGTGTCCAAATAGAATAGCAATGAGTTTGACTGCTAATTGTGCAGTTGGCAGAAATTCTGATACACCGCAACAAGGACACAATGTTGATGAATTGAAATGAGGGAACTGGCCTCAGGGGAGTTCCAGTTACCAGCGCACAGAGTCCTTTAATAAAAACAAAATACACCAGATGCTGGGAATCCAACATAAAATCAGACGGTGCTGGAAAGTACCGGTCGGGCAGCATCTGTAGAGAGATAAAAACACAGTTAACCTTTCGAATCCAATATGACTCTTCACAGCTGAGTTTTCACATTCCAGTGGCTTTTAATATAGGCAGGAATTCTCTGACATCACCCACGGCCGGGATCCTTTGACATTGCTGGGATTCTCTATTCACATCCGTGACTGGGATTCTCCGAACTCGTCCGAGGCTGGGATTCTCTGAATTTTCCCTGAGGTTGGGATTCTCCAACCTCACCTACAGCTGGGATTCTCTGTTCTCTCCCGTCACTGGGATTCTCCGACCTCGCCGGTGGCTGGGATTCTCCATTCTTGCCCAAGGCTGGGATTCTCCGACCTCGCCCTTGGCTGGGATTCTCCGACCTCATTCGTGGCTGGAATTCTCTGGCTCTGCTGCTGTGGGCAGAGATTTGTTTGAGCACCACATTCTCCATTCCCGCTGGCAGCAGCAGCGGGGCCTATGAGACTGGAGAATTCTGGCTGTTGTTTCCAATCCAGCTGATTGTACATCAGATAGGCCTGTAACCACGGCAACGTTGCAGAGTGGGATGTTACTGAATTGGAAAAAAAGGAAAAGGAAAGTCATTGAATGCTGACTGAACTTCCCCAGAAACAATTCTACCAGAGGAGTGATTTAATAACTCTTTGAGCTAGGATTAGTGTTACCTTCCTGTCTGTATTCTTCATTCCATGTTGTGAGAAATTTTCTTTTTTTTTCTTTGAACAACTTAAGGTGATGTCTTCAGCATGATGGTGGGGTCTTGTGATCAGGTAAAGTGGGAGAAGAGTCGGTACCAACTGACTTAAGGTCCCTGCTTCTTCCCTGTTGCCATCAGACTCTTGAATGGACCTACCTTACATTAAGTTGATCTTTCTCTACACATTGCATTCTGCACTCTCTCATTCCCTTCTCTATGATTAGTATGCTATGTCTGTATAGAATACTTTTCACTGTATACCAATAAATGTGGCAGTAATAAGTCAAATCAAATTAAAGACTAATCAAGTGTTGACTGCACTTTTGTTCTTCAGGAGCGAATCCCATGGTCAGGATTTTACGAGGTAGTCATTTGACAATCAGTGTCCAATTACAAGGCAACCAGAAGGCCAGTAATTAGAAATGTAGGCTGAGGCTGTGTAGCTGATCAGCAGCTATCACCAACATGATGGGCTGAACGGCCTCTTACTGAGTTGTAAGTTTTCTAGGAGTTTCACTTTTCACCGGGACAATAATAAATCAAATCAAAGAATTCCTAAGCTTGGCACATTGCACTGTGAACTCACTGGAATGTTCTGCTGAGGACACACGATTGAAACAGAGGAGGGAGAGTAGGCTATTCAGCCCCACGAGGCTGTTCGATCATTTAAAAAGATTTGACAAAATCTTTATGTCCTCTCCGCCTTCATATCTCATTTCCTGATTCTCTTCAGATCTAAAAATGCACTGATCCCTGTCCGACAAATACCCATCCATTCACACGCATACACTCACACACAGACACACTCAGTGATTGAGCATTCTCAGCTCTGTCCACTAGAAAATTACAATGATCCACAACCCACTGAGTGAAGACACATTTCCCCATCTCGATCCTGCGTGGCTGACCCTCAGTTTGAGACCATTGCCCCTGGTTTCAGCTCCCAACTTGCCTCACTTCTATCTCCCAATAAAAAACACACAGAAGAAGCGCTTAACAGTTAAAAACATGGACAGCCCGAGGAGACCCCCGTGTAAGACACACGCACACACACACGCAAACACGCACACACACTCACACATACACACATTCACATTCACACTCACACACACACACACACACACACACACATTCACACTCAAATACACGTTCAGACGCACACACAAACATATTCACACACACACACGCCCACACACACACGTACACACCCATACCAACAGACACACGCACATTCGACATACATACACACACATACACTCACACACTCACAGACACACACAAACTCCTACACATACATATTCTCACACACACACACACACACACACACACGGACAAATACCCATCCATTCACACACATGCATATACACAGACATATTCACACACTCACACATTCACGCACACACTCACTCACATACACACAAGCTCTTACACGCTAAAAATCTGCTGAAAATATTTTGTCACCTTTCTGTTTTTACTCCTGTCCCTCTTTCACTGCTTTGAGCAAATTTAACACGCTCACATTTGCCTTTGGGATCCGAAGGGTTAACATATATAATACAAGCAATGGAGCTGGCGACTCCAGACCCTCTGGGACTCCACTCAATTCCTTCATTCACTCTGACATTACACCTGTCACAAGAGCAATCTATTCCCCACCTTTGTTTAACCAACTTCTTATCCAGCTCCATGTTCTACCCTGTGGCTTTTAATTCTGCTCGAAGACTTTATCCAAACAAACTATAGCAAAAAGAGTTCTATGATCTAATTTATCTGTCATGCCTTTGAAGAATCAATGAGGTTTGTCAGGCTGAATCTTCCCCAGTTCATTCCATGCTGTCTGATTTCTATTAAATTATTGCTCTACACTTACATCTCCAGACTTTCCCTGCGAACAGATTCCATTATTGATGTCAAGTTAGTGGGCCGATGGTTGCCTGGGACTCATTTGTCACTTGTACACATCTTGCGCACTGTGCTCGGAGACTGGTCTGCTTGTCTCTCATTCAGGAAGTTATTGGTGAGAAACATGACTGCACAATGCTTGTATTTCAGATGCTAAACAGGCGGCTCTATGGGCAGGGAATGCACAATCATTATGGGCCATTGTGTATCATATTGGCACAAACTAAAAAGTAGGGCCAGAATTTTCCAGCCATTCATGACCCCGCCATCCCTGCGAGCGAGAATGGAGACATTGGCGCCCAACCAAATTTCCGTTCGCTGCAGCGGGTCTGGAGAATCCCAGCTGCGGGCGAGAATTCCTGTCCTAGTTGTCTGGCTCAAAGCTAAAGTAGGCAAAAGGCTGGCATGGTGGTACAGTGCCAGGGACGCAGGTTCAATTCCAGCTTTGGGTCACTGCTTGTGCGGAGTCTGCACGTTCTCCCCGTGTCTGGGTGTGCTACCTTTGGGTGCTCCGATTTCTTCCCACACTCCAAAGATGCGCGGATTAGATTGAATTGGCCGTGCTAAATTGACCTTTAGCATTGGAAGAACCAGTAGGATAAATACATAGAGTTGCCGGGATGGGGACTGGGTGGGATTGTTCTCGATGTAAGTTCGATGGGCCAAATGGTCTCCTTCTACACTATAGGGCTTCTCTGATTAGGACTTTTTACATATTCAAGTAAGGGGCCATGACCTATTTAATGCCCCCTCTGTCATGTGATTTGTCCTGAACACAGCCAGTAACATTGGGAAGACCAGGGGAGGCAATTCTTAGGTCCTGCAGGCCCAGACACAAATCGCATCATGGTATCACGAGAGGAGCCAAACACGATTTGCGCTGGAGAAAAGCTCCTTTTTAGGATTCTCCCCTGGCTGACATCATCTGTTTCACGCTCAGCGAGGCTGTGAACGAGGTTAGCGTATTTCAATCTGTATTTAAATATGCAGGTTTAATTCCCAATTCTTCTGGCCCTTGCGATTCACCAATTCCTCCGGTGCAACAGGGACCCAAAACAAATCACTGCTGGTCTCTATTAACCTCCAGAAAACTGTCTAAGTGTGGGAGAATTGCATGGGAATCTCCCCCATCTCCAAAAAAATGGCTAAGGCCACATTTTTCTAGCCATTCACACCCTGCCATCACTACCAGTGAGAACGGAGAATTTAGCACTCAGCCAGATCTCCGTTCAGAGACTGGAGAATCCCAGCCATGGATGAGGTTGTAGAATCCCAGCCAGAAATGTGGGTGAATTGCAATGTGGATCATGCTGACCCACCAGTGGAATTCTCACTGCCATTCCTGCAGGAGATGACACTGAGGCCAAAGTTTTCCAATCTTGTCTGTGGCTGGGATCCTCCAGTCCTGTTGCAGTGAACGGAGATTTGATGCAGCCCAAGAGGCACATATAGGCCAGGCCAGGTAAGAACAGCAGATTTCCTTAAAGGACATTAGAGAATCAGATGGGGTTTTACAACAATCAGCAATGGTTTTGTGGTCATCAGTAGATTCTTAATTCCAGATTTTTCTATATTGAATTCAAATTCCACCATCTGCCGTGGCAGGATTTGAACCCAGGTCCCCAGAGTTTCTGGATTAATAGTCTAGCGATATTACCACTAGGCCAGTACTGCTGATGACACGTACAGTCAAATCCTGTCTTGATGGTGAGAGAAGTCCCCCACTTCAGCTCCAGATTTCAGCAATTTTCCCCTTTGGACAAAGGCTGTATTGAGGTGTGAAGCCAAGCGCTGTCCCCAAACACAGGTCAGTGAGTAGTTTATTGCTGAGTTTGTGCCACGTGAGAGCACTGTTGATGATACCTTGCATCAACTTGCTGACCATTCTATGTAAAGTGATAGAGTGGTCATTCATTGACTGGATTGGATAAGTCATTAACTCACCTTTTATTCATACTTGGGACATGGGTGTCACTGGCTGGCCATCGTTTATTGCCCATCCCTAGTTGCCTGAGGGCAGTTGAAAATCAACCATATTGCTGTGGCTCTGGAGTCACATGTAGGCCAGACCAATTAAGGATGGCAGATTTCCTTCCCTAGGACTTTAGTGAACTAGATGGGCTTTTCTGACAATTGACAATGGTGATTGGTAGATTCTTAATTTCAGAATTTTTTATTGAATTCAAACTCCACCATCTGCTATGGCAGGTTTCGAATCCGGATTCCGAAAACATGGCCTAGTGGTAATATCGCTAGACTATTAATCCAGAAACTCAGTTACTGGATTAACAATCTAGTGATAATACCACTAGGCTGCCGTCTCCCTTAAGGTTAACAGGACTTTTACTTTTAATACGTGTCAATCTCTCTTGATCCAAAAAGAGAACAGTTTGACCTGTTCGATCTTGTATAGAATGAGCTAAAGATAATGGGTGGGATTTTCCATCAGCGCTCAACCCAAGATTGGAAAATCCTGCCCTAGGTCAACAGACCTTTGCATGGTTAAAGTTTAAAGTTTATTTATTGGTGTCACAAGTAGGCTTTACATTAACACTGCAATGAAGTTACTGTGAAAATCCTTTGTCCTGGCCAGCCCGCTACAATTCCCGTGGCGGGCAGGCTGGGAAAATTTCATCCAGAGAAGTTGTGAAGGGACATGAATTTGACACTGAGGATACAGAGAGAATGGAGCTAATTTATACATTCCCATGAAATGTGACAGCAACTCAGCAAGCTCGAGCTGGTATTTTTTTCTCTCTCCAAGTGAGCGTTATTTTTGCAAGTGCTTTTAAGTTATTGGGAAAGAAAATCATTTGGGAACACTGCAGCGTTTACGCGGAGAGAGCTGAATTAATGAGGAGTTGTAACAGGAGGACTATCAGCTTGCTGAATGCTGTTTTTACGGTGATAGCGAGATGTAATTTGGGTTATGATAGCATGTTGTTATGCTTCAGGAAGAAACAGTGGCTTTGAAAGGATAGGAGCAGGTTGTCTCTATTTATAAATGCAAAGCAACAGAGTAAATGGAGCTGAATTGTTGAGTCATTTTCTCTTTGTGAAAAGAGTCAAATTGTCCTCCCACCAAATTTGTCATAATCTCAGATGATAGGTTCTACATGAAAGGAGAGGACTAGGAAGTACAGTGTGTCTGCCTCAGACAGATGCTCACTACAGTGTATTGTAACCATCCAAACAATCATTGCTTTCAATAAACTAATAATCCAACCATCTTATTTAATTCAATTCTTTTGTAGGTTTGTGAAGGTAACATTGACACTATTTTGCAATGTTTAAAACTAGGAGATTGAGTGCAATGTCAATGAAGCTTTAGGTGTAAATTGTGAAATTTACCACCAACAACAACATAACATCCGGAGAAAAGAAAAACGAGTCCTCCCTATCACCTCACTCACTCACTCATTTCTGTTCATTCACTTGCACTCACTCTCTCACTCCCTAACACACATTCACTCTCACTCACTCACCCATTCACTCGCTCACAAACACACCACATACACACACACACATTCACTCTCGCTCACACTCACTTACACTGTCTGTCTCTCATTCATGCACAATGTTACTCACATGCACAATGTCACCCACGTGCGCACACTCACACACTCGCGCTGTCTGTCACTCAATCACATACAATGTCACTCATGCACACACACTCTCACTCACTGTCTCTCTCACACGTTCACTCACACTATCACTCAATCAAACACATTGTCACTCACTCTCACTCATTCACACTCATTCGCACTCACTTTCAGTCATTCACACATTCACTCACTCACTCATACACACTGTCACTCTCACTCACTGATTCACACACTGTCACTCACTCACGCACATTCACTCTCTTAATCAAGCATAATCAAAGACCTTACACACCCAAGACATTCTGTCTTCCATCTTCTGCCGTTAGGAAAAAGGTACAAAGTTCTGAGAACATGTACCAACTGACTCAAGAACAGCTTCTTCCCTGCTGCCATCAGACTTTTGAATGGAACTACCTCACATTAAGTTGATCTTTCGCTACGCCCTCACTATGACTGTATCACCTACATTCTGCACTCTCTCCTTTTCTCCTCTGTGAACGGTATGCTTTGTATAGCACGCAAAAAGCAATATTTTTCACTGTACCCCAATACATGTGACAATAATAACTCAAATCCAATCAGAATGACTCTCATTCACTCACTCACACACTCACTCACACACTCATTCACACACTCACTCACACACTCACTCACACACTCACTCACACTTGTCACATAAACACACTAACTCATCACACACACTCATGCACTCTCACTCGCTCACACACACTCACTCACTCACATACTTACTCACACATTTTCACTCATACACACTCACTCATACACACTCACTCATACACACTCACTCATACACACTCACTCACACTTATTTGCTTACACACTCACACACATACTGTCACTCACTCACTCATACACACTGCACATGCATTTTGATCTCTCGCTCCACTATGTACAAGAGTATATAGTTCATTGAAAGATTATCACTCCTCCCCACATCCCAAATTGTGGAGCCACCCCCCCCCCCTCTCCATTGCAGCACTCTAAACGGCGCCCCCAGCCTGGGGCTCCTGATTATGTCCCACTTGATTGTCACCCCTCTTCACCCACCCCTAGCTGATCACTGCACCCCTTCACCCACCCCCAGCTGATCACTGCATCCCTTCACCCACCCCCCAGCTGATCACTGCATCCCTTCACCCACCCCCAGCTGATCACTGCACCCCTTCACCCATCCCCACTGATCACTTGCCCCTTCACCCCCCCAGCTGATCACTTGCCCTTTCACACCCCCCAGCTGATCACTGCCCCTTCACCCCCCCAGCTGATCACTGTGCCACCCCCCACAGCTGACACTGCGACCCTTCACTCACCCCCAGCTGATCACTGCGCCCCTTCACCCACCCCCAGCTGATCACTGCACCCCTTCACCCATCCCCAGCTGATCACTGCACCCCTTCACCCCCCCATCACTTCACCACTGCTTCCCCAGCTGATCACTGCATCCCTTCACCCACCCCCAGCTGATCACTTCTTCACCCACCCCCAGCTGATCACACACCCCCCAGCTGATCACTGTGCCCCTTCACCCCCCACAAGCTGACCACTGCGACCCTTCACCCACCCCTGATCACCCCTTCACCCATCCCCAGCTCACTGCATTTCCACCCCCAGCTGATCAGCTTTCAACACCCCCCCAGCCACTGCTGATCACTGCACCCCTTCACCCATCCCCAGCTGACACTGCGACCCTTCACCCACCCCCAGCTGATCACTGCACCCCTTCACCCATCCCCAGCTGATCACTGCGACCCTTCACCCATCCCCAGCTGACCACTGCGACCCTTCACCCACCCCCAGCTGATCACTGCACCCCTTCACCCATCCCCAGCTGATCACTGCGACCCTTCACCCATCCCCAGCTGACCACTGCGACCCTTCACCCACCCCCAGCTGATCACTGCACCCTCACCCATCCCCAGCTGATCACTGTGCCCCTTCACCACCCCCAGCTGATCACTGCATCCCTTCACGCATCCCCAGCTGATCACTGCACCAGCTGATCACTGCGACCCTTCACCCACCCCCAGCTGATCACTGCGACCCTTCACCACCCCCAGCTGATCACTGTGCCCCTTCACCCACCCCAGCTGATCACTGCATCCCTTCACCATCCCCAGCTGATCACTGCACCCCTTCACCCACCCCCAGCTGATCGACCCTTCACCCACCCCCAGCTGATCACTGCACCCCTTCACCCATCCCAGCTGATCACTGTGCCCTCACCCACCCCCAGCTGATCACTGCATCCCTTCACGCATCCCCAGCTGATCACTGCACCCCTTCCACCACCCCAGCTGATCACTGCGACCCTTCACCCACCCCAGTGATCACTGCACCCCTTCACCCACCCCCAGCTGATCACTGTGCCCCTTCACCCACCCCCAGCTGATCACTGCATCCCTTCACCCATCCCCAGCTAATCACTGCATCCCTTCACCCATCCCCAGCTGATCACTGCGCCCCTTCACCCACCCCCAGCTGATCACTGCGCCCCTTCACCCACCCCATGCCAATTGCCACCCCCGTTGAACCTGGGCAAGAAATTATAGTCTCAGGAAAGGCGGGGTGGTTGTATAATTCAAAATAATACCCTGACATTTACCTTGTGATCCTGGCAATCCGATATTATATGGTTTTACAACCCGCCCAATGTTTTCCTGAATACCGCGGTTGCTGAGTGGCTCCCAACTGGGAACTGAGGAGAACGTTTCCTTATTTAAAACTGGAGTGTTAAAGATGATTTGGTTTTGTGGCCGTCTGCTATAATTTTCAGCACTTACAGTGGAAATGTCTACTGAATTCATCACAGCTTTTAACATTGCGAAATGAATGATGTTGCAGTCTAACAATAACATTCAGCACATTGTCTAAATTGAACACATTATAACAATTCTGAATTGGAGCAATTTGTCTCAACCAGTTATCACTGAAAAGCTGTCGGAAAAGGCTGCATATTTCTGACGGGTCATTTTAATACGGAGCTGGAAATTACTTGGGAGAGATTTGATTTCAAATCATTTCGCAAAAAAAGAAGTGCCAGCTCCAGGAATGATTTGTGCGACAAGCCTTCACACCATCCGAACATCTCAATGCTGTTTTGAGTGAATTTTGGTAACTTCAACATTGCTTCGGATGGGAACACTCTTAAGCCAGAAACTGTGGCTCTTGGTTCACAAGTTGACCACAGCCTACGGAGCAGGTCTGAGGTAGTGCTGCATGGTCAGAGGTGCCATCATTTCAATGAGATGTCAGGGTGCGATGTCACCTCCTGGTTGAGTTGGATGCCAGAAATGAAGCGGAGCAGAAATCTTCCCTGTTATTCTGGCCAACTTGCTTCTCTTGATCGGCGTAACGAACGGTCATTAATTCTCGGAGCGTAGGAGCTTGTTTGCACCAACCAGCTGTTTCATTAGACCGTAGTATAACAGATACTGTAGAACACATTGATTGGCTGGCAGCTAGAACCTCTATGATGGCATTGTGTCTTTATTGCTGCTTCATAGTTCGAATCCCGGCTTGCATCACTGTCTGTGTGGAGGCTGCACAGTCTCCCCATATCTGTGTGGGTTTTGTCCAGATGCTTCGGTTTCCTCTGATAGTCCAAAAGGCTAGGTGCCTTGGCCAATCTAAATTCTCCCTCAGTGTACCCAAACAGGTACCATACAGTGGCAACTAGGGGGTTTTTCACAGTAACTTCATTGCAGTGTTAATGTAAACCTTACTTGTGACACTAGTAAATGAACTTTAACTTTATATAGTGCAGAAAGAGGCCATTCAGCCTATCAAACTTGTTCTGATAACAATCCCACCCAGGCCATGTCCCCATAAACCCATGTATTTACCCTGTGTATCCCCCTGACACTAAGAGGCAATATAGCACGGCCAATCCACCTAACCTGCACACTCTTTAGAACATCTGGAGGAAACCCACGCAGACACAGGGAGAATGTGCAAACTCCACATTGACAGTGACCCAAGGCTGGAATCGAACCCAGGTCCTTGGAGCTGTAAGTTAGCAATGCTAATAACCACTGTGCCATTGTGCCAGCCAGATGCTTCTGGGCATTGTGAAGATTTCAGAAGACGGATACAAGGGAATTATTTCCTCTGGTGGAGAAATCGAGGACAATAGAACATAAAATCAGAACCAAATCATTGAGAAATGACATCAGGAAGCACTGCTACGCAGAAAGGGTAATAGCAAAGTGGAACTCTCTTCATTAAATATCTGTGAATACTTGGATTGTTTGGAATTTTTAATATATTTGCAAATATTCAGTTCATAAATCAGGTGTTTTAGCATATGACTTTCAGCTTTAAGAATTATGGAGTTAAGTAGAAAACTAACCTGTGATTATTTTACAAGATCACAATCGGAAGTGGGTAAATTTAAACAACAAATGACTCATCTCTTCCATTTCTTATAGGAACCAAGAAGCCAGGAGAAAAGATAATTGTATCTGTTAGTGATATAAATGATTCATATAGGTCACAGGATCAAAGGGTTGTGTTAAGGGTAAAACAGAATTAGTTTGCGTTTCTGCTTTGGAAACATCTCAAGGCACGACACATTGTCATGGAGATGGGTTGTGCTGTTTGGAAGTTTCCTTTCCTTGATTTATCTCTATGTATTTGCCAACTGAAGCAAGCAGTTGAGTTTGGGGACAGATGGAAGCAGTTGCGGATTTGGTTTTGTGTAGAGCACAACTCACTAAGTTGAGGGAGACTAGGAAAGTGAATATTGCTCAGACCTGATTTTAAAGTAATAAGTTTATCATTTACGGCGTGGAATAAACAGGGAGTAAAACGTATTTTTGGAATTCAAGAGGGGGAAAGAAACTAAAAGCTGTGACTGGATTGAAGCTAGACAATTAAATCTACAGTGGTCCTCATAGAGCCTTGTGGTAAAGAGCAGTCAGTGAATTTAGCTAGAAAGGCTGCAAAAAAGGCATTATACATCTATTGGCAGTCAGGATAAGGAGATTACAGCAGTGAAGCCTTTGAGGAAAAGTTGAAGGGCTGGTTTGCCAAAAGCATAAGGAAAAACCTTATGAATCTTATACGTTGGCAAATGTTGGAATACTGAGGAGCATTAAAGAAAATTCCAGGGGGCTGTGGCATACCTTTGGTTAACCCCAGAAAAAATGAATGAACCTTGATTATTACCTATGATAAGGGAACTGTTGGAGGGGAATTATGAAAAGTAGAACCGAGTTTATGACATATGTAGTTATAAGCCAGCATTAAGGTGGGACTGCTTGCTTTGCTTTGTTTTTTTATATAAATAAAGTTTGTACTTGTATAAATAAAAACTTGAAACTGTGGCATAGTTCTGTCAGTCAATCATAGGATGTTCAGATTTGTCTTTAAATGTAAACGGTCTCTGAAAAAGGTTCAAGCATGCCTGAGTTGGATAGTTTTGTTCTGAAAGGTATCAAAGCATATGGACTACAGATGGATGAACAGATTGAGATATAGTTCAGCCATGATCTAATTGAATAGCAATAAAAGCTTGAGGGATAGAATGTCCTCCTTCTGTTCCAATGTTATGTTGCTGTTAAAGGTACTAATGGGGCCTCATTTAGAGTACTATGTTCAGTTTTGGTTCCCTTATTTAAAGAAAGATATACAATCATTGGACACAGCACAGAGATGGTTTACTAGAATGATCCCAGGTATGGAGGGATTGTTATACAAGGAAAGATTGAACAAGTTGAGAGGCGACCTGATGGAGGTTTATAAGATGCTGAGAGGAATAGATAGGGTGGATTCTCGGACGCTATTTCCCAGGGCTGAAATAGTCGCTACAAGAGGACACAGGTTTAAGGTGCTGGGAGGCAAGTACAGAGGAGATAGAACATAGAACATAGAACATTACAGCACAGAACAGGCCCTTCGGCCTTCGATGTTGTGCCGACCAAAATAAAAAGCAATGCCCCTCCAAACTAAACCATTCCCTTCTCTTCCATATACTTATCAATTAACCTCTTAAACGCCACCAAACTTGGCGCATCTACAACAGCTGCAGGCAGGGCATTCCACTCCCTAATCACTCTTTGAGTAAAGAACCTACCTCTGATATCCGTCCTATAACTCATACCCCTTAATTTAAAGCTGTGTCCCCTCGTGCTAGCTTTCTCCATCCTAGGAAAAAGGCTATCACTGTCCACCCTATCTAAACCTCTAATCATCTTATATGCTTCAATAAGATCCCCTCTTAGCCGCCTCCTTTCTAACGAAAACAACCTCAAATCCTTCAACCTCTCTTCATAGGACCTGCCCTCCATACCAGGCAACATCCTGGTAAACCTCCTCTGTACCCTCTCCAATGCCTCCACATCTTTCTTATAATGTGGGACCAGAACTGCACACAATACTCCAAGTGCGGCCGCACTAGAGTTTTGTACAGTTGCAACATGATGCTGCGGCTCCTAAATTCAATCCCCCTACCAATAAAAGCTAAGACTCCATATGCCTTCTTAACAACTTTATCCACTTGACTGCCTACTTTCAGGGATCTATTGACACATACACCAAGATCCTTCTGTTCCTCAACACTATTAAGAGCCCTACCATTAGCCTTATACTCTACACATTTATTGTTCCTGCCAAAGTGCATTACCTCACACTTTTCCACATTAAACTCCATTTGCCACCTCTCGGCCCAGCTCTGCAACTTGTCCAAGTCACTCTGTAAACTATAACACCCCTCTTCACTATCTACCACTCCACCGACTTTAGTGTCATCTGCAAATTTACTAATCCGTCCCTCAATACCCTCATCCAGATCATTTATAAAAATTACAAACAGCAGGGGCCCCAAAACAGACCCCTGAGGCACACCACTTGTCACCGATGTTAGGGGTAAGTTTTTCACTCAGAGGGTGATGAGTGAGTGGAATTGGCTGCCATCAGTGGTGGTAGAGGCGAACTCGCTGGGGTCTTTTCAGAGACTTCTGGATGAGTACATGGGATTTAATGGGATTGGGAATTATAGATAGTTCTATGGGCTGGCAGATATGGATATGATCGGCGCAACTTGTGGGCCGAAGGGCCTGTTTGTGCTGTAGTGTTCTATGTTTTAAGTTGGGTGATACTGCTTGGCGTCCAGAAGAATGAGAGGTGATACAGAGTCATAGAATCCCTACAGTGAGAAGGAAGCCATTCAGCCCATCAAGTCTGCACCAACAACAATCCCACCCAAGCCCTACCTCCATAACTGCACATATTTGCTGATCTTCCTAACACTAACAGGCAATTTAGCATGACCAATCAACCTAACCTACACATCTTTAGGTGAGAGGAAACCGGAGCACTCGGAGGAAATCCACAGGTAGACATAGGGAGAACATGCAAACTCCACACAGATATGACTGAAACATGTAAAATTCTCAGGGAGTTACAAAGGGTAAATTTTGGGAAGTTATTTCCATTCACAGGAGGACAGAAGGCAAGTCACAGAATAAGGATTTGAGGAAGAACATCTCCTCTCAAAGAACGGAGATTTTTGGAAAGCTTTACCCCGAAAGCTGTGGTGTTTTTGATTTTTGATTTATTATTTTCCCATGTGTTAATATACAGTGAAAAGCATTGTTTCTTGCACCCTACACAGACAAAGCATACCGTTCGTAGAGATGGAAAGGAGAGAGTGCAGAATGTAAAAGAGTTAGAATGAAGTTTTAGAAGCATACAACGAGAATAAAAGATAGAATTAGAGAGTACGCTGGACACAGCTTGTAAGAAGTTGTTCCAGTGCCTCCTCGAGAGAAATGAGGCCTGAGAACACTTTCAGGGTGAGATTGATAGGTTTTTAGTCAGTCGGGGAATTAAGAGTTACGGCGATAAGACAGGAAAATGGACTTAGTGAGTGTAGATCAGCCACGATTTTATTAAACTGTGGAACAGGCTTGAGGGGCCAAACTCTTCTTCCTACTTCTTATTGTTGTATGGTTTAAGGGACACATGTAACTGAATTTGCTTTCGTAATGCAGTCTGCCTAGGCAAAATGAATTGGCATTGACCAGAATACAGACAGCCGATGAGGCGGAAATAGCAACAAATCTCTCAAAGGGGAAGGCACGGTAGCACAGCAGTTAGCACTGCTGCTTCACAGCTCCAGAATCCTGGGTTCGATTCCCGACTCAGGTCACTGTCTGTGTGGAATTTGCACATTCTCCTTGTGTCTGCGTGGGTTTCCTCCGGGTGCTCCGGTTTCTTTCCACAGTCCAAAGCTGTGCGGGTTAGGTTGACTGGCCATGGTAAAGTTGCCCCTTAGTGTCCAGGGATGCATAGGTTAGAGAGATTAATGGGTAAATATGTAGGGATAGGGTCTGGGTGGGATTGTGGTTGGTGCAGACTCGATGGGCCAAATGACCTCCTTCTGTACTGTAGGGTTTCTATGATCAAATAAAGAACAAAGAACAGTATAATACAGGAAACAGGCCCTTTGGCCCTCCAAGCCTGTGCCATTCATTGGTCCAACGAGACCATTTGTTTGTTAATTGGCAAGGATATTGTCTGTGATTTTTTTAAAGTCTGTGGGGGGGTCTCCTCCAGTGGGAAACATCTGAGAGGTCTGGCAGAATCCCATGCCTTTCAGGCATCCAGTTGGCCACGACTGGGTCTTCCCTGTGATTGAGGTCACGGTTAAGAGCCACCAATAGGAAGCCAGTAGCTCCACATGCCACCAACAGGAGAAGCGGCTGCCAATGGCAGTGCACCCACCCAAGGCCCAGTGTCACAGAGGGAACCTCAGGTTACATGTGGATGACTGAAAGAGTGAGGGCGTTCACAGGATGGGGGGAGGGGAAGGCACTGGAAAGGGGAAGGGGGGTCAGAGGTATTGACAGGGGGTGATTTTCTAATGTCACCCACCTCCTCAATACTGCGTCCATCAATTGGACATAGAGTGTCTGCTCATGAAGAATTACCACCACCCCCCCCACTTCCTCCCACCCCGCCCCCAATTTATATAGGGAGCACTGGCAAATCTGACAGATTTTGTGGATGGCCTTCATGCAACCTCCATGAAATCCCACTAAATTGTCGTGGGAATAGGGATAATGGGTATAAATTGACTGATTAATGAGCCTAACTCAAATCCCTCCAATTTAATTGAAGAGCGTTTCCACACTGCTGGGGGGCTCGAGTGAGGTCTCTCGCTCCATTAAGTGCACCCAGCCATCATAATTCCCACCACCACAATACATCCAGCCCGCTGTAAAATAAAACCAAACGGATAGACGTAAGGCAGTGCCTGACAAAGAGAAGATCCTTAGACAGCACCTTCCCAAAGCCACAACCTCTACAAGGAAATGAGCAGCAGATTTCTGGGGGCACCATTACCTGGAGTTTCCCCTCCAAGTCACTCACCATTCTGATTTGGAAATATATCGGCCGCTCTTTCACTATTGTGTCACTAGTGGTGTGCCACAGGGCTCAGTACTAGGACCTCTTCTATTTGTGGTTTGTATAAATGACTTGGAAGAGGGGGTAGGTGGTGTGATCAGCAAATTTGCTGATGACACTAAGATGCTTGGATTGGCAGGAACTGAGGAGCAGTGCCAGGCAATACAACAGGACATAGATAGGCTGGTAGATTGGGCAGATAGATGGCAAATGGAATTTAATCCAGATAAATGCGAGGTGATGCATTTTGGCCGGAAAAATGTAGCCAGGAGTTATAGGATAAAAGGTAAAACTATCCAGAGTATAGAGATGCAGAGAGACCTGGGGGTGCAGGTTCACAAGTCTCTAAAGGTGTCAGTACAGGTGGAGAATGTGATAAAGAAAGAGTATGGTATGTTAGCCTTCATAGGAAGAGGTATAGAATACAAGAGTAGGAGTCTAATGTTGCAAGTGTATAGAACATTGGTTAGGCCTCACTTGGAGTACTGCGTCCAGTTCTGGTCGCCTTACTACCGGAAGGATGTAGAGGCCCTGGAGAGAGTGCAGAGGAGATTTACCAGGATGCTGCCTGGTATGGAAAGGCTGTCTTACGAGGAAAGATTGAACGCACTGGGGTTGTTTTCCCTTGAAAGACGTCGGCTGAGAGGGGATCTTTTAGAGGTACATAAGATTATGAGGGGTATAGATAGAGTAAATGGTGGTAAGCTTTTTCCACCATTACAAAAGGATAGAACGAGGGGTCACGGCCTTAGGGTGAGAGGGTCTATGTATAAGACGAATATTAGAGGGCAGTTTTTCACACAAAGGATAGTGGGGGTGTGGAATGCACTGCCGAGTAAGGTGGTGGGAGCAGCCACGCTAGGGTTGTTTAAGGGTCTCTTGGACAGCCACATGAGCGGTATGCAGATAGAGGGATATAGTAGGACTGTTTAAATATCCTATTTGTTTCCACAGGATGTTCAGTCCACCTTGTTGACCAACAAGGGGCATGCATGCGGCAGGTCGTGCGAGAGCTGCTCTTGGAGGTTACTTCAGGAGTGGCCTAGTGCTTCACGTTGTCAGTGTATGCTTAAACTGGACCATCTGATGGGCACCATGACAGCTTAGGGACTATCGCTGTTGCTGCACAGACACATGGATTTGGGCCTGTGTCTGCGGGAGTTTGCGCATTCTCCCCGTGGTTGCGTGGGTTTTCTCCGGGTGCTCCGGTTTCCTCCCACATCCCAAAAATGTGCTCTTAGGCTGATTGGTTAACAAGTTGGTCCCTATATGTCATTAAGATGTTAGGACGGTGGCGCGGGCTCGTTGGGCCGAAGGGCCTGTTTCCAGTGCTGTGTTGCTCTTTGTTCTTGTTCTTTGTATTGTTTAGTAAAAATCCTGGAATTCCCTCCCTAAAGGCATTGTAGCTGTACCTACACCATTGGGACTGCAAGGGCTGAAGAGAGAAGGTGCTCACCACCACTTTCTCAAGGGCATTTCGGGATGGGTGCTAAATGCTGGTCGACGCCAATAACAAAAAATTTAAAAATAAGGGCTGCATGACAAATTTACACACCCATGACATGGTTTGTGAGCCAAAGGCAAATATTGGAAATTCAAGCACAAAATATCTCAGTCTGTGAGGCGTCCATTATTTTGATGAGTGTAAAGGCCAACAACTCCTGTCTAGATCCCCATCTATCTCTGTAGTTCCCTGCAGTGGTTAGCGCCACTGCCTCACAGAGACCCGGGTTCGATTCCTGGCTTGCGTTACTGTCTGTGTGGAGTTTTCACATTCTCACTGTGTCTGCGTGGGTTTCGTCCGGGTGCTCCAGTTTCCTCTGAAAGTTGATTAGGTGCACCAGCCGTGCTAAATTCTCCCCAGTGTGGCGACTAAGAAATTTTCACAGTAATTTCACTGCATGTTAATGTAAGCTTGTGACACAAATAAATAAAATAAACATAAAGAAGTAAAATACAGTTAAGAAATCTCTGTGCCTCCAGTTTTGGCCTGTTGCACATCGTTATCCAGCACATTGTTAGCAGATATCATTCCAACCCTCCCGATACACAAATCAAGATTTACTTTCTTCTCTTACTTAAGATGCTGCTAAAAATGTATTTCTTTAAACAGCTGTCTGTCTGAATGCCCTCTTCTTTCAATCGGTGTTCATTTTTTATCTGATTACTCTCCTGTGAGGGAACGTAGGATGTTTCAGGTTAATATATCAATGCAGCTTGTTGTTGTTGTTGGGATAGAATTGGTGCAATTTGCAACACAGAGTGATGCCAATTTATCAACTTCCCCTGGAAGGTTTTACATCCTGCTGCCGACTCCCTATGTCAGCGACTGGCATTTCCCGTGGTTCTCCTTGAAAGGCCATTGAACGGGTAGTCATGCGAGACCTTCTGGCATAGCTTCTCCCGGAACATGACAATAGGAGCCATCAACACCAGCACATTCAATGGAACAATATATAAATTTCATAACTACAGTCCTGTTTGCACCTTCTCCTGTTTCTCCATGGGTTTTATCCAAATGCTCTGGTTTCTTCCCACAGTCCCAAGATATGCAGGTTAGGTGGATTGGCCATGCTAAATTGCCCTTTAGTGTCCAAAGATGTGCATGTTAGGTGGATTGGCTAAATAAATTGCCCTTTAGTGTCCAAAGATGTGCAGGTTAGGTGGATTGACCATTCTAGGTTGGCCATAAGTGTCCCAAGATGTGCAGGTTAGTGGACTGGCTAAACTAAATTGACTGTTAGTATCCAAAGGTTAGGTGGATTGGCCGTGCTAAGTTATCCCTTAACGTCCAAAGATGTGTAGCTTAGATGGGGTTACGGGGATAGAGCATGGGAGAGTGTGGGGGATGTGATAAGATGTCCTTTTGGAGAGTCAGTGCAGATGGGCCAAATGGCCTCTTTCTGCACTGCAGGGATTCTATGGTCAAAGGATTCTATGGATTTAGGCTCAATTAGATGTACCAAGTTATCATTGAGATTTTACCATAATGGGTTAGGGAGAGGGACAATCAGTCCGGGAGGAACTGTCCCAGTTCCTCCTGGGAATTATGTGTGGTTAACTACAGGTTGACTCTGAGCAGCTCTGTAACAATGCACGCTGAGATAAATATCAGCTGCTGCTGGAGGGCCATCAACTCAGTAAAAGATGCTCTCTGATTGCCCAGTGCTTTTGACGACTGACTGATTCCAGTGTCTGCGTGCTGAGGGAAGTGCTGAAACTGAAGCTCTATTCAATGGACATGACCTGAGACATTGGGCAGGGATTCTAAGTTAAAGTTAAAGTTATTTATTAGTCACAAGTCAACTTACATTAACACGTGCAACGAAGTTACTGTGAAAATCCCCTAGTCGCCACATCCTGGCGCCTGTTCGGGTACACTGTGGATAGCCAATGCACCTAACCAGCAGATATTTGGACTGTGGGAGGAAGCCAGAGCACCCAGAGGAAACCCACGCAGACATGGGGAGAACATGCAAACTCCGCAAGCTGGGATTAAACCTGGATCTCTGGAGCTGTGAGGCAGCAGTGCTAACCACTGTGCTGCCCTACCAGTCTTGCCTTTGGCGGAGGTCTCATTGTGAGCAAGAGCAGAAATTCCGGCCAAACTCCATTGGAAAATCCCAGCCGTGGGCGAGAACAGAAAATTTTGACCATGAATTCAGTATCCTCTCTCCACAGGCTTGGCTGAGTTTATCCAGCATTTCCTGTTTTTATTTCTGATTCCCAGCATCTGTAGTATTTTGCTTTCAGATCAAAGCTTGGGACAGCAAGTGCGAAGGTCCAGTGGGAAAATAGCCACAGCCCAAACTCCTTCTGCCTTGGCACTGAGGGGCTTTACCTGTGTCAAACCCCTGGGATTTTATCTACCACAGAATATTTGACACAAATATACACGCACCTTGTAAATATAATCATTTGTGACAATTGTACTGAGATAGCTCATGCACAATGAATTGAATTGTATTTCACTTCATGGAATGTCAAACATGATCTGTTGTGTCACGTAATTCTACAGATTTTATGAATCAGGTGTCTGTTTTGGAGACAAAAGTTCAGGGGTGAATTCATCCATTGTATCTCCCTCAATTTTCCAGCCTGCGAACATTCACTGAGCTCAGAAAAGCAATTGCTACTCGGGTGAGCTAGAAAGCACAATGCGACTCCACCTTAACCCAATACTTCCCAATGGCGTGGTTAGCACTGCTGCCTCACAACTCTGGTTCAATTACCACCTTTCTGTGTGATGTTTGCATGTTCTCCCCATGTCTGCATGGGTTTCCTCCCATTTCTTCTGGTTTCACAATCCAAGTGCTAAATTAGAACATAGAAACATAGGAAAACTACATTACAAAGAGGCCCTTCAGCCCACACGTTGCACCGATCATATCCCTACCTACTATGCTTCCCTATAACCCTCGATCCTACTAAGTCCCTGTACTCATCCAGAAGTCTGTTAAAAGACCCTATCGAATGCGCCTCCACCACTACCAACGGCAGCCGATTCCACTCACCCACTATCCTCTGAGTGAAAAACTTACCCCTGACATCTCTCTGTACCTACTCCCCAGCACCTTAAACCTGTGTCCTCTTCTGGCAGCCATTTCAGCCCTGGGGAAAAGCCCCTGAGAATCCACCCAATCAATACCTCTCAGCATTGCCCCTTAGTGTCCAAAAATGTGTAGATTAGGTGGATTAGCCATGGTAAATGTGCAAAGTTACGGAGATAGGGCATGTGTAAGATACTCTATCAGAGTTGTGAGAGGGACGGTGGCACAGTGGTTAGCATTGCTGCCTCACAGTGCCAGGAACTTGGGTTGAATTCTGGCTTCTGGTGGCTGGTGTGAAGTTTTCATGTTCTCCTCGTGTCTGTGGATCCCCGGGTGCTCCAGTTTCCGAAGGTGTGCAGGTTAGGTTGATTGGCCATGCTAAATCGCCCCTTAGTATCAGGGGGATTGATTAGCCGGGTGAATACTTATGGTTATGGGGCCTAGATGGTATTGTTATCAGCCCAGGCGTCCATGATGGACCCGGTGCAGACTTGATGGGCCAAATGGTTTCATTCTGCACTGTAGGGATTTTATGAAAGTTTCTCCGATGCCATCCCAACTCATTCTTCATGTGACCCCAGGTGTGGGTAGGTGGTTGAGCTGCTGGGGCGGTGTTGGGGGAGGGGTGGATGGATGGTTGGTGGTGGGGATGGTATGACAGATGTTGAGCATTCAGGAAGTGTGTTGAGCGAGGGGGGTTGTGGGGGAGTTGCTGAGTGACGGAAATATTGGGAGTTGGAGGGAGGTGTTCCTGGCTCAGGTCACTGTCCGTGTGGAGTTTGCACGTTCTCCTCGTGTCTGCGTGGGTTCCCTCCGGATACTCCGATTTGCTCCCCCAGTCTGAAGATGTGCGGATTAGGTCGATTGACCATGCTAAGAAATTGCCCCTTAGTGTCCTGGAATATGTAGGTTCGAGGGATTAACGGGTAAATGTATAGGGATATGGGGGGCTAGGGCCTGGGTGGGATTGTGGTCAGTGCAGACTCGATCGGCCGAAGGGCTGTACTGTAGGGTTCTATGGGTGTGGTTTGGTGACTGGAGGACACTGTAAAGAGGATGGTTCAAGTTGTTCAGCAGGAAGCGGGGGTTTTAATCTACTGAAAGACACAAAGTGTTGCCTTTTCACAGGCTCTGGTTGTTGTAGCAATTGGGGCCTCAGAGTACAAATGATGAAGCCATGGCCACCAACAGAAAAAGAACAGCCTCGCAGTTATCAAAGCTCAGAATGAGCTCCATGCCTGTCATTGTGGCTTCAAAATCTCACCTCACAAACCCTAGAGGAATCCAGACTCACAGGCTGTGGAGCTCTGGCCCAGCAGGAGTCAACACCTTCACCCGAGGGGACAAGGTGACTGGAGAGAATGAAGGAAGGGAAGACACACTGAGAATAGTGGTTGGAACTTTCCTCAGAGATGCTGCCACACTCCATCACTGTGTGATTTACACTAGTGACTGGAATTTCTGCCATACTTCTAGCTGAGTCATGAAAAATAAAGAACAAAGAACAACACAGCATGGGAAACAGGCTCTTCGGCCCAACGAGCCCGCGCCGCCATTTTAACATTGTGAGTGCCCTCCTCTACCTATGACCTTTGTATATGCCTATCAGGGAAGATTGAGGGAAGTCCAATTTAGGGATAATTTGTTACACCAATCAGCCTAAGAGCAGGTTTTTGGGGTGTGGGAGGAAACTGGAGCACCTGGAGAAAACCCACGCAATCACAGGGAGAACGTGCAAACTCCCGCGGAGACTGGCCCAAATCCATGTATCTGCACAGCACAGCGATAGTCACTGAGCTGTCGTGTTGCCCGTCAGATGGTCCAGTTTAAGCGTATACTAATGATGTGAAGCATTAGGCAACTCTCGAAGCAACATCCATGAGCAGCCCTCACACAACCCATCACGTGTATGCCTCTTGTTGGTCAACAAGGTGGACCGAATCACCTGAGAAATAGGAGTCACACTGACAATTTGAAGCACTTGACCATTTCCACTTCATCCTCGTTGATGTAGACAAGGGCATGTTCTTCACTGAGCCTCCTGAAGTCGATAACTATCTCCTTCGTTTTACTGACAGTGAGGGAGAGGTTATTCTCATTGCACCGATTCACCAGATTCTCCCCAGTGGAAGGTCATTCACCTAAGGTATAAGTTCCATGGAGGGACTACAAGAGAAATTGGGATTACTCTTTTCAACAAAGAGAAGCTTGAGCTTAATGGAAATGTTTAAACCTATGGTAAACTAGATTGAGCAAAACTGTTTCCACTGGCCAGAGGGTTGGAATGATGTGGAGATGCCGGATTTGGACTGGGGTAAGCACAATAAGAAATCTCACAACACCTGGTTAAAAGTCCGGCAGGTTTATTTGATAGTAAATGCCACAAGCTTTCGGAACACACTGTTCCTTCATCAGGTGAGTGGGGAACCGGGGGATATAGGTTAGAGATAATTGCCAAAATTACCAGCAGGTAGATGAGGAGAATTTAGTTCACTCAGTGACTTGCCACAAACTGGAATATACAGCCCTGGAAAGATAATGGAAGGACATTCAATGATAATTTTCAAAAGAGGACTGGGCAAATGTTTGAAAAGAAGGTTTAGGGGGCTCCTCATGTTGTGAGGTACTTTTAAGGGATACCAGCATGGCATCATAAGAAGAGAATATATCATGTGATTCAGTCTTAGTTTCAGTTTTGCTTGGAGCAGAGCACACTTGCTCAACTCTGATTCTCCAAGCTTTATACCTACATATACCAAGTCTTAACAAACAAAGCCACAACATGTTGACTCAATCTCTTATGAGTAATTGGTGACTTGTGTTTTCTTCAGTAAATAAAATGATATTATAACAACCCAACACCTCATAGAATCAATTACGTTTATAGAACAGGAGAAGGTCATTCATCCCATTGGCCATCTCCATTGTTTTTTTAACATGGGTTACATTCCTCTTTCCAAATCCCATCACTGCCTTTCAAATCCAGAATTCATATTTCATAGACTCATAGAATCATACATTGCTGAAGAGGTCCTTGATTCTGCATTTGAGAACAGAAATCATGGATAAGATTTTCCACCCATGCTCACTCCAAGGCTAGAACTTTCTCACCCAAGGTCAACAGACCTTCACATGGTCTGCCTGTTCCGATTCTCATGACGGGCAAGAGGGGAAAGTTCTACCCGAGAGTTTATGGAGAAAAAGAGGGGGGAGTGGGATGAAGGTGGTAGAGCAAAAGAACAAAGAACAGTACAGTAAGGAAACAGGCCCTTCGGCCCTCCAAGCTTGTGCTGCTCATTGATTCAACTAGACCATTCATTTGTATCCCTGCATTCCCAGTCTGCTCATGTGACTATCCAGGTAAATCTAAAACGATCCCAGCGTGTCCGCCTTCACCACCCTACTTAGCAGTGCATTCCAGGTCCACACTATCCTCTAAAAAATGTCCCTCTGATATCTGAGTTAGATCTTGCCTCTCTCACCTTGGACCTGTGGCCCCTCGTGATCATCAGTCCGACCTGGGAGAAATCTTTCCACTTTTCACCTTATCTATACCCTTCATAATTTTGTACACCACTATTAGGTCTCCCCTCATTCTCTGTCTTTCCAGGGAGAAATCTCTCCTCATAGCTAAGACCCTCCGTACCAGGCAATATCCTGGTATTCCGCCACTGCATTCTCTCCAAAGCCTCTGCGTCCTTCTGGTAGTGTGGTGACCAGAATTGGACTCAGTACTCCAAATGTGGCCTAACCAATGTTCTATACAGCTGCAACATCAGACTCCAGTTTTTATACTCTATACCCCTTCCTATAAAGGCAAGCATACTATATGCCTTCTTCACCACCTTCTCCACCTGTGCTGCCCACCTTCAAGGATCTGTGGACTTGCACAGCTAGGTTCCTCTGTGTTTCTATACTCTTGATGGTTCTGCTATTTATTGTATAATTCCCCCCTATAACTCCCCATTGAGGCACAGCCTCAAGATTAGGGGGGGGCGCGTGGTTCAGATCAGAGTTGAGGAAGAATTTCTTCATGCAAAGGGTGGTGAATCTCTGGAATTCTCTGCCTGATGAAGTGGTGGAGGCTTCCTCGCTGAATATGTTCAAGTCAAGAATGGATAGGTTTTTAGATTGACAAGGGAATTAAGGGTTATGGAGAGAAAGCGGGAAAGTGGTACTGAACCACTACGGATCAGCCATGATCTTATTGAATGGCAGAGCAGGCTCAAAGGGCTGGATGGCCTACTCCTGCTCCTTATGTTCTTATGTACATTAGTTCTTCCAAAATGCATCACCTCGCATTGATCTGGATTAAATTCCATCTGCCATTCCTCGGCCCAATTTTCCAGCCTATCTATATTCTGCTGTATTGTCCGACAACGTTCATCGCTATCGGCAAGTCCAGCCATCTTCGTGTCATCCACGTAGCTCTTCCAGAGAGCCAACACAGGCGCGATGGGTCAAATCGCCTACTACGAGGCTGAAATTCTGCACCTATTGGTCCACCTTGTTGTCTAACGAGGGGCATACACGCGATGGGTCGTGAGAGGACTGCTCTTGGATCTTTTTCGAGAGTATCCTAGTGCTTCACACCGTTAGTGTACGCTTGACCTGGACCATCTGATGGGCAACACGACAGCTCAGTGACTATCGCTGTGCTGTGCAGATACATGGATTTTGGCCTGTGTCTGTGGGAGTTTGCGCATTCTCCCCGTGCTTGCGTGGGTTTTCTCCGGGAGCTCCGGTTTCCTCCCACATCCCGAAAATGTGCTCTTAGGCTAATTGGCAAAACAAATTCTCCCTAAATTGTCTTAAATTTGGTTTTTAATCCATATATCTATAAACATGGACAGGGATCGCGGGTAGAGGTGGGAACATCGGGGTGGCGGCGCGGGCTCGTTGGGCCGAAGGGCCTGTTTCCCATGCTTCTTTGTTCTTTGTTCTAATTGCCCTGTACTGTTCGAACAGACACAAGGTCCGAGTCCAAAGTTGCTGAAGCAACGGGAACTCTAAATCAGGTGATTTAACATCTCATAAACAGAAACATTAGGCTGCAAAGGAGAGATGGTACCTTGTCAGATGTGTGTTTGACTGCATGTAGGTGCGAGACTCGGTGATGAGAGCAGAGTAATGGGATGCAGTTTGCTGGATATATCAAGGAGGAAATGTCAGTTGCTGGCAGCACAATTGACAGAGCCAACAAAAATTGGTTCTGGTGGACTGAACAAGGGCCAGACTGCTGTCAGGGAAATTCAATAGTGTCAGACTAATATTACAGTCTTCTCATTGTCTCCCACCCGGTAGCTTATCATTCCAATTATCCCGTTCTGCAGTCCCTCTACTTTCCCACAAAATCTCGCGTCACAGAGCTGAATTTTAATCTTCAACTCACCAAAGCAAAGTTGAACGATAATAAGATGCATGCTTCTCCGTAATTATCTCCTGTCAATTCTTTTTTCCCCCATCGCTCAACTCAGAATCATGGAGGAAGAATTCTTCCAAAATTTGTGTCACTTCGTCACGAATGTACTCATGGAAGATCACCTTTCCTCAGGATTTCCAACCCTCGAGATAGATTTTACGGCCTAGTTCATCCCAACGCCAGAAAATCCCGCCTGAAGTCAACATATCTTACCGTGGTCCCACCACTTTGCTCGGTCCAATTCCTGTGGTGGGCGGGACAGTAAAATTCCAGCCAGTATTTACAGTTTTGCTTAGGGTTACCAGTCAGGAGAACGCTTCAGCAGTCCCCATTGAGAAGAGAGACTGATACTCTCTGGGGAGGTTAGAAGAATGAAGGCTGATCCCATTCGGAGAGTTCGACAGGGTAGATACTTAGAGCTATTTTCCTGGCTGGAGAGAATAAAGCTACAAGTCACAGTCTCAGGATAAAGGGTTGGTCATTTCGGACTGAGAAAGTTCTTTTCCCTTATAGAATACTGGTGCAACTGGAGTACTGTGTGCAGTTTTGGTCACCCCATTCGAGGAAGGATATATTGGCCTTGGAGGGGGTGCAGAGAAGATTTACTAGGCTGATACCAGAGATGAGGGCATTGGATTATGAGGAGAGACTGAATAGGCTAGGTTTGTACTTGGAGTTTAGAAGGCTGAGAGGGGATCTTATAGAGACATATAAGATAATGAAGGGGACGGATAAGGTAGAGATTGAGAAACTCTTCCCGCTTAGCAAAGATAGCAGGACTAGAGGGCACAGCCTCAAGATTAAGGGGGCGCGGTTCAGATCAGAGTTGCGGAGGAATTTCTTCACACAAAGGGTGGTGAATCTTTGGAATTCTCTGCCTAATGAGGTCATGGAGGCTTCCTTGCTGAATATGTTCAAGTCAAGAGTGGATAAGTTTTTGATTGACAAGGGAATTAAGGGTTATGGGGAGAAAGTGGGAAAGTGGTACTGAACCACTGCAGATCAGCCATGATCTTATTGAATGGCAGGGCAGGCTCGAGGGGCTGGATGGCTGACTCCTGCTCCTATTTCTTGTGTTCTTATGTTCTAATAGCGTTATGGATCTTTGCAATTCTCTATACCAGTGAACTATGGATCCTTGATAGCTGAGTGGAGTCAAGACTGAGATCATACATTTTTGGGCAGTAAGGGAGCCTAGGGATAGGTCAGAAAAGTGGAGATGATTTAGATATTAAACAATTAAAAAGTGGAATAGATCCGATAGGCTGGATGGCCTACTCCAACACTCCTTACATTGTTATGTTCTTATTCACAATATCATTCTCAATGATTATGATATTCATAAAAGGTATAGAATCGCTACAGTGCACCAATCCTCTGAAACAACGTCTTATCCATCCCATCCCCATAACTCCATGTATTTGCCATGGCTAATCCACTTAACCTATATAGCTTTGGACACTAAGGGGCAGTTTAGCGTGGCCAATCCCCCTAAACTATGGACTGTGGGAGAAAATTCCACACACATGGTTCATAGAATCATATAACCCTACAGTGCAGAAAGAGATGCTTCAGCCCATCAAGTCTGTACCGAACACAATCCCACCCAGGCCCTACCCCCATATCTCTACATATTTTATCCGCTAATCCCTCTAACCTAAGCATCCTAGAGGGTCAATTTAGCCTGGCCAATCAACCTAAACCACACATCTTTGGACTGTGGGAGGAAACCGGAGCACCTAGAGGAAACCCACGCAGACACGAGGAGAATGTGCAAACTCCACACAGACAGTGACCTGAGCCGGGAATCGAACCCATGTTCCTAGAGCTGTGAAGCAGCAGTGCTAACCACTGTGCTACCGTGCCGCTCCATTATCAATGCCAGAATCAAACCTGGTTCCCTGAAGCTGAGTAGCAGCGGTGTCAACCACTTTAGTCTAAGTCAATTCAATGGGCTTTGCACCCACCCAATTTGGCAGCTGTTGACCTTGATGTATTTTCCTCTTGGCGCCATAATGTTGATAGAAAGCTGTCCAATGGGTTGGAGGGTGGAGGATGGCTGGGGTATGGGTAGTACATTGGATGGAGAAGAATTATTGCTTGTGCATATTGGGTGCTTATGGGAGAGAGAGCTACACAGAAGTGAAACAGGGGTCATGTAACAAATGATCATTAAAAAAACAGGAGGTCTTGGCTAACAGCATGAGATTAGGATTTCTACCACTTAATGGAGCTTCTCAAAACTTGTAGTCCCTCCTACGCACCACATATAACATGCAGAAGCAGTGGTAGGGGAATTGTCAAAACTTCTTCACATCTATTGCCCACATTGAAAAGATTTACTAGGATGCTACCAGGACTTGATGGTTTGAGTTATAAGAAGAGGCTGGATAGATTGGGACTTTTTTCCCCGGAGCATGGAAGACCAATGGGTAATCTTATGGAAGTCCATAAAATAATGACAGGCATAAATAAGATAGATAGTCTTTTCCCAAAGATAAGGGAATCTAAAACTAGAAGACATAAATTTAAGATGAGATGGAAGAGATACAGAAAGGTCCAGAGGGGGAAATTTTCACACTGAGGATGGTGAGTGTTTGGAACTCTGTAGAGACAGGTACAATTTTGCCTTTTAAAAAGTTACATGGTATAGAGGGATATGGGCCAAAGACGGGCATTTAGCTTGGTGATAAAAACTGGATTAGCTTGGTGGTAAAAACTGGACAGCATGGACAAGTTGGGCCGAAGGGCCTGTTTCCATGCTGTAAAGTTCTATAACTTTATGCACTTCTACCAACATTGCCCAATATCAACCAAACCGTAAAACCCGGCTTATATTCCAGTAAAAGAGCATGCTGACGTGCCAAAATTCATTTCACACAGTGTGACCCATATCCAACAGATGGAGGAGAAAACTCACACCCTTTTCAGGGCTGGATTTTCACCAGAGCTGAAAGATAATAACCAGTTTTTGCTGGAATGTGCGTCACTTTTCACCATTGAAAGCCCCTGTCTCACTTCACAGAGCTGGGATTCTCCGGCTGCACTCGCCCCAGAACCGGAGAATTCCTATCAGAGGGAAATGGACCGTTGCTGTTCCAGCCCCCTTGCCTGCTACAATTCCCGTGCCAGCCTGGGACGGGAAAATTCCAGCCCCAGTGTTAGTCAGAAAGGTGCAAAGGTCATTCCCACATTCTTGTTCCACCTCTCGGTTCATCCACCCACAGAGTCCTCAGATTATCTTCACCCTCATCCTGATTTGTTGTCAGGAAACAACAAATTTAATTTTTATAAATGTTCCATCTATTTTCGTTGCATTTGGTTGCAGATATGTAGTAAATATAACATATAAGATTATGAAGATAAGACAGAAGCAAGGAAGTTGTTTCCACTGCCAAGTGAAAATAAGGAGCATGGCCTCAAAATAAGGGGAAGCAGATTTGGGACTGAGTTGGGGGGGAGCTTCTTCAGCCAAAAGGTTGTGGATTTGTGGAGTTCCCTGCCTAGTGAAGCAGTTGAGGCAAATATCATTGGATATTTTTAAGGAAGGATAGATACATTTTTGAACGGTAAATTAAGGGTTGAGCGAGCAGGTAATTGGAGCTGAGTCCATGAAAAGATCAGCCATGATCTTATTGAATGGCGAAACAGGTTAGAGGGGGAAGATGGCCTACTCCTGCTCCTCGTTCTTATGTTCTTAAGTTCAAAGGGAGTGTTAATGCTAGTGTTAAAGGCTAAAGAAGGTGCTAATAGTGGCATGAAAGGAAGAGAGCAGAGTGCATTAATAACAGGCTAAGGGTCAGTGCTCTGTGAAAGCAAGTGTTAGATGGTTCTCTGCAGGGGTGGTGGGGAGACGGGGTATTGGAACAAAAAAGATTAAAAGGGAATCAAGATGGCGGGGGAAGAGTTCATGGTCTGAAGTTATTGAACTCCGTGTTGAGTCCGGAAGGCTGTAAAATGTCTGTCGGAAGAGGAGGTATTGTTTCTCCAGTTTGCACTGGGTTTCACTGGAACGTTGCAGCAGGCCGAGGGATGGGCATGAGAGCAAGATGGTGAGTTCAAGTGGCAAGCCACAGGAAGGTCTGGGTCATGATTGCCTTCCTGCCAGCTTGAGAATTTGGATGCAAAATGAACTGGTATTAAAATGCGTAAAAGTCACCCAGAAGCTGCCGGGTCTACATAAAATCCCGACAGATCCATGAACGTTTTGAGAGAAAGAAAGAACAAGGAGAAGAACAGCACAGGAGCAGGCCCTTCGACCCTCCAAGTCAATGACAATTATGATGCCTGCCTAAATTAAAACTGTGTGAGTCCTTCCATTCCAGCCTATTCCTGTCTAATTGCTCCTTAAGTGTTGCTATCATACCTGATCCCACCACTTCCCAGGGCAGCACGTTCCATACATTCACCACTCTCTGTGGAAAAACTTACCTTTCACATCTCCTCTAAACTTTTCCCCATGCATCTTAAACCTATATCCCCTGGTACTCGATGTTTCTACTCTAGAAAAGAGCACCTGATTGTCCACTCTGTTCACGCCACCCAAAATCTTGTAGAACTCTTATTAGGTCACTCCTCAAACTCTATCGTTCCATTGAGAACAAGTTTATCCAACCTGTCCTCATAGCTAAAACCCGCCAGACCAGAAATCTGCCATCCTCACTTGCACTGGTTTAGATTTGACTTCTCTCTCAAACCAATAGTCGACTACTGTTCACATTGTCACATCAAAGCTGTGTCTGACAAGGGGTGGCTGACAAATGCAGTCTTTCCCAGCAATATCTACGCTCCAACACAGGTTTTTTTTAAAGAATTGCATTGACTCTACCTGGAACCTTAAGAAAAAGAAAATTCTCATCCATTCTTTTCCACCGAAATAGGATTCTTCTAAGATTAAATTCCCTTTCAACGTATCATTTGCAATTTGCTCCAACACAGAAAAACCTTCCAGCCTTCACCTCCGATACAAATGCTTTAACCCTGCCTAGTTTTCTGGAGTCAGAAGTAATCCCGCTACAGACAGGGGGTCAACGGAAAATAATAGAGGTGCGATGGGGTCGTTTTTCAATCTTTCCCACACTGTGTCTCAGTAAATCCACTCAGCTGGTCTTGACATTTTAAACGTTGTGTCACATAACTGAGCAGATTCATGCTTTGAGAGAAATCCAGGATTCTGATCCTGCTGCCTCTGATGGTGATGTGTTCAGTTCCAAACAGTACTCTCAATATATATTGAAGCCCGAGGCACCATTAGACAGTGTTAAAGGGCAGGGTTTTTAACTCTTTGCAATGACTTTAATCAGGTAACTGAGGTTAGCCCGTTAGTATATGAGCTCCCTGATTAAGAGCCAAATTGATGGGCCAATGAGGGAGCTTCTTGCTCTGTATTTACGATGTGGAGATGCCGGCGTTGCACTGGGGTAAACACAGTAAGAAGTCTGACAACACCAGGTTTAAGTCCAACTGATTTATTTGATAGTAAACTCACAAGCTTTCGAGGTTATCCTCTTTGTCAAGTGAATGGAGAGTTCTGATCTCAGACAGAGCATATAACAACACAGACAGTTTATAGATTACTGATTAGAATGCAAATCTTTACATCTAACCTGCTATTTACACTTAACCTACAGTTTTTACATAGAACCCTACAGTGCAGAAAAACGCCCTTCAGCCCATCGAGTCTGCACCGAACACAATCCCAGCCAGGCCCCACCCCCATATCCCTACATATTACACCCACTAATCCCCGCTACCCTGGACACCAAGGGACAATTTCTTATCATGGCCAATCAACCTAAGCCGCACATCTTTGGACTGTGGGAGGAAACCAGAGTATCCAAAAGAAACCCACGCAGACACGAGGAGATTGTGCAAACTCCACACAGACAGTGACCCAAGCCGGGAATCGAACTCAGGACCCTGGAGCTGTGAAGCAGCTGTGCTAACCGCTGTGCCATCGTGCTGCCGCAAAGACTGATGAATTGTTCATCTCAATGTTGTTTGGGGGAGTTTTCTGCATGCAGATCAGCTGTGACACTTCTGAAATTACAACAGAGACCAGTAACATTGCCCAGAACATTCATGGTCACACAGCAATCTGACAGTCCCAGTGCAGGCTAGGAACAGGTTGACCATTTGAAGCTAGGGTGGTTGCACAGAAGAATTGGAAAAGGTTGTGCACCTAAGCAAATCACATGCTTGCTCTGCAATATCGATTCAAAGGAACCTTGGTGACCACACTTCAAACGTACTGAGCTGGATGTAATACGTTTTGGTGTTACAAACCCGTTAAGGACCAGTAACTTTTTGCTTACAATGTCTGAGATTGCAGGTATTTACTAAGAGAATGAAGGCACAACACAGTTTTAAACAAACCAAAAGAGATGCTATTATGCAAAATCAGGAAAGTTAAAAAAAAATTACAAAATCTATCTTAGATCCTAACATTCAGAATTAACAAGAAGCAGACGTGAAATTGACAAGAAAATGATGATCTAACACAATACACTGTATGATAAATGGCAAGTGTGGCCAAGCAAGATCCCACAGATTTCTAGGTAGATATCAGTCCACTAGTGTGCAGGTGAAGTGTGTGCATTAATTGAGTTGGCCATGTTAAATTGCTCCTTAGTGTCCAAAGATGGGCTCCTTAGGTAGATTGGCCATGTTAAATTGCCTTTTACTATCCAAGGATGTGTCAGTTAGGTGGGGGATTGACTATTCTAAATTGTCCTTAGTGTCCAAAAATATGTGGGTTAGGTGGATTAGCCATGGTAAATGTGTAGGGTTTGGGGACAGGGGTTGTGAGGGGTGAACCTGAGTAGAATTCCGTTCTGCGAATCTCGCCCGTCCCAATTTCGGGATTGGCGTGCTGGTAAAATTCCAGGCTCGATGGGCTCCTGCTGTGCAGTAGGAGTCTATGAGGAACTCTGATGTTGAGTTCACAGTGTCTGACACCAAATGGACAGTAATTTGTGCAGCTTTTGAAGTTAAGGATCGTATTCCAGCAGCCCAGGCAGCAGTTCTTCTTAATAATACCTCAAAGGTACTTTCACCTCTATCAGGCCTGGGCACTGAGAGCTTTATTGCTGACTGCTGATATTAATTTCAGCAGTGGCTGGGCTTTTTCTGTCTGGCAGGGGAGAGAGTTTCTTATAGAGTCACAGAGGTTTATAGCATGGGAAGAGGCCCCTCAACCCAAATTGTTCATGACGACCCTTTTTTTCCTTAAACCCCTAAGCTAGTCCCAATTGCCCGCATTAGGTCCATATCCTATCCTATATCATATATCCTATATCATATCCTATATCACAAACTCATCGTGGAGTTCGGTTACAAGTGGTGTACCTCAGGGGTCTGTTTTGGGGCCCCTGCTGTTTGTAATTTTTATAAATGATCTGGATGATGGTATTGAGGGATGGATTAGTAAATTTGCAGATGACACTAAAGTCGGTGGAGTGGTAGATAGTGAAGAGGGGTGTTATAGTTTGCAGAGGGACTTGGACACGTTGCAGAGCTGGGCCGAGAGGTGGCAAATGGAGTTTAATGTGGAAAAGTGTGAGGTAATGCACTTTGCAGGAACAATAAATGTGTAGAGTATAGGGCTAATGGTAGGGCTCTTAATAGTGTTGAGGAACAGAAGGATCTTGGTGTATGTGTCAATAGATCCCTGAAATTAGGCAGTCAAGTGGATAAAGTTGTTAAGAAGGCATATGGAGTCTTAGCTTTTATTGGTAGGGGATTGAATTTAGGAGCCGCAGCATCATGTTGCAACTGTACAAAACTCTAGTGCGGCCGCACTTGGAGTATTGTGTGCAGTTCTGGTCCCCACATTAGAAGAAAGATGTGGAGGCATTGGAGAGGGTACAGAGGAGGTTTACCAGGATGTTGCCTGGTATGGAGGGCAGGTCTTATGAAAAGAGGCTGAGGGATTTGAGGTTGTTTTCGTTAGAAAGAAGGCGGCTAAGAGGAGACCTTATTGAAACATATAAGATGATTAGAGGTTTAGATAGGGTGGACAGTGATAGCCTTTTTCCTAGGATGGAGAAAGCTAGCACGAGGGGACACAGCTTTAAATTAAGGGGTGATAGTTATAGGACGGATATCAGAGGTAGGTTCTTTACCCAGAGGGTGGTTAGGGAGTGGAATGCCCTGCCTGCGACAGTTGTAGATGCGCCAAGTTTGGTGGCGTTTAAGAGGTTAGTTGATAAGTTTATGGAAGAGAAGGGAATGGTTTAGTTTGGAGGGTCATTGCTTTTTTCATAATTGGTCAGCGCAACATCGAAGGCCGAAGGGCCTGTTCTGCGCTGTAATGTTCTACGTTCTATGTTCTATGTTCTATCCCTCTTCACCCATGTAACTGTCTAAACACTTTTTAAAAGACAAAATTGTACCTGCCTCTACTACTGCCTTTAGCAGCTTGTTCCAGACACTCACCACCCTCTGTGTGAAAAAATTGCCCCTCTGGATCCTTTTGTATCTCTCCTGTCTCACCTTAAACCTATGCCCTTTAATTTTAGACTCCTCTACCTTTGGGAAAAGATATTGGCTATCTAACTAATCTGTGCCTCTCATTATTTTATAGAGCTCTGTAAGATCACCCCTCAGCATTCTACACTCCAAAGAAACAAGTCCCAAAAACTGAAACAAGTTACAAACAAACAATTATAATGGCAGCCAGAAGCGACATTGTAAGGAATAGTTCTTTCATTGCAATGTTATCCAACTAAACACTTTCAAAACAATTTCAATAAATTTCACATTCTTCTCATTCTCAGGGGAATTGTAACTTCTATCAAATTAATGTATCTTAATTTTAAAGTTGAAACATTTAACTTTTTTTAATATAAGGTTTTAGTGCAGTTTTATTTTGTGCTAATTGTTAGATCGTAGAATGTATATACACAGTGCAGAACGAGGCCATTTGGCCCATCGAGTCTGTACCAATCCTCCAATACAGGATCCACATCCAGATGTGTTGAAGAGGTTTCACGCTGTCTGTGATTAAGCTAAAGGTGATCAGTATATGGTCTTTCTTGGAATGATTCTTTCTAAAAGCCTCAGGATGAGTATCTCGTCTTGTGGAAATAGTCTGTTTCACATGGTCATCTGACCCCAATGCCATGCACACCAACATTGTTGTCTCAGCAACATCACCATTAACCCTTTGCTCTAGAGCCAAGTGAGAAAAGTCACCTCCTCAAGAACGAAATATCGCAGATGCTGGAATTCTGAAATGAAAACACAAAATGGTGGCAATGCCCAGGCTGTGGCTACAAAGACAGAAACAGGAGGCTCAGTGTTATTCCTCTGAAAGCAGGGACCACCCTGTGTCTTCCCCCATGAACGCTCCCCATCCCCCTCCATGGTGTAAATCTGCTGGGGAACGCCCAACTGTTTGGCCACCTCAGCCATCAGGCCGTCTCTGGGAGGGGCTGGTCAGTCAGAGGGCCAGCAGTCCTCTTGTCTCAACAGCGCCAGCCCAGAAGTGGAGGCCGCTGCTGGGATTGAAGGCAGTTGCAAAGGAAGAAGAGACCAGGGTGTAATCCTACCGACTGCTCATCTCACACTCCTGCTGCAGCGAGGTCAGAGAATAGGGCAGACAGCCAAGTCTAGGTTCACTGCAGTGGGAAGAGCGGTAAGATTCCAGTCCAGGAGTCTCAGTAGAGCAAGGCTGAAAGGCCCTGGAAAAGGTGGGCAGGGGATGGGGGAGAGAGGCAGACGGAGGGCAGTCGTTGGTAGGGCAGGCAAAGGAGATCTGCTGTGCAGAAGAATTATCTTGGGGGTTCTTCAATGGGTGTGGGATGCTCAAAATGCCTCCATCCTTGCCTTGCTACCATCTACTGCATTTCTCCTAGCTGCCTGGGCACTTGACACTGCGCCCCCCATTCCCCCCATCACCTTTCACCAGTTTCCTCCCACAGTCCAAAGAGGTGTGCATTAGGTTGATTGGCCATGCTAAGAAATTGTCCCTTAGTGTCCAGGGTAGTGGAAGTTTGAGGGATTAGTGGGTATAATATGTAAGGATATGGGGGTAGGGCCTGGGTGGGATTGTGTTCAGTGCAGACTTGATGGGCCAAAGGGCCTCTTCCTGCACTGTAGGGTTCTATGTTCTAAAGGAAGAAGCCCTTATGTGGCTATTAAATGACCACTTTAAGGACCTCAATTGGCAGCTGTTTGGACTCAGTGGAGTTCAAATGGCCCTGATAAGTTTGTGTTTCCTTCACGTGTGAATCAAGCCTCATACCCTTTCACATTTACAGAAAACTCATTTGAATCAAGCTACCAAACACCTCTCCCCCTCACCAATGGGTAAAATCACAGTGGGAGTATAAGTGGAACCTCTAATGGGGGTGGTAAGATTTTTAAACCAGTAAGCATTAAGGTGCTGACAAGTCTAGCAGCATTCAGTTAAAAGTCCGTCCAAAGTTTTTATATCTCACCAAGTGTCTCTGCTCCTTTAAAAACAAACTTGTCATTAAAGTAGCTAATCCTTTAAGAGACTCTTGAAATTATCAACTGTGAACTCAGAAAACCATGTGGGGATAATTGTACCTTTTCAAACTCAGTCAAACCTTAATATTAAAGTAATGATAGCCCTTGGGAATTATAAGTGGAGCCCCTATTGGGTGGTAAGATTTTTAAGCTGGTAAACATTAAGGAACTGACATAACTAGCAGCATCGAGTTAAATGAAAAATAAGCTTATGAGCCAACAAGAAGCAATTTACACATATGAGATGCAGTGATAGATTCAAATGAGTGATTATGATTGTAAAACACGTATGCTGATATTTTGAATCTATTATTATTGATCAGAAGGAATATTGTTCACTTTGGCCAAGCACAATTTGCTGCTGGGCATCATGGTGAAAAGATGTTAGGATGAAGCCGTATTTCAAAAGAATAATTAAACCTTGAAAAAACACAATTTTTATCAGTTGAAGTTTCGGTTAGAAAGATTGTATAGAACATTTGATCATATTTCATGAATAGCGTTTATTCACTGTCCAGATGAGATAGACTGGAGCCCAGACGTGGTGTCACGAGTTAGTCTGGTTAGACAGTGCCCTTTAAGGGAACCCATGAGAACAATTATTTGAACTCTGGGCTAAATATTTTAGGCTACTAGCCAATGGGGGAGTGGTGTCAGCCAAGACAGGAGTTAGCTTCAGGATTTCATGGACTAAAAAAGTGTCATTACACTAGGAGGTGGACTGTAATTGGCTAAAGTATTTGACAGATATTATTATTTTTGTTTTATGTATCCTGAAGATGATTGATTTAAAGTTATTGAAAGGTAGGAGGTTTTGCTGTTCTATGTCAGACGTATTTAACCCTTTGATGAACTCCTCGTGGACAGTGTTTTAAATAAAGTTATTTCTTTATACAGTGATAGCTGCCTTGTGAGTGTTGTATTGTCCAAACTTTGCACAGTAAGGACCAGCTCAATTACCCCACCAACAGGGAAAAGTCAGTTAAAAAGCTCTGTTCAAACTGCGTAACTAGATATTAATACTTTTTTCAACTGATATCTGTCAATCAGAGCAGTCCAGTAGAGGGTTTTTTATTACTCTTCCTGACAGCTGTCACTTGTTTTTTTAGAAGTTTATAGAGTGGGACATGTAAAAGAAACATTTAATTAAACAATTATGCAGACCTTATTCACTCTTCAAGAGCATTTACTCCATCAATTTATGTCTCCCAGTCTGTGGCTTAAGTCCTTCCAACAGCTAAACCATGTCCGTTTGAACTCAGTGGATTTCAAATGGCCTTGATAAGTATGAGCTTCCCTCACATGTGAATCAAGCCTCCCCCTTTCACATTTACCAAAAACTCATTTGAATCAGTTACTGCATCTCATATATGTAAATTGTTAGCTCAAAACTTATTTTAAAAGTCATTTAACTGAATGTTGCTAGTTCTGTCAACGCCTTAATGTTTAATGGTTTAAAAATCTTATCACCTAATAGGGGCTCCACTTACAATTCCCAATGGTTATCATTACGTTAATATTAATGTTTGGCTGAGTTTGAAAAGCTGCAATAATCTCAACACGGTTTTCTGATTTCACAGTTGATAGTTTTAAGAGTCTGTTAAAAGATTAGCTGCCTTGATGTGAGGGTAGACAAGTTTTTTTATATAAAACTGAGACACCTGAAGAGATTTAAAAACTTTGGATAGACTTTTTTTTAAATCTTGTGGTTTGTGTGCGGGTGATGCGGGTTTCTTCAGCTGGGCCAACCCCTATTAACCTTCCTTATTATCCATCCTTTGTGTGAAGTTTGCACATTCTCCTTGTGCCTGCGTGGGTTTCCTCCACATACTCCAGTTTCCTCCCACAGTCCAAAGATGTGTGGGTTAGGATGATGGGCCATGCTAAAATTGCCCCTTAGTTTCCTGGGATGTGTAGGTTAGAGGGATTAGCGGGTGAATGTGTTGGGGATAGGGCCTGGGTGGGATTGTAGTCAGTGCAATGGGCCGAAGGGCCTGTTTCTGCACAGTAGGGTTCTATGTTCTATCCTTAATTGCCCTTGTGATGATGGTGATCCATCTCCTTGAACCGTGTGGTGTGGGTACACATACAGTACTGTTAAGGAGAGAGTTCAAGGAGTTTACCAATGACAGTTAAAGAGTGGTGATACATTTTCAAGTTAGGTGTGTGTTTCGGAGGGGAGCTTACAGGTGGTGGTATCCCCATGGACCTGCTATTCTTATCCTTTTAAGTTGGAGATCATAGGTTTGGAAGGTGCTGTTAAAAGAACTTGGTGAGCTGTTACAGTTTATCTTGTAGATGGCAAAGTCCAATCCTGCACAGTGTGGCTCTCAACAGTGTTGAGAAAAGAAATCCCATTTCCTCAGTGCAACAGCTTTTCAGCAGGCTCAGATCTCGGTTTGTTCTGGAGTTATACATAACCCTTTCCATTCCACATCCTGATATCTAATGGGTTTGTATGTGGTCCTTTGCATTATACCCTGTTATCAGTGAGAATTCCTATAGTTATCCAGACACTTCAGCAGCAATGGGTGAGTCCTGCTGGGTAAATTCAACAGAGAAGAGCCAGGAGTGGAACACAGGAGAGAGAACAGGGAAAAGTAGAGTTGGCGGTGAGTGCAGAACAAGAAACATAATAAAAAGAGGACAGAGAGAAAAGCACAGTGGAGTGGGGGTAACCTCGTGTATTTGTAATGCTAACAGATCTTGGCAGAACAGGAACTGTGAGCAAATGAACAATACAGCAGCACAGTGGCACCGCAGTTAGTGCCAGGGATCTGGGTTCAATTCCAGCCTCGGGATCATTGCCTGTGTGAAGTCTGCACTTCCTCCACGTGCTCCGGTTTCCTGCCACACTCCAAAGATATGCAGGTTGGGATGATTGGCCACAGTAAATTGCCCCTTAGTGTCGGAGGGGATTAGTATGGTAAATGTGTGGAGTATGGGAATAGAGCCTGGGTGGGACTGTGATCATTACAGACTCTGTAATGTAGGAATGCTAAGATTCTATTCCACAGCACAACAGGGGAAGGTGTGAAAGAATGAAGACGTGTGTGTTGAGAACTGCAAGGGGGAGTGCTCAGGAGGGTCAGTGGTTGGGCCACAATAGGCTTCAGGGCAGGGGAATTGCAATCTAGTTTCCTCCTATTCTCTGAAGATTTGAGGGTGTTCCTCATTTACCTGCAGTGGGGATCTGATGGAGAGTGACAACTTAGATATTCTCCCCTCAAAACTTGACTTCATTGCCAGCAAGAGATCTCTGTGTGTGTGGGAGGAAAATAGATTGTTTGAACAATCAGAATATCTTCAAGATGTTTATAATTGGCAGAAAGCTGCTGTTATCAAAATCGTGTACTTCCAGCCTATTTGCAATCTTAGGCATAGATTCAACACTGGTATATACCCATGCCCCATTGTTATGATGTACGGTGTGACACTGGTATACTCTGGACCCATACCCCACCAGTATGATGTACAGTGTATCACTGGTATATTCTGGGACCCACCAGTATGATATACAGTGTATCACTGGTATATTCTGGGACCCATACCCCACCAGTATGATATACAGTGTATCACTGGTATATTCTGGACCCATACCCCACCAGTATGATATACAGTGTATCACTGGTATATTCTGGGACCCACCAGTATGATATACAGTGTATCACTGGTATATTCTGGGACCCATACCCCACCAGTATGATATACAGTGTATCACTGGTATATTCTGGGACCCAAAGCCCACCAGTATGATATACAGTGTATCACTGGTATATTCTGGGACCCATACCCCACCAGTATGATATACAGTGTATCACTGGTATATTCTGGGACCCATACCCCACCAGTATGATATATAGTGTATCACTGGTATTTTCTGGGATCCATACCCCACCAGTATGATATACAGTGTATCATTGGTATATTCTGGGACCCATACCCCACCAGCGTGATATACAGTGTATCACTGGTATATTCTGGGACCCATACCCCTCCAGTATGATATACAGTGTATCACTGGTATATTCTGGGACCCATACCCCTCCAGTATGATATACAGTGTATCATTGGTATATTCTGGGATCCATACCCCACCAGTATGATATACAGTGTATCACTGGTATATTCTGGGACCCATACCCCACCAGCGTGATATACAGTGTATCACTGGTATTTTCTGGGATCCATACCCCACCAGTATGATATACAGTGTATCACTGGTATATTCTGGGACCCATACCCCACCAGCGTGATATACAGTGTATCACTGGTATATTCTGGGATCCATACCCCACCAGTATGATGTACAGAGACGCGAGTATCCTCAGGAGATCCATCACAAAATTTTTAAAGCAGTCAATGAATATAAATTTAGATGCCAGCACAAGCCAATCTCCAGACCATTGAGAGTAAGGCAGGAGTTAGGACAGGGAACATTCCTGGAGATATTTGTGCTGTTGAATCTCTAACGTTATTCCTGCGGTGATGTAATATTTACTGCACAACTCTCCCTTGGCATGTTCAGGAGCGGTATTTCACTGTTAGAATTTGAATTCAGAGGGTTAAGAAGCAAGATGTGATCATTAATTATTTATTTAAACATCTAGCAGAGATGATGACTTTATTAAAATGCCATTATAATGGAACACTGCAAACATATTCAATGAAACTAGAATTCAGTGGTTGAACTTGACAATTTATTTTTCTAGGAAGAGATCAGTATAGTAGGTGACTTGTTTATTTAGCAGTAGAGTATGCTGGCAAATTATTTATACATATTGTTTAACAGTCAAACAGTGCCTGGATAAATCTTGGATTTTCATCTGAAATTTGTGATGGGTACACAGTCTAATCACACTGAGGCGATGCTCTATTGTCAGATGCACCCTGGCTCCAAAGAGATATTGGATCAGATGTCCATGTTTGGGGTGGGAGTTGGGATATCTCCCAATGTCTCCATCCTGCCCCCTATCCAGCGATGCCAGCAGCTAAAGGCGGCCTGGAGTTGGGCCTCCCATCTCCAGCAGTTGACCCGTGATGGAGATGGAAAGAAGCTAATGTCAAGGAAGCCGAATTTACTGTAGTTACTGAAGTTACTGTAAAAATCCCCTAGTTTCCACACTCCGGCATCTGTTTGAGTTCACTGAGAGAGAATTTAGCATGGCCAATACACCGAACCCTCGCCCCCAACTCCCTCCCCCCACATCCTAATAGGGTCACCCAGACAAGCCCTGCCCCCTTCAGGTCCTGCTCCTTCAAGCCCTGTTCCCCGCAAGATCCAGGCTGTCTTGCCCTCAACTGTCCTCAATGGCCTCCGGTTTCATCGACGAGGGGGGCGGGCAACAAATTCCATTGCTGGGGAGTGGAGGTTTTTCTCACCGGAGTGAATCTTTCCTGTGAGGCCATTAAGGCAAGTGAACCAGGAGAGGATTGTGTGCCATGCTCACTAATATCACGCAGATGAGAACTTAAATGCATTCGGCGAGAGGTTGAATGTGTCGGATATCTGATATCAATAAGATCACGGGAGAACTTGATTTCTGGGCTCTCTCGCGTGACTTTACCAGCTCGCTCATTGGTGCGTGAGGTGAGCCAGTAAAATCACAGCCCAGGAACTGCAGAGAGACATGAATAAGTTAAACAAGTGGACAGTACGTGGCAGATGGAGTATAATGCAGGAAAATGAGAACGTGTCCGCTTCAGCAGGAAGAATTAAAAAAAGCAGTATATTATTAACATGGAGAGAGATTGCAGAATTCTGAGATACAGAGGGATCTGGGCATCCCAGTACATGAATCAGGAACAGTTACTATTTAGGTACAACAAGTGATGAGGAAGAGATTTGGAATGTTGTCATTTATTATAACAGGAATGGGTTATTAAAGTAGGGATGCTTTTGCTACAATTGTGCAGGGGGACTGGTGAGACCACATCTGGAGTAACGTGCACAGTTTTGATTTTATTATTTAAAAGGTATCAACACATTAGAAGCAGTTCACCTCGGATGTGGGAAGCTATTGTCTTATGAGGAAAGCTTGTTCAGGGTGGGTCATATCCGTTGGAGTTCCAAAGAAAGGGATCGTATTTATTTATTATTGTCATAAGTCAGCTTACATTAACGCTGCAATGAAGTTATTATGAAAACCCTGTAGTCGCCACACTCCGGCACCTGTTTGGGTACACCAAGGGAGAATTCAGCATGGTCAATGCACCTAACCAGCACGTCTTTCAGATTGTGGGAAGAAACCGGAGCAGTCGGAAGAAACCCACGGGGAGAACGTGCAATCAGTGACCCAAGCTAGGAATCGAACCCGGGTGCTAAGAGGCAGCAGGGCTAGCCACTGTGCCACCCATTTGGAAAGGGACAACGTGCAGGTTCACAGGGAGAAGGCAGGAGAACAGCACTAAGTGAATTGCTTGATCGAACAGCCAGTGCAGACACAATAAGCCAAAAGGTCTCCTTCCATGCTGTGATTCTACTTATCTTTCCTCTAAGGGGCAAACGGCCTCATCTCCAACCCAAATATCAAATCTAATATTACACTGTGGAGACAGAGAGACCTCAAGAATGTTGGTGTGGTCGATAACGTCACAACATAGTGGTGCCATCTATAACATTATTCAGTGCACACGTTACCAATATCCTATTTATCTTGTTCCCAAATTCAGTATCCAATTCACCATTATAAACTTGCAACCAACATTGCTGTGACTGTTCCCAGCCAGTGAAAACCACAAGGGCAATTGTTCATCTACATGCAGAGTTTTAGAGCTCAAACACATGTTCTTTAGAGGGTTTTCTTTCTTTCCTTTCATAGATGCCCACTGCTGGTAGAGGCCTTGAGGCAAGGGCTCATAGCCCTTCCACCCTCAAGTTTGAAGTTTGCACTCAGAGCCATATGAGGGAAAACATGGTCACCCTCTGACATAGCCCGATCCACTCCATCCCCCCACCCATTCCAAACCCCCACAACTGGACCTGCAAAACCTGAGTGAGGTACTGAGGGAGTGCTGCACTGTCAGAGGCACTGGCCTTCAAATAGAGGTTAAACTGGGGCTCCAGTCTGTCCTCTGGGTGAGATATAAAAGATCCCACAGCACAAGAGGAGCTAGGGAGATCCTGCCAATGTCCTGATCAATATTTCTTCCTCAGTCAATGCCTAACAAACAGGTTCTGATGCTCTCATCCCATCTCTGCTTGTGGGAACTTGCTGTGTGCAAATTGGAGGTGGGCCTCCAATATCTGTTGCACTTTTCACCAGGACATTCCAAAGCCCTCTGAAGTCAATGGAATACTTCTGAAGTGTAGTCATTGTTGTTTAGGGACATTCTGAGCCATAGAGGTTTACAGTATGGAAACAGTCCCTTCAGCCCAACTTGTCCCTGTCGCCTTTTTTTTAAATCGTTAGTTAATCCCAATTGCCACATTTGGCCCATATCCTTCTATACCCATTGCAATGATGTAACTGTCTAAATGCTTTTTAAAAGACAAAATTGTATCCATCTCCGCTACTATCTCTGGCAGTTTGTTCCAGATACTCACCACCTATGTGAAAAATTTGCCCCTCTGGCAAATTTTCTATCTCTCCCCTCTCACCTTAAACCTTTGTGCTCTAGTTTTAGACTTCTCTACCTTTTGGAGAAGATATTGAATATCTAGCTGATCTATGACCCTCATTATTTTATAGACCTCTATAAGATCACCCCTCAGCCTCCTGTGCTCCGGAGAAAAAAGATCCCAGTCTATCCAACCTCTCCTTATCACTTAATCCATCAAGTCCCAGTAGCATCCTAGTAAATCTTATCTGTGTGCTCTTTCTGTTTAATAATATCCTTTCTATAATAGGGTGACCAGAATTGCACACAGTATTCCAAGTGCGACCTTACCAATGTCTTGTGTAACTTCAACAAGACGTACCAACTCCTGTATTCAGTGTTCTGACCAATGAATCCAAGCTGAATGCCTTCTTCACCACTCTGTCCACCTGTGACTCCACTTTCAATGAACACGTACTCCTAGATTTCTTTGTTCTGTAATTCTCCCCAACAGCCTACCATTAACTGAGTAAATCCTGGCCTGGTTGAATCTATCAAAATGCATCACCTCGCATTTGTCTAAATTATGCATCATAATTTTTTTTTCTCTCCTTGTGGGAGAAACTGGAACTAAGGGACGCATTTCTTTAAAAAAAGGGGCTTCCCATCTAAGACAATCGGAGGAATATTTTTCTCCCAGAGGGTTGTGAGTCCTTGGAAGTCTCAGGCGGTGGAAGCAAGGTCAATATAAGGCTGAGGTAGATAAATTCTTCACAAAAAGGGGAGTCAGAAGCAGAGAGAAATTGAGAACACAATCAGATCAATTGTGATCTTGAAAGTTGAAGCATTCAAGGAGATATGCCTGCTCCTTATTGTTACATGTTTGCTTGACGCACGATGCTATTTTGAAGGAGAACAAGGCTGTTCTGTCCTGACCAGTATTGAGGCCTTAATTGACATCACAAAGTTATATTATCTGATCTTTTTTTTTCAATTCTTTCACAGGGCATGGTGTCACCAACAATTCTTGTCCAAGTCTAAGTGCCCTTGAACTGCTTCAGTGAGCAGTTAAGAGTCAACCACATTGCTGTGGCTCTGGAGTCACATGTAGGCCAGACCAGGTAAAGTCAACAGACTTTCTTCCCAAAAGGACATTAATGAAACAGAAGGATGTTTACAATAACCAATGGTAGTTTCATGGTCACTATTACTGACACTAAAAAGCAAATAAAAAACTAAGCAATTGAATTTGTTTTAATTCCAATGCCACCAGCGGCTACTGTGGGATTTCAACCAATGCCCCCAGGGAGTTACATAGGCATCGAGATGACCAGTTGAGTGATATCACCACTAAGACACCATCTCTCCTCTGGCAGTTTGTGGGATCTTGCTGTGTACAGATTGTCTGCAGCTTTTTTCTATACAACAATGACTATACTTCAAAACCGTTGACTTCAGAGGGCTTTGGAATGTCCTGTGCAGGTGAAAAATGAATGCAAGTTATAGGGAGGTGATGGACTAGTGTATTGTTGCTAGGCTATTAAAATCAGCTAATATTCTGGGGATCCAGGTTCGAATCCCAGCACAGCAGATGGTAGAATTTGAATTCAATAAAAAAAATCTGGAATTACCAATCTACCAATGATTGTGAAACTATTGCCATTGTGGCACAGTAGTTAACACTGCTGCCTCACAGCACCAGGGTCCCTGGTCCAATTCTAGCCTCGGGTCACTGTCTATGTAGAGTTTGCACATTCTTCCCATGTCTACACAGATTTACTCGAGGTGCTCCGGATTCCTCCCACATCCAAAGATGTGCGGGTTAGGTTGATTGGCCATATTAAATTGACCCTAGTGTCAGGGGGATTAGCAGGGTAATTATGTGGGTTTTTGAGAAGAGGGCCTGTGTGGGGTTGTGGTCAGTACAGATTTGATGGGCCAAATGGCCTCCTTCTGTACTGTAGGGATTATACGATTGTCCAAAAACCCCATTGGGTTCACTAATGTCCTTTAGGACAGGAAATCTGCCATCAGATTAAGGGATGAGTATCATAAGCTATGATTGAATGGGAAAACAGACTCAATGGGCTGAATGGCCTTATTCTGCTGCTTTACCTAATGGTCTTTTCCATTGACTGAGTAGACAGGAGCTAGACTTATTGGAATTCAGAAGAATGAGGAAGGATCTTGTAGGAACGTATAAGATTATGAAGGGAATAGATAAGATAGAAGCTGGGGAATAGTGATTTCACTGGCGGGTGAAATCAGAACTGGGGGACATGGCCTCAAAATAAAAGGAAGCAGATTTAGGACTGAGTTGAGGAAGAACTTCTTCATCTAAAGAGTTGTAAATCTGTGGAATTCCCTGCCCAGTGAAGCAGTTGAGGCTGCCTCATTGAAGGCAAAGATAGATAGATTTTTGAACAGTAAAGAAATTAAGGGTTATGATGAGCGAGTGGGTAAGTGGAGCTGAGTCCATGAAAAGATCAGCAATGGTCTTATTGAATAGTAGAGCAGACTCGAGGGGCCAGATGGCCTACTGCTGCTCCTAGTTCTTATCATAGAATCCTTACAGTGCAAAGGAGGCCATTCAGCCCACCAAGTCTGCACTGACCACAATTCCACCCAGGCCCTACCCCGATATCTTTATATGTTAACCTGCTAATCCCTCTAATCTATGCATCCAAGGGGCAATTTTTAGCATGGCCCTTCAACTTAACGCGCACATCTTTGGACTGTGGGAGGAAACGGTGCGAGGGCTGCTCTTGGATGTTGCTTCGAGAGTTGCCTAGTGCTTCACGTCGTTAGTGTACACTTAAACTGGACCAACTGACGGGCAACACGACAGCTCAGTGACTATCACTGTGCTGTGCAGATACACGGATTTGGGCCTGTGTCTGTGGGAGTTTGCGCATTCTCCCCATGATTGCGTGGGTTTTCTCCGGGTGCTCCGGTTTGCTCCCACACCCCAAAAACCTGCTCTTAGGCTGATTGGTGTTAACAAATTCTCCCTAAATTAGTCTTCCCTCAATCTTTCCCCAGTAGGTGTGGACAAAGGTCACAGGTAGAGGAGGGCACTCACAATGTTAAAATGGCGGCGTGGGCTCATTGGGCCTGTATCCCGTGCTGTGTTGTTCTTTGTGAAGAATGCTCAGGATTCCCTTCACACACATTGTTAGCCACTTTAACACTTGAATAGCAGGTTAGATGTAAGGATTCGCATTCTAATCAGCAATCTGTAACTGTCTGTGTGGATATGAGTGCCTCTGCAGATCAGAACACTGCATTTGCCTGACGAAGGCTATAGAGTCGAAAGCTCGCGGATTTACTATCAAATAAATTGGTTGGATTTAAAATTGGTGTTGCAAAACTTTACTGAGTTTACCCCAGTCCAACGCCGGCATCTCTACATCATTCTTTGTTCACCCAGAGGAAACCCACGGGGAGAATGTGCAAACTTCACACAGACCCAAGCCGGGAATCGAACCCAGGTCCCTGGAGCTGTGAAGCAGCAGTGCTAACCACTGTGCTACCCACTTAAGAACTCTTGCGTTCTTATCCTTGGCCGATATGTGACTCCAGAGCCACTGCGATGTGGTTGGCTCGCAACGGCCCTCGAAGGGTGACTAGGGATGGGCATTAACTGCTGGCCAACCAGTGATGCCCACATTCCACAAATGAATAAAACCAGAGATTTCTCTTTGCTTCTGGGAGACGGTCGCAGTTCAAAGGAGGAAAGTAGAGGCGAGCAATAAAACTAGCAGAACAAATTGAAACATAACCTACTTGTAGAAAAGACACTTAAAAACAACCACCCAGGTAGCCCCTTTGAAGGTAATAACAGCAAGTTGGATTAATTTTGTTTCTACAAAACAAAAGAGAATGATCGGACACACGATCTGATGTGAACGCTAGCAGCAGGGGAACTGATGGTGTCCCTTCCATAGCAACCACTTTAATCCATGTCACTCAAAGCAGAGCTCGGAGATAAATTATTAACAGGCAGATATTTAAAAATAGATGGGGATTAATAACGAGATGCACAAAAAAAAAGCAAAACACCGCAACGCTGGGAGCAGAAAACTGCTGAGATTGCTCAATGAGAGAGAGAGAGACATCAGGACAGTATGGTTTTGCTTCCATTAAAATCAGCCACGCTGTT